>CAWUFW010012425.1:0-543307 GCA_963921515.1 Calotriton arnoldi
TGTTGTCTCTGGCCTCTGACCCCTGACACAACTACACCATCCTCAAGAGCACCAAGCTGAAATGGATGCACAGCGCCAGGAGTCATTTTTATTGGTCAGTATCTTCCACATTCATGCTCATATCTGCAATAAGTATTATTTTTTTAATTTGAAAAATAATGGGCAAACAAATGGCACTTTTGAGTATTTGTGGAGCTCCAGTGTTCCCTCTCCTCTCCCTCCCCCTCCCCACCCGTACATTGATATTTAAATAGGGCAATCCACTATATATGAGCTAATTTTCAAGCAGGGATATAGAATGGGAACATCAATATTACAATTCTGTAGGTTTAATATCTACTGATGCTTAGTTTTCAATGGGACCTCTATATGTCTCACTAGGTAAACGGATCGGCAAATACACCCTCTTGTTCTGGCAGGAACTTTAGAAATGCACACTCAATTACTCCGTTTAAAGAAAAGATCGACACAGATGTTGTTGCTTGACAGAGACTTTTGTTCCCTCTGGCTGTGGAATGGCCTGCTGCCACAGGAATCTCAGTGAAATATCCCTCTTAACTTTGTAGGCTGAGCTATTTTCATTCTTTCAATTGTATTCTTCTACCGCTAGAGTCGGGGTAAATGTTCTCTGACAAATAAAAATCACAAGCATTTCTTTCCCTGAAGCAAAGCGATTGTAAATGTAATACTTTAATTCCCTGTAAACTCAGAGAATCCCTGATTTGAGCATGGGACATCATGTAAAGTGGAACATGTCTGGGGAGGCGCAGGGAGATTACAATTAGACAAAAGACTGGTAGGTATGAAAAAAACAGCAGGCCTGGCTTCTTGTTTCGTACAATGTTTACTACGGCAAAACTGTCAGCAAAAAAAACCTGTCTAAGGATTAGATTCAGCAGTGGGGACGTCCTGTCTGTCAGTTTATAGGACATGGAGTTATAAGAAATGGACATGTAACATAATATGCATTTGATAGGTTCAAAGTAGATATACTGCAACATCTCCAGTAAGGATTTCTTTTTATTTAGAAGGTTTGTAGAGTGGGATACAGTCTTGCTGCCGCTCAGTATACCAATCTGTGGTGGTGCTTGCTGTTCGACAGTGGCGTTAACTCCTTGGTGATATCCAACAGACATTAGTCGGAAGCAGGGTTTAAAGTGGAATGGACCTGCAATAATTAAAACCTGACTAAACAAGCATTGGCAAAGCCAATAGGTCTCGCCTATGCAAGAGCAAAATGCTTTAGCCATGTTGTACACTAGCATGGCTGCTGTTCAATATGGCTAAATGTTAGTGGGGTAAAGGAAAGTGGGTTGGAATGGAGTGTCGTAAAGTGGAGTAGCGTGGAGTGTTATGGAATGGCGTGGAGTTGCGTAGAGTGGTGTGTATTAGAGTTGACTTACGAGGAGTGGAGTGTCAATGAATGGCGTGGAGTGTCATGGAGGGAGTAGAGTGTCGTAGAGTGGAAGGGCATAGAGTGGAGTAGAGTTGAGTGACATAGAGTGGAGTAGAGTGTCAGAGTGGAGTAAAGTATCATAGAGTGGAGTGGCATAGAATGTCGTGCAGTAGTCTAGAGCAGAGTGGAGTGGCGTAGAGGGTCTTGCGTAGAGTGTTGTAGAGTAGAGTTGCATAGAGCAGAGTAGATTCTCGTAGAGTAAGGTGCCATAGAGTAGAGTAGTGGAGGAGAGTGGAATAGCGTAGAGTGTTGTAGAGTTGAGTGGCCCAGAGTTGAGTGGAGTGGAATAGAGTGGCATAGAGTGGAGTAGTGGATTAGAGTAGAGTTGAGTAGTGTGTTGTAGAATAGAGTGGAGTAAAATGAAATAAAGTGGCATAGGGGAGTTTTGTAGAGTGTTGTAGAGTGGCATAGAGTGGAGTAGAGTGATGTAGAGTGGAGTGGCATAGAGTGGATTAGAGTGTCATAGAGTGGAGTAGAGTTTACTGGAGTAGAGCATCACAGAGTGGACTATTGTAGAGTGGAGTGTCATAGAGTGGAGTAGAGTGGCCTAGGGTGAAGTGTCGTAAAGTTCAGTGGTCCAGAGCAGATTGGCGTACAGTGCATTGGTTTTGAGTAAAGTGGTGTAGAGAGCATTGGCGTTGAGTACAGTAACGTAGAGTAGAGTGGCATAAAGAGCAGTGGCGTGGAGTAGAGTGGTGCAGAGTAGAATGCAGTGGCGTAGAGTGCAGTGGCATAGAGTGCAGTGGCGTAAAGTAGACTGTTTCACAGTAGAGTGAAGTGGCATAGAGTGGAGTGGTTCCGGGTAGAGTGGAGTGGGGCAGGGTAGAGTGCAGAGGTGTAGAGTAGAGTGGCATAGAGTGCAGTAGCATAGAGTTGAGTGGAGTAGAGTGCAGTGGCATGGAGTACAGGGCTGCAGAATAGATTAGCGTGTTGTGGAATGATGCAGAGTAGAGTGCAGTGACATAGAGTGCAGTGGCTTAGAGTGCAGTGGTGTAGGGTAGAGTGGTGCAGAGAGCAGTGGCATAGAGTACAGTGATGCAGTAGAATAGAGTGGCGTAGAGTGCAGTGATGTAGAGCGCAATTGTGTAGAGTGGCCTAGTGTGCAGTGGCATAGTGTGGAGTGGTGCATAGTAGAGTGGTGTTGAGTTCAGTGGCAGAGAGTGCACTCTTGAAGAGTAGAGTGTGGTAGCGTGCAGTGGTGTAGAGTAGAGTTGCACAGAGTAGAGTGGCAGAGAGTAGAGTGGTGCAGAGAGCAGTGGCGTAGAGTAAAGCGGTGCAGAATAGAATAGAGTGCCGTCAAGTGCAGTAATATAGAGCAATGGTGTAGAGTGGCATAGCGTGCAGTGGCATAGAGTGCAGTGGTGCACAGTGTAGAGTGGCACTGAGTTCAGTGGCAGAGAGGGCAGTCTTGCAAAGTAAAGTGGCATAGAGTAGAGTGGCACAGAGTAGAGTGTCACAGAGTAGAGTGGTGCAGAGAGCAGTGACATAGAGTACAGTGGTGCAGAGTAGAATAGAGTGGAGTAGTGTGCAGTGGTGTAGAGTGCAGTAGCATAGAGTATTGCAGAGTAGAGTAGAGTGGCATAGAGTGCAGAGGTGCAGAGTAGTTGGCATAGAGTGCAGTGGTGTAGAGTGGTGCAGAGTAGAGTGGCTTAGAGTGGCACAGCATAGAGTGCAATGGAATAAAGTGGTGTAGAGTGGAGTAGAGTGGCATAGAGTGCAGTGGAATAGAGTAGATTGTTTCAGAGTAGAGTGGTGCAGGGTAGAGTGGAGTGGTGCAGGGTAGAGTGGAGTGGTGCAGAGTAAAGTGCAGTGGCATAGAGTAGTGGCATAGAGTGCAGAGGCATAGAGTGGTGCAGAGTAGAGTGGCATAGAGTGCAGTGGTTTAGAAAGGACTGGCACAGAGTGGAGTTGAGTGGCATAATGTGCAGAGGGGTAGAGTAGATTGTTTCAGAGTAGAGTGAAGTGGCATAGAGTAGTGGCAAAGAGTGGATTGGTGTAGAGTGCAGTGGCATAGAGTGCAGTGTTGCAGAGTAGAGTGGCATAGGATGGAGTGGTGTAGAGTGTAGTGGTGCAGAGTAGAGTGGAGTGGCCTAGGCTAGAGTGCTGTAAAGTGTAGTGGTGAAAATTGCAGTGGTGCATAGTAGAGTGGGTTAGTGTGCACTGGCATAGAGTAGAGCAGTGCAGAGCAGAGTTGAGATGCATAGAGTGAAGTGGCATAGAGTGCACTATCATAGAGTGCAGTGGTGCACAGTAGATTAGAGTGACATAGAATGTAGTGGCATAGAGTGTAGTGTCTTAGAGTGCAGTGGTGCACAGTAAATTAGAGTGGCGTAGAGTGCAATGGTGTCGAGTGCACTGGCATAGAGTGCATTGGTATAGAGTGCAATAGAGTGGCATAGAGTACAATGGTGCAGAGTAGAGTGCAATGGCATAGAGTGCAGTGATGCAGAGTAGAGTGGTGAAGAGTAGAGTGGCATAGAGTTCAGTGGCAGCAAGGGCAGTGTTGCAGAGTAGAATGTTGCAGAGTAGAGTGTTGTAGAGTAGAGTGGTGGTGAGTGCAGTGGTGTAAAGTGCAGTGGCATAGAGTGGTGCAGAGTAACATGACGTAGAGTGTAATGGTTTAGAGTAGAGTGGCGTAGAGTGCAGTGGCATAGAGTAGAGTGTTGCACAGTAGAATATAGTGTCATACAGTGCAGTGGTGCGGAGTAAATTGGCATAGAGTGAAGTGGCATAGAGTGTGTTGGTTTAGAGCACAGTGGTGTAGAGTGCATTGGCGCTGAGTGCAGTGGTGTAAAAAGGAGTGGCATGGAGTGGGGTGGTGCAGAGTAGATTGCAGTGGGGTAGAGTAGATTGTTTCAGAGTAGAGTGCAGTGGCATAGAGTGCAGTGGCATAGAGTGCAGTGGCATAGAGTGCAGTGGTGCAGAGTAGATTAGAGTGGTTTAGCATGGATTGGCATAGAGAGCAGTGGCACAAAGTGAAGTGATGCAGAGTAAAGTGGTGTAGAGTGTAGGGCGTAGATTGCAGTAGAGTGGCGTAGAGTAGAGTGGTGCTGAGTAGAAGGAAGTGGCATAGAGTGCAGTGTCATAGAGTGCAGTTGTGCAGAGAAGAGTAGAATAGTGTTCAGTGGCGGAGAGTGCAGTTTTGCAGAGTAGAGTGGCTTAGAGTGGAGTGGGGCAGGGTAGAGTGCAGTGGCGAAGAGTGGAGTGGCACAGAGTGGAGTAGAGTGGCATAGAATGCAGTGGGGTAGAGTAGATTGTTTCAGAGTAGAGTGAAGTGGCATAGAGTGGAGTGGTGCAGGGTAGAATGGAGTGGTGCAGGGTAGAGTGCAGTGGTCTAGAGTAGTGGCATAGAGTGCTTTGGCGTAGACTGCAGTGACATAGAGTGCAGTGTCGCAGAGTAGAGTAGCATAGAGTGGAGTGGGGTTGAGTGGAGTGTTGCAGATTAGAGAGGAGTGGCCTAGACTGGAGTGCTGTAGAGTGCAGTGGCGAAGAGTGCAGTGGTGCATAGTAGAGTGGGGTAAAGTGCACTGGCAGACAGTAGAGTGGTTCAGAGTATGGTAGAGAGGCATAGAGTGCAGTGGCCTAGAGTGCATTGTCATAGAGTGCAGTGGTGCACAGTAGATTAGAGTGATACCAAAGGGGACGATGGACGGAGCGTTTGAGCAAATCAAACACTCACCCCCAGTCAACTGATATGGGTTTAATCCATCATCATTCTTTAGCTCACTCCACCACCCCAGTTCAGACATGGCCATATGCAAATCAGTCTGACCCTGTGCCTCATGGGAACAGTCCAGCCCAAACTGCCAAGCCATGTCTTCCCTGGACCGGAAACAAGCATCCTGGGACCGGTTTCTGGCCATTCAGCCGTCATCAGCCAGGCTAGCTTGAATCCAGGTGCAAAGTGAGCAAGGGACCCACGTCTGGGCATACCCTGCCAACTTAGGGCGAACAAAGCGATACCAAAGGGGACAATGGACGGAGCGTTTGAGCAAATCAAACACTCACCCCCAGTCAACTGATCTGGGTTTAATCCATCATCATTTTTTAGCTCACTCCACCACCCCAGTTCAGACATGGCCATATGCAAATCAGTCTGACCCTGTGCCTCATGGGAACAGTCCAGCCCGAACTGCCAAGCCATGTCTTCCCTGGACCGGAAACAAGCATCCTGGGACCGGTTTCTGGCCATTCAGCCGTCATCAGCCAGGCTAGCTTGAATCCAGTGGCAAAGTGAGCAAGGGACCCACGTCTGGGCATACCCTGCCAACTTAGGGCGAACAAAGCGATACCAAAGGGGACGATGGACGGAGCGTTTGAGCAAATCAAACACTCACCCCCAGTCAACTGATCTGGGTTTAATCCATCATCATTCTTTAGCTCACTCCACCACCCCAGTTCAGACATGGCCATATGCAAATCAGTCTGACCCTGTGCCTCATGGGAACAGTCCAGCCCGAACTGCCAAGCCATGTCTTCCCTGGACCGGAAACAAGCATCCTGGGACCGGTTTCTGGCCATTCAGCCATCATCAGCCAGGCTAGCTTGAATCCAGTGGCAAAGTGAGCAAGGGACCCACGTCTGGGCATACCCTGCCAACTTAGGGCGAACAAAGCGATACCAATGGGGACAATGGATGGAGCGTTTGAGCAAATCAAACACTCACCCCCAGTCAACTGATCTGGGTTTAATCCATCATCATTCTTTAGCTCACTCCACCACCCCAGTTCAGACATGGCCATATGCAAATCAGTCTGACCCTGTGCCTCATGGGAACAGTCCAGCCCGAACTGCCAAGCCATGTCTTCCCTGGACCGGAAACAAGCATCCTGAGACCGGTTTCTGGCCATTCAGCCGTCATCAGCCAGGCTAGCTTGAATTCAGTGGCAAAGTGAGCAAGGGACCCACGTCTGGGCATTCCCTGCCAACTTAGGGCGAACAAAGCGATACCAAAGGGGACGATGGATGGAGCGTTTGAGCAAATCAAACACTCACTCCCAGTCAACTGATCTGGGTTTAATCCATCATCATTCTTTAGCTCACTCCACCACCCCAGTTCAGACATGGCCATATGCAAATCAGTCTGACCCTGTGCCTCATGGGAACAGTCCAGCCCGAACTGCCAAGCCATGTCTTCCCTGGACCGGAAACAAGCATCCTGGGACCGGTTTCTGGCCATTCAGCCGTCATCAGCCAGGCTAGCTTGAATCCAGTGGCAAAGTGAGCAAGGGACCCACGTCTGGGCATACCCTGCCAACTTAGGGCGAACAAAGCGATACCAAAGGGGACGATGGACGAAGCGTTTGAGCAAATCAAACACTCACCCCCAGTCAACTGATCTGGGTTTAATCCATCATCATTCTTTAGCTCACTCCGGTCCAGGGAAGACATGGCTTGGCAGTTCGGGCTGGACTGTTCCCATGAGGCACAGGGTCAGACTGATTTGCATATGGCCATGTCTGAACTGGGGTGGTGGAGTGAGCTAAAGAATGATGATGGATTAAACCCAGATCAGTTGACTGGGGGTGAGTGTTTGATTGGCTCAAACGTTCCGTCCATCATCCCCTTTTGTATCGCAGTAGATTAGAGTGGCATAAAGTGTAGTGGCATAGAGTGCTTTGGCTTACAGTGGTGCACAGTAGAGTGTCGTGGTGTAGAGTGCAGTGGCATAGAGTTCAGTGGCAGAGAGTCCAGTGTTGCAGAGTAGACTGTCGTATAGTGCAGCGGTTTACAGTAGAGTAGCATAGAGTTCATTGGTGTGGAGTGCAGTGGCCTAGAGTGGTGCAGAGTAGAGTGGTGTAGAGAGCAGTGGCCTAGAGTACAGTGGTGCAGAGTAGAATAGAGTGGCATAGAGTGCAGTGATGTAGAGTAAAATGGCATACAGTGCAGTTGCGTAAAGTTTTGTAGAGTATAGTGACATAGAGTGCAGTGGGGCAGAGTAGATTTTTGTAAAGTGCAGTGGCATATAGTGCATTGGTTTTGTGTAAAGTGGTGTAGAGATCATTGGTGTGGAGTGCAGTGGTGCAGAGTAGAGTGCAGTGTTGCAGATTGGAGTAGCGCTGAGTGGAGCGGCGCTGAGTGGAGTGGTGCCAAGTGGAGTGGCGCTGAGTGGCGCTGAGTGGAGTGGTAATGAATGCAGTTGCGCTGAGTGCAGTAGTGCTGAGTGCAGTGGCATAGAGTATATTATTTCAGAGTAGAGTGGAGTGGTGTATGGTAGAGTACCATGTCGTAGAGTGCAGAGTAGATCAGAGTAGCATAGAGTGGAGTGGTACAGAGTAGAGTGCATTGGCGTAGAGTGCAGGAGCATAGAGTACAGTGTTGCAGAGTAGAGTGGTGCAGAGTGGAGTGGTGTAGAGTGCAGTGGTGAAGAGTGCAGTGGTGCATACTAGAGTAGTGTGGGGTAGAGTGCATTGGCATAGCGTAGAGTGGTATAGACTGCATTGGTGCAGAGTGCAGTGGTGTAGAGTGGTGCAAAGAAACGTGACTTAGAGTGAAATGGTGTAGAGTAGAGTGGCATAGAGTGCAGTGTCATTGAGTAGAGTGTTGCAGAGAAGAATATAGTGTCATACATTGCAGTGGTGCAGAGTAAATTGGCATAAAGTGCAGTGGTACAGAATGTGTTGGTTTAGAGTACAGTGGTGTCGAGTGCATTGGCATTAAGTGCAGTGGCATAGAGTGCAGCGGCATAAAATAGAGTTGCATGGGGTGGAGTGGTGCAGGGTAGATTACAGTGGGGTAGAATAGATTGTTTCAGAGTAGAGTGCAATGGCATAGAGTGAAGTGGCATAGGGTGCAGTGTCATAAAGTGCAGTGGTTCAGAGCAGTTTAGAGTGGCATAGAGTGGATTGGCATAGAGTACAGTGGCACAGAGTGAAGTGATGCAGAGTAGAGTGGCGTAGAGCATAGGGCGTACAGTGCATTAGTGTAGAGTGCAGTAGAGTGGTGTAGAGTAGAGTGGTGCAGAGTAGAATGCAGTGGCATAGAGTGCATTGGCATAGAGTGCAATGATGCAGAGAAGAGTGGCATAATGTTCAGTGGCAGAGAGTGCAGTGTTGTAGAGTAGAGTGGCTTAGAGTGGAGTGGTGTAGAGTGGAGTGGTACAGGGTACAGTGGTGTAGAGTGGAGTGGCACAGAGTGCAGCAGAGTGGCATAGAGTGCAGTGGGGTAGAGTAGATTGTTTCAGAGTAGAGTGAAGTTGCATAGAGTTGAGTGGTGCAGGGTAGATGGAATGGTGCAGGGTAGAGTGCAGTGGCCTAGAGTAGTGGCATAGAGAGCTTTGGCGTAGACTGCAGTGACATAGAGTGCATTGTCACAGAGTAGAGTGGCATAGAGTGGAGTGGGGTTCAGTGGAGTGGTGTAGAGTAGAGAGGAGTAGCTTAGACTGGAGTGCTGTAGAGTGCAGTGGCAAAGAGTGCAGTGGTGCATAGTAGAGTGGGATAAAATGCACTGGCATACAGTAGAGTGGTGCAGAGTATAGTAGAGAGGCATAGAGTGAAGTGGCCTAGAGTGCATTGTCATAGAGTGCAGTGGTGCACAGTAGGTTAGGGTGGCATAGAGTGTAGTGGCATAGAGTGCATTGGCATAGAGTGGTGCACAGTAGAGTGCAGTGGCGTAGAGTGCAGTGGCATAGAGTTCAGTGGCAGAGAGTCCAGTGTTGCAGTGTAGAGTGCAGCAGTTGATAGTAGAGTGGCGTAGAGTGCATTGGTGTGGAGTGCAGTGGCATAGAGTGGTGCAGAGTAGAGTGGTGTAGAGAGCAGTGGCCTAGAGTACAGTGGTGCAGAGTAGAATAGAGTGGCGTAGAGTGTAGTGACAGAGTACAATGGTGTAGAGTGCAGTCACGTAAAGCTTTGCAGAGAAGAGTATAGTGGCGTAGAGTGCAGTGGTGCAGAGTGAATTTTTGTAAAGTGCAGTGGCATAGAATGCATTGGTTTTGAGTAAAGTGGTGTAGGGAGTATTGGCATAGAGTGCAGTGGTGTATAGTAGAGTGAAGTGTCGCAGAGTGGAGTGGTGCTGAGTGGAGTGGCACAGAGTGGAGTGGAGCAGAGTGGAGGGGCACTGAATGCAGCGGCGCCAAGGGCAGTGGTGTTGAGTGCAGTGCTGTAGAGTAGATTATTTCAGAGTAGATTGGAGTGGTGTACAGTAGAGTACCATGTCGTAGAGTGCAGAGTAGATCAGAGTAGCATAGAGTGGAGTGGTACTGAGTAGAGTGCATTGGCATAAAGTGCAGTGGCATAGAGTGAAGTGGTGCAGAGTAGAGTGGTACAGAGTGGAGCGGTGTAGAGTTCATTGGCAAAGAGTGCAGTGGTACAGAGTAGAGTAGTGTGTTGGTTAGAGTACATTGGTATAGAGTAGAGTAGTGTAGAGTACGGAGACAGAGTGAAGTGGTGTAGAGTGGAGTGGTGCAGAGTAGAGTGCAGTTACACAGTGTGGAGGTGCGTAGTGTGGAGTGGTACAGAAAAGAGTGATTTGGGGCAAAGTGGAGTATGCTTGGTCTAGTAGCGCACTGCCATTGCAGACAACGCATCTTCAATTGAAATGACTAGCACCTTTGTACAGACATACAGTTTTACTGATAAACGTATACAGCATGCAAACTATAATGTGTGGAAATGTCATCACCTAGTGTATTGATTTGTTTTGATCATATTAAAATATTTGTTTCTGCCACACTTCAGAATTACCAAAATAGTTTCTTCATTTTGGCTTTTCTAATTCTGATATATTCCCAAATATCTGCACAGTTCATTTGCAAACATTTAAATTTTGTTGTTTGATAGAAAAAGAATAGCACCGTACAGCCTTCCTGAAGCACATCCCAAAGAGCCAGTATGATTGTCACATAAATCCTCTCACTTTGAAGTCAGAGACAGAAAAGTAAACGGCAAGCTCCCTGGAAGACAGAGCCTAATTTTTTACCTCTGTCTTTGAATGCACAGCAAATGTGACAAAAATAAGCACAAGATTTAAAGGCCTGTTTATAGAAATCCAGTACTGGTGGAAGAATACAGTAAATAGGGTTTGGGCAACAGAAGGGCATAACTCAAGCTGGACAGCCTAAAATAGAGCCAGCAAATAATAAGCAAGCAAATGTGGGTTACAAACCACAAAGCCAATGGTAAGCAGTGGGTGGAATGCATTTCCAGGCAAGCTTCCGAATGTCCCCAAGATGTTGTTAGCAAACCAGACAGCTGCACTGTCTGGTAGGCTTCAACCTAAAAAGTGGTCTCTCCTGGGACCTATATTAATGTCCTTAACATTACAGGCATAACACAGGTTGATTCCTCAACAAGGACTGTAAAACCATTAATATCATTCATGTTAGTAATGAAGTCTTGCTTGCCTTTCACATATTTGACTTGATCTTGCACTCCCTATGAGTATTTGCTTTTTTCAGATGTTGTGTTTGTGTAGGTTTTTTTCATAAGTCAAAGGACTCCTGTATAATGCATACTGTGAACTGAGTTGCCTCTAGGTGTCTGGGTGATCTAAGATCGTGAGTGAGTGTCCATTGCAGGCCATGAACGAGAGAGCTCTTGAGTTGAGGCTGAACCCACAGCGAGTTTGTCATAGTGCCTATTTGTGGGTCGCAAGGGTATTACAGACTATGGGCTAGATGTACGACCATGACAATTTGCGACTCGCAAATTGCGCTCGATTGCGAGTCGCAATTTGCGAGTCGCAAAATGCCATCACAACAGTGTCTGAGACACTGTTTGCGATTCCCAATGGGGTCGCAAATTGCATGCCTCATTAATATTCATGAGGCACTTGAAATTTGCGACCCCTTTGGGAATGGCTGGCCCTCCCAGGGATGGTGGCCTGTGGGGCTCAGCAGACCTCCATGTCTGGGACTGCTTTTAAATAAAGCAGTTTTTTTTTTTTAATGCAGCCCATTTTCCTTAAAGGAAAATGGGATGCATTTAAAAAAAGAAAATAAAACATTTTCGTTTCATTTTTTAACGGCAGGTAGTGGTCCCTGGGACCACTGCCTGCCCCTAAAAAATATTTTCCCCTGCATTTGCAAAGAGAAGGGGTCCCCTGGGGACCCCTTCCCATTTGCGAGTGCATTACCACCCTCTTGAAGAGGGCAGTAAATTACAAGTGTGTCGCAAAACATTCAAACATGGGGTAGAGAGTCGCTATTAGGAAGGGACGCCCTTGAAATGCCCCTTCCTTATAGCGAGTTGCAATTCCTATTTAGTGAGTCGCAAATAAATTGCGACTCGCTAAGTAGGAATTGTACATGGCTCTATTCATTTTTGCATGCGCAAACGGGTCACTAACCTGTTTGCGCATGCAATTTAGGGTCGTACATCTGGCCCTATATGCTTATCTAATTCTTGGCAGAGTGTTGGTCACACATGTGCCAAATGTCATTACAGTTTTAAGTGAAAGTGTGTGTAGAAGGTGTAAATGATTTCAGACACTTGAGAAAGCTCACAGAAGTCTAACATATGTTTAATGCAAAATAGCTGGCAAGCATCAAAAATATTCTAAGTGCAAATTGCCATTTCAATGGACCAGAGCTTCACCCTCTGATCAGTTGTAACATATAATGCTACATTCTTTACATTTTGGTGTGCGAAACTCACAGAATTTGCGCTTTTACATGAAAACTATGCAAAATTGCACAAAATGCATCTTAATGCTTTTCAGGGTCAAAAAACAACATGAACAGCACTTCATGTTGTGAAACCACATGGCCATTTTGTGCACTGCAGTTTACTCCTGCCTAGCCATCCCCTCGTCTTTTCTTCTTTCAAGGCCCCATCCTACCCAATTCACACAATTTAGCACCCCAGTAACCCATTTTTTTAACTTTATTTTTACATGTTATTAGTTTTCCACTCACCCTGTATTTTATTTCCATTCATGTGGACTGGTTGTGTCTTTTATTGACTTTTTGTGTACCCATTCCGCACCCCCATTGGCAATGGTAGCATGAGGGGATAATGCCTTGTCACATTTTCAGTGAGGCAGAGGTGGCGACACCTCCCTCTCAAACTGGCAACAAATGGCAGGCCCGGCAAGGGCTATGGCCTGGTGGGTTGCAACTGCTTCACTGAGGTCTCCTGTACCCAGCAAGTCACACACTGCTGGGCCGGCATCCTAAATCAGAAGCAGGACCTTCTGGCCCTGCTCGTACCCAATGTGGCGGGGCTAGTTAATTGATTTTTTATTAAAAAAATATAATAATATATGTATTACTTTTCAGCCAGCATCACAGGTAAGTTTCTCTGATGTATATTGTTTATATATTTATCCACAGTGAGCGAGTTGCTTGCTTGGGCTGATTTAAGGGATTTCACTGGGATAGTCTGATATCAGGGATTTTGGCGTCCTCTGTGACTTTCATGCTGCTAATACTGTCTCCATCTCCATGAGGTGCAGTATGCGAAGGGAGACAGACTTTGCCCATCAATAGCAAAAATGTATGAAGCGAGGAAGTAGCAATATCATTTGCAGGAAGCAAACAGTGTGTAGGACAGACATCTAATTCTAGAGTGGCGCTTGAAGCGATAAATAGGATTGATTAGACAGACAATACATTGTTATGTCTGTAAAAATGCCTTTTTGTAGAGAGTACTACTAATCTTTGTCCTCTTTATGTTTTTTCCTTTCAAAAGAACTGAAGAGACCCAAGGAGGCCAAGAGGAGGATGGTTGCTACCAGCAGCAGCAGCAGCACAGAGGGGCACAGGGCGATGGTGCTGCAGGAGATGCCCTTGCCTCAGCAGAAGCCACTCCTGCTGGTAATTCATGTTGTTTATTATTTTTTACTTTTTACTATTCACAACTAGGGCCTCATTTAGGAGGCACCTAGCGTCATGTTTGCGCAGCGGGATTATTACTTTTTTGACGCTCCGGTGGCACAATGTGCCGCAGCATATTTACAAGGCCACGCAAAGCCACTTTGCGTGGCTTCTCATGGCCTTATAAATATGTGCCCCTTTCACGCAGAATACTGCGCGAAAGGGGCGCTCCATGGGTGTTGCTGTGGGTGTTCCCATACAATACCCATGGAACTTGATGCATTCCCAGATTTACAAGGAATAGTAAACCTGGGAATGCGTCAGATTTTAACACAACCCCTAGGGGCAACAAGGAGAAATATCCTTATTTCTCCTCATTTTTTCCTTTTTCTATATGTGCTACATTCTGCAGCACACATAGAAAGAGGAAAACACCTCTTGTGATTGTTTTTTGTGCCGGAAGGTGTCCCTTCCTGCACAAAAACAATCACCTCTACAACGCAGACACCCTTGCACCATGGCGCAAGGGTGCCTGCATTGGCACATTGCAGCCCATTGTGCATCAGCACAGGGGAAAGGGACAGGAATGCATTGTATCTCATAGATACCGCACATTCCTGCCCTTTTCTTTTGAAGCAAGGCAGCACAGCAAGATTCCTTGCGACGCTGCCCTGCGCCAAAACCTCGTAAATTGTTTTCCCAACTTCCCTTGATATGCTTTAATGTTCATTATCTCCTCATAGTTGCTTGGGTTTTCTAATTTTCTTGCAGCTTTCTTCTGTCTGTAGCTTTCTCTCCCTCCGTTTTTATTATCCTTTCCCTCACCCCAGTTTTACATATCTTGCGTTATCCTATGTTAACAGAAGATTGTTAGTAATGTGAAGAGGAACGCAGTCCAAGGTTTAGGCAACATGTAGGTTGCCTGAAGGCTTCATTGAGCAAACCCTGAACTCAATAGTAAAGGAACAGGAATACTGATGGTAATCATGGACCCACACAGGGTGTCATACAAGGTTCCATGCTGTCATGAAAGTGACACATGGCAGAATACCAATACCATATGTCCTTTCCATTCACTTCCACCCCTGCATTATTTTTCTAATCCTTTTGAAACCATGTCCCTACATCATGAAAAAAAATATTATAAAGTTGAATGTCTGGCTATTTGGTTTTTGAAATGTCAAGTAAACATTTCAAAGTGATCCTGCGGATAGATGATCGATAACCTAACAATAGTGAGATAATGTTTGTGTAACTTGTGCAAAATAATGTGGTGATAGGTATCTAATTATGTGTGTTATGTTTTTGTCTATGTCTGGAAGTAGTCCAAGCTCCTGAGGAGGAAGGCAGGGACCATAAAGTGACTGCTAGGATGAGTGGTAGGACACTTCCTTTTCTCAATGACAGCCACTACATTTGGGAAGACATTCCTTCCTTTCTCCCAGTCCCAGTTAGCAATCCTTTTTATAAATTATCCAGCCTACTATGTTTCCATCTCATCCTCTCCATCATTGAATTGGTAGAAGAAAAGGTGGGGTGCACATGCTCCCTCACCTACCATTTCTTCCATTCTTTCTGTCCCAGCCAACCCAAAAATTACAATCCCATCTTGGCATGTGTCTCATTTCTCTCACAGTTTCTGCCTAAGTGACTACTTCTCATTGCTTCCATTACTGTTTCATCTTCTACCTTTCATGTGATAATGCTTACTAGTACATGATGATACCCAACCAGTCATTAGCTCAACCTTTACCCAACCCAAGCCCTTTATTATAACTTATCTTACCCTACTCTTCCTTGCCCCAGTACCAAGGAAGAAAGTAGTTGTAGGACATTATTTGGGGTGGAGGGTGTAGTGTGGGACTCAGTCTGGGCACAGAGTGGAACTCAAGATGGAGTAAGATAACAGCAGGGCATTTGGAATTTATGATGACATGCCATTAACTGTCCCAAAAAACATGCTGCCCCATCAGGATGGCTCCATTAATGTTGCATGTTACATAGTCAAGTGTATGGTGCACCATAAATGTACTGTGTCATATTCACCAATGGCAATATATATTTATATTTGACAGCTCATTCATTCATTAATACATATTAAGTGTGTGTTGCAAGTCTCACCACATGAAATCATTTTAACCTTTTATCCTTTTTTAGAAAAATATATATTTTTGATTATGGTGTTGGTCCTGGATTAATTTATACCATGCACTGCTACTGCATTATGTGAAGTATGTATGGGAAATCCTGGCCCTGTGAACAAGAATCAAAGAAATTCCATTTGCCTAAGGGGACCAGCAATATTTGCTACTGTAAGACTATATAAACAATTATTTGCATTGAGTAGTACAAATTATGCTCTTTTTTCTTTCGCTGGATCATCTACCTCCTCCTGCCATAGCAGCTGCCCGGGAGGCCCACCCCCGGTAGGAGATAGCCACTCAGCTGTGTCTCCAGAAATTGGAGGCAAGTGTGATGGAGTACCGCCAACTGGTGGTCCTCAAGGAGGAGGAGGAGGCAGCCTCCATTGCCTTAGGCCGTAAGCCGGAGGGACCCCGGCAACGACTATGCCCCCTCCACAGGCAGCCGAGGTCCCAAGCCACTCAAGTCACCCCCGGCAACAACAGTAAGAGATTCTGCCCTCCTACAATAAATCACAAGAGACCTGTAGGAGAGCCAGCAGGAACTTATGAGGTGGATGGAGGCTGAGTAGGCTCATTTTGTATGGAGGTGGGAAAACTCTTAACTGGGCCTTTTTTTGACATTTCATGGTTTTAGGGTGAGGGGTGGGCTCGTTGGAGGAAAGCGTGGGAATGACAATTGGGGACAGGGTTGTTTTGGGCTTTTTGGGGTTTTTAGAGTGAGGGAGCAGGCATCTATCCTTGCATTACTATTTAGTGTAGCATCACCATTAATTTCTACCAGTGTAGTTACGAAAGAGGCTGTTCTCTGCACCTGTGCCATCACAAAGCAATTCTACCACACTGTACATCCCGTTCAGCCTTTTTAATCTCTCCCTACCTGAAATTTCTTGTCATTTATTCTCAAGTAGGTTACATACTTACTTTACCTTTTCCAGTCCAATACACCCCAATGCAACCAGTGTGGGAAAACTGACCAATCACAACCCCCCACCCCCTTTAATGGCTTGATCAGGCTGTGCTGCACCCATCCTCCCATCAGAAAAAAGTTGTATACTACTTTGTTCCCTTGCACTACCCTTTGTAACTAGTAACCTCTAATGGAGTTAGTCGACATACAAAACACACAGCAATCCTTCCTTCCAGAGAAATCTTTTCTTACCTGAGACGATTAAGCAATGTCTGCTACCTCACCCAATTGGCCCATACCTTACTGAAGGGTTTGCCAAAGGGCCTTCTTAATGCTGGTGGTGATAGCCCAGCGCTAACTGGGGAGACATGGTTCTTCTTATTCTAAATCGTGCTGGCGAAATCATAACTGGTGAATGATCATCAGTCAGAAAAAGCCCCTGAGTTTGAGGGTAACTCTACTAACTCTACTTGCCTAAATAATACATAATACAACAACAGAAGAGAAAGGACTGATATATAAACCAGTAGGTAGTCATAGTTAGGACCTAGTTTCCTTAGGAAAAGTGTTTCTTCATTTGCCAATAACTTTGGCATAGTTTGATGAATCCTCGCGAAATTTTCAAAACTAGTGTGCCACTTACTTCAGCTGATGTCTTGAAAGTTTCACGGTGATCCATCAAGCGGGGGCCGAGAAAAAGGATGGATCCAAAAACGCGCTTTCCCCATTTTAATTTCCATAGGAACTTTAGACACTGCTACAGCCCAAACTGCTGAACGGAACTTCACCAAATTTGACAGAAAGGTAGATGTTGGTCCAGGGAAGTTGGTTCAGTAGTTGCAGAGTCCCAGAAAAAACATAAAAGAAAATGAAAAGGGGACAGAGTAGGAATACCCTGACCCACTAGGCCTCTTAAGAGGGTCCCATAGAGACCCCACAGTGCCACAAAAGCATTTTTTTGTTTCATTTTCAGCAGGAGCCACATTGGATCTGCAACTCTGCCCGAAAAAAAAAATATTGGTTCCCGCGCTTCTTTTCTAATATGCCCCCAGGAGGGCCAGGTCCTGAGGGCCTGTGGAAAATAAAGGAGGAGGGCACATGCCCCCCTCCCGGGACTTATAAATACCTGGGGACCACCACATCCTCGGGGCTTATGCACATTTAAAAGGGGGGCCTGTCAGACCCCCTGGGGCCCCAGGGACCACCACCTCCTGGGGCCTCATTCAAACAAATAAATAAATGGTGGAGCCTCATGGACCCCCGTGCCCCTGGGACCATCACCTCCCCGGGGCCAACTTCAACAAGAAAGGGGAGGGGCCACACGGCCCCCCTCCTGGAGCCATGGATGGCCCTGGGGATCTTCACGCCCCCGGGCCGGCTCCTACTATGTTTCTGGGGTGCCCACCACTGGGACATAGCTGTTTGCTGTGGCTTGGCGGGAGCTTTACCGCTCCCGCCAAGCCACAGCAAACACTCTACTTCCAGCAAGCGAGAACATTGAAAATGCTCTTGCTTGCTGGAAGTGGAGCAAAACTGCTTTCAGACACAGGCAGCTGCCTTTCCAGCAGCTCCCTGTGTTTGAAATCATTGCCGGCTCCCGCAGGAGGTGGGGCGGCAGCAGGGACTGGAGGGGCAGTCAGGCTCCCCTGGCGGTCCCCGTGGAGACTAGGTACCCTCTTGGCACCCAGAACAAATGGGGTGAACCCGGGGATGGGGTCTCTGAGGCCAAATTCGGCTCAGGAGGGGGCCGTGGAGCCCCCCTCCCCATCTCTAAATGGCCGGGCCCCAGGGGATGGGGTCCCCCTGGATCAAAATCGTCCTGGGGAGGGGGGATGCGTGGCCCCCCTACCCTACTACTATTTACATTTTTTTAAAGGGCGGGCCCCGGAGGTTGGGGTCCCCGGGGCAGGGAGGGGGACTGTGGGGTCCCCCTCCACCACTGCAAAAAGGCCTGGCTCGGGGGGATGGTGGCCCTGGGGCCATAATAGGCTTAGTGAAGGGGGGCCACACAGCCCCTCTGCCCTAATAAACCAGAATTTTTTTTTTAAAAGCCGGTCTGGGCAAGTCGCCAGAGGTCACGCCCCCTTTCACCACCACTCTGCAAAACGCCTCCTGGTGCACTACTAGTTGGGGAATGGCTTGGCTCCTGAGGGTCCTTAGGGGCCAACTACCCCTCCTGTTAACTCCAGTAAGTCCCACACAGTGGGATTGCTGAGAGGTCATAGGAGGACCCTCCCCCTTTCTCCATCACTCTCCAAACACACCTCCTGGCACACTACTGGTTGGAGGATGAAGTCCCCTTGTATGCTGAGGGTCTTTGGGGCCAGGAGCCCCTCCTGGTACCTCCAATAAGTTCCACACAGGACGATTGCTGTGAGGTCTTCCGAGGCCACGCCCCCTTTCTCCACCACTCTGCAAACGCACTTTGTGGTGCACTACTGGTTGGAGGATGAAGTCCCCTTGGATGCTGATGGTCCTTAGGGGCCAGGAACCCCTCTTGTTACCTCCAGTAAGTCCCACACAGTGGGATTGCTGTGAGCTGGTTGGAGGCCCCGACCCCTTTCTCCACCACTCTGCAAACGTGACTAGTAGTTTAAAAAAACAGACGTTCACTTAAAAGATTGGAGGGACGTCATAGTTATAATTAGGAAATATAATTTGAAAAACATTAGAAATTCCCTCAAAAAAACAAAGGTTACAGGGATGTTATAGTCAGGAGGAAATAGAATTTAAAAAACCTTAGAAATTCACTGAAAAAAAACAAAAGTTACAGGGACTTTATAGGTAGGCTCAGATTTCACTCGTACAAAACCAGTGAAATTTAGTTTTAGCTTATGACCTCACATATTACATCACTCATGACATGGTCAGTGACATGTGATTGGCTGCCAACACTTCAACCAGGAAGTGTTGCCAGCCTTCTTGGGACTCGGCTTTAAGCCGAGTCCCACAGAAAATGTAATAAAAAAAGAAAAGGGGGCAGGGTAGAAATACCCTGACCCACTAGGCCTCTGGGGGGGTTGAAGAAAAACGAAGCGTGGGCTCCCCTGCTTCGTTATTAATCTGCCAGGTCCCGGGGGCATTTGCATATTACAGGAGGGGGGACGCATGCCCCCCCCTCCCGAGGCTTACTAATGCCACAGGGACCACCACCTCGCCAGGGCTTCATTTCAAGTAAATGCGGGGGAGGCTCATGTGGCCTCTCCCGCTGCCCCAGGAACCAGCCTATCCCCGGGGCTTATGTTTTTATAAATGGGGGGCCTATTGGACCCCCCCAGCCCAGGTGACCCCCACCTCCCTGGGGTTTTATGTGTTAAGAAAGCATGGAGGCTGCACAGAACCCCACAAGGCCCCGGGAGCCGCCACCTCCTCAGGGCTTTAAATTTAAATAATGAGCGCAGCCCCCCCACAGCTCCTGGGAAAACCACCTCCCAGAGGCTAAATTAAACAATGGAGTAGGTCCACCCTCCTGGAGCCAATAATGGCCCTGGGGACCGCCACCCCCCAGGGCTGGCTCCTGCAATGTCCCGGGGTGCCCACCCCCAGGACATTGCAGTTTGCTATGGCTTGGCGGGAGCACCGCTTCCGCTAAGCCATAGCAAACTCTGCTCTGCTTCGTACAAGTGAAAGCATGTAAAATGCTCTCGCTTGCACGAAGCAGAGCAGAATTGCTTTTGGACGGTGGGTGCTACCTTTCGGCAGCTCCCTCTGTCCAAAAAAATACCGGCTTCCCCAGGACGTGGGCATGCCGACAGAGACCACAGGAGCCTTCAGGTTCCCCCTGCGGTCCTCAACAAAGTGTCTGGGTGCCCTGGGTGGGACCAATATTTTATATTTGTTGGGTAGATTCTGATGACTATTGTAAATTAACTAGTGGAGTAGCACAGATAGTCAATCAAGGAGGACACATCACCAGTTAACCATTGCTTCACTTCTTTGAAGGAGATTTAGTAGGCAGTGATACACATGTAATCTGTTGCCTGATAAGTGTTCCACATATCCATCTTGAGGTGACAGACTGAACAGCGCTCTCCATCACAGCCTAGTAAACCAATTGCAGTACATGATGGTGCAACTCTGGCACAGCAAGAATGGAAAGATTGGCCCGGTTTGGCACCTTCCATTTTGGGCAGAGGGTCTCCACTATTTCAAGAAACCCTTCTCCTTCCACAAAAAAGAAAAGGGAGGAGGTCAAGAATTAACATTCTTGCCAGCATCCCATTTTATAAATGGAATTTCTTATTGGTTCGTGGTACTGGGACTCATTGGTGAACATAGCCTTGAAGGTTGGTTCTGGTGACTGTCTTATTGTGATACTTCCTGTAGAATTGGCCTACGGGGAGCAGGTACACTGCTTGGGTGCTTTGAGATGACAAACTCCCCCTGTCCCTTGTGCCATTCTGAGGTTGCGTTGGGTGATACCTGCACACTTCAATATGCAACAGTCACAGTCACAGGGCTTTGGCAAACATCCTCCTTTGCTTCTGCATCACTACAATCTCCTTCTATGAATTTAACTCCTCCAGCAATTATGTTTTTAAGATACTCTGCCCACACCATTGAGTGCTGTTTTTTAAGATGAGCCAGTTGTCCATCTGTATCTTAATGTCCACCTGGCTTACCATGATGAACCTTGGGTTTTTGGGAAATTGGGTATTCTGCAATGTGCTCCTCATTTGGCCTGAGTGTAAAGAAGTACCAAACTGGGGAAGAGAGCTTTCTTATGATGCCAAAGCCTGAAGAACATGTTGCGGTTGTGTTAGGTTGGTTGTGTTGGCCTTTTTTCTAGGGTGGGCTGTTACTGCCGTATGTGTGATAGTTTCTGCAGTTTTTGGGGTCTTCATGAAAAGATGGAAGGAGGCGGTGTTGGTGGAGCTCCATGACTAAGAGCAGGTTCAACTCAGGTGAACTGTACTTCCTATGTGACACTTTCCACACTAGCAATTGTTGGCTCACCACCTTCTTCACTTCAAAGAATTTCAGGTTCCTTCCTCTTCCCTTGTCTCTTGTGGCAGGACACGGGCTTGGCCGGGATCCAGTCCATCTTCAGGCCATCACAATGGGGGCTGGGAGAAGATGGGGGTATGCTCTTTCTTTTCTTTGCTGGAGATTGTCAAGCCAATGTGGGAAGAGCAGTTTTAAAATCTTGCTCAGGAGCAAACTCAAGTCCCTACTGTGCTTCTACTTCCGGTCGATCCGTTGCTGGCCGTGGCTACTGTTGTTGACTTTCCTGCGACAATTCAATGTCTACTGAGGCAGCTCCATTATCGATTCACTGCTTGCTATGACTGCAGTCACTGCAGTGCTGAGAAACGTGGGCTTAGGTTTTGGTGGAGTGATCCCCTTCTCAACCTCCTCCTGCCCAGAAGAGAGTTCAGCAGGTATGTCGCTTTTCCTGAAAAAGGATGAGTGCTTGACTCCAAAGGTGGCAACAGACTTCTTCTTCTCCTCTTTAATGGCCACTTTCTTGGCAGGAACCTCTACTTTGGAGCAATCCTCTTTTATATGTTAATTGCTGTGCACTTAGCAAAAGAAGCACTTAGCAAAAGACTCACTGGTGTCGATATCAGCTAATTCCCAGACTTCTCTCCATATCAGTATTGTGTGTCTGTGACTCCTTTTAAACCTGTAGGGAATAAAAACACTTAATAGCTGCAGGAAAGTAAGTAAAACACTGTATCACTGTATCACAGACATGCACACTCACAAATAAATGTGGACAGGAACATGGGGAAGAAGGTAGCTGAGAACAAAGGAACGTGGCTGGCTATGTAGGCTAGGACTCCAGAGCCATACCGACCCTAAACACCAACAGGCACGTGCAGATAAAAAATAACCTTAATTTTGCTGTTAATGCAAGACAATCCAGAACCCCCTAAACATTTAAAAAAACATATAGCACAACAGCAGTGAGAATATGGAAAATACATCAAAATTACACCAAAGACCTATTGGAGGGCAGACTACAACAACATCACAATAATATGATAAACAGCTCAGTACAAAATTAACAAAAAACACCCAAGAAAATAGAGAAAAAATATACTTTACTCCAGGCTACCACCATACAAAAAGAACAAAAATGTTGGTGACTGACCGCCCTCAAACAACAAACTTTTTTGTGCTGCATTGAACTAACTTGATTATGGATGTGGCAGAGATTAATGACAAACAGAGAGGTTTTCCTTCCAAAATCTAAATCCAAAATGACCAAGGGCTACACAAAGCAGGGGAAGGAGGCTTCAGGACAGGAAGAGGAAGTCCCTACTGTATTTACAGCACCCTTCCAGTCTCTATGCTACTGTTCTTCCAGCTTGAAAAAAACATTTTGCCCTCAAAATATTACCTGAACTGTCTGTAAGAGTAAAAATTCAACCAGAAATGTAATTTCAAGTTGATTTTCTGGTTGCTCATGTTCAAAACACTGCGGCTCAGGTTTGGATTTGTGCTTTGCTACTCGAAAATTACAGTCCACTCCTGTAACAAATCTACCTGAAATGTTTTTTGACCGCCTGCGTTAAAGGAAGTGGCGCTCGCATTGGGATTTATACTGCCTGTGTTTGAATTTGTAGTGTGGCACTCAAAAATGACCGCAAATGGTTGGCTTGGGGAGATAAATCTACCTGAAATGTTTGTTGACTGCCCGTTTTAAAAGAACTACTGCTCACGTTGGGAAGATGCTGCTTGCATTCGTGACATGTATTTTAGCTACATTTCGTCTTACAATTTCTCCCCGAACAGTTGCTCAACCTGACTTAATGATGGAATCTCGGTAATTACTCGTAAAGTTTGCTACACGAAATGACACCTATTATGCCAGTGTAACTCAAATTTCATATAGGCCTACTTATGCCCTCACATATTACATCACCTGCAACATGCTAAACAACATAATTGATGACATCTATGATGACATCTCAAATGACATCATACAATCATTCTTAAAGTGTCCCATTCGCTTTCAGGGCTTGAAGTACTTCACGAAGCTACATCTGTGCCCAACTTTGTATCACTAATCAGTGTTTTTTCGTTTTTTAAATGTTAGTTCTTATCTCATTTTAACATCTAACTATAAGGTCAGTTTAACCTTTGTTTTTTTCAGTGAATTTCAGTTTTTTTTAACTGAAGCTAAGATATTATTGCCATACCAAATTTTAACATCACTTTAAACTTAGGTTTTTTTCAGGGATTTTCTATGTTTTTTAAATTATATTTAAGTCGAGCATATCCACAACCCCCTTGGGCAACATGCACCCAACCCCACCGTGTCCGGGAAATGGTCATCTGCCACTGCCACCGCTTTAAAAAAAATTATTATCAGGCCTCTTTGGATCCTTTGGCAGTACCATCCACAAAGTTGTGATTCTTTTATTTTAATTATT
The DNA here is from genome assembly GCA_963921515.1 of Calotriton arnoldi. Taxonomy (NCBI): domain Eukaryota; kingdom Metazoa; phylum Chordata; class Amphibia; order Caudata; family Salamandridae; genus Calotriton; species Calotriton arnoldi. The sequence continues at coordinate 23,642 of CAWUFW010012425.1, forward strand.
GGCGGGGTCCCTATTGACCCTCCCACATGGCCCTCAGGGTTAGGGTGTACACACCCTACTCCCTTATGAGGCCTTTCATTTTTTTTCAGGACTCAGAAATTGGGTACTGTTATGGCAAAAGCAACATTTCTTCAGTGTTGGTGCCAGCCTATCAGATATTTTTCGTACCACAGTACCTTTACTAGAATGACCGATTGGAGGAAAAAATAACGTAGTCAATTCGAAACGCCTATATTTTTTCAGTTTTAGGTACTATGGGAGTTCTGCACGACTAACAGTTCAGACATTTTCTGACAGTTAACCAATTCATACCTAGCCTGAGCCCCTCTTTAAATGCAAATTTCTTGAAAACAGCTGAACGGACTTACACCAAATTACCAAAACACGATTTCTATGTAAAGGTCGAACAGTGTATAAAGTTTGGTGTAGTTCAGTTAAAAAAATAAAAAAATATAGGGCCTTCGAACAAGGGAGTTTTTTCTCGCAAAGTGACGTTATAATTACATGTTGAAATGAGATAAAAACGAATGCTTAAAAAACAAAAAAGCAATGAAATTCACTTTATAGTTTACTGAGCTAATTGTAATGAGTGCTTCACCATGCACTGCCAAAGACCTCATATATTACATCACTCATGACATGTAAATGACATAATTGATGACATCACTGATGACATCATCCGGTCATTGAGACAGCATCCTATAGGGTTTATAGGCGTGAAGTAAGACAACACGCTACACCAGTGTCCAATTTTCTATCACCACTCACTTGATAATAGCCTTAACCTCTTACCACATGCTCGACACATAGCATACCTGTCAAGTCACACACATTTGGTGATGTTTTTTACTGGTATTCATTCATCTAACAAACAAAATGCTTCTCTAGACTTTAATGGGGTCACCACTTTTTTATACCTTGAATATCCTCTGAAAAAGAGTTCGGACTCTATTCAGCTTAAAGAATTACCCTCTTAAAAGCTTCACTTGACTTGCAACATTAATTGAAGAGGTTCACAACTTTAATTTTAAGTGAAGAGGTTGACAAGTATGTATTTGCCACTGAAAATACTTACGTCTTCTGACAGTGCTCTGTAATTTGATCAAATATACTAGACTCATTCCTCAGATAGGCACATTGGCATTCAACCTTAGTGCCATCCTTACAACCCCAGTGTGAGATAAAACACCTCTAACTAGGACAATCCTACATTCCACATTCTTCAAAAACCGGCAGCTCCTCAAAATATTCATGAAATTGTGGAAATAAACATCCAAACCTTCTAAATGTCCTCATTACATAGAATTTGTCTCTAGCTTTGCATTAGAACTATTCAACACGGGTACGAGCCCAAATATCCACTGATAGGTAATCTATTTGCAACATACGTTTTAGGTTTTCTTACAAATGTTTTGTGACATGCTTAGGCTTTAACCCTCAAGCTACTTTAAAACATGCCTCTGCAACCAACATCTGATGTGATCAGTCTATACCTTGTTTAACATGGGGTACTACTTACACCCCAGTAGTTCTATGTAAATAGAGTACCGTATAACTTTCAACATGTACACCCACACTTTTCTCCAGAACTTACACTGTTTCCTTGCTATGCACTCACCTGTTTACACAGAGTAACTCTACGCTGTATATGACTATGGTGTTCTCAGTGATGTTATCAGTGATGTAATCAATGGTGTCATTTCAGATGTCATGAGTGATGTCATTTAAAATGTCATGAGTGATAAAATATGTTAGCTCATAAGTAGTGCATGGGCGCAACCTATAGATAGGTCAGTACTCTGTAACTTGTGAATTTCAGTGTCTTATTTAAATGTTAGTTTTCATCTCTTTTCAACACCTAACTATAACATTACTTTGTTTTTTTCAGTGATGTGTTTCATCAGTATACACCTTTCTCAAACCAAACTCAGTGCACAAGTGTCACAGAACCACATATAGGACAAAACTAGACTGGTATGAAAGGCCACAGGGAACCCTCACTTGCAGTCTGCAAGTCTGTCATCTATAAAAAAAAAATCATGTTAATCCTACTGTACAATAAATGCTTCAGCAATATCAAAATTCCTATTTAACTAGTTGTTTACCACTGATCACAGTGTACAGTTTTTAAAATAGTAAAAAATATCGGATGTCATCCCAGACCAAAGCTGTTAAAAACCACTTTGAAACTTAGCATAGACAAATATATTATGCTGCATGCATAAAATGTAATGGTATAGTCTTGTCACCAATGTAGCATGTTACATGAGCATCAGGGTGCAGTGTGTAGTCCAGGTGGACATTCCAATCCAATTGTCAGTTCAGTGTGTATGAGCAATCAATTGCAGGTATGATGTCAGACACATGGAACTAGTGAGGATTACTATGTGGTGCTGAGGCATGGAAATAGGAGATATAACATTTCAACCTAGTGGCATAGTAATAGGAGGCATCTAATATGCCATCATGTGAACCACACGCTGCACCTTGAAATTTCCATCAGGTGGAAACGGAAATGTTTCACACCCCGCCTAGTTTTAACTGATCCCGTTCGCCTCCCAAATGTCCTGCTTGCGTTCCAAACTAGAGTGTCTCCGTTGGTCTCATTGGCAGGCGACCACCAGCCAATCACAACAGGGAATCTCAAAGACTCAGCAAAGGGAGGAGAGGAGAAAGGAAAGCTAAGCAGCCAATGAGCTCTTGTGATATTTAAAAGTAGGGCAAACTATTGGTTAAGAGGCCTTCAAGCAATCCTTGGCAGGTCTTCTCTTAAAGGGCAAAGCAGAAAGCAGGGGCTGGCCACTGGCATTGGTAAACTCTGCTACGCAGCGAGAGGCAGAGTTTTTGCTAAACTTCACGCTCCAATTGGAGCGCTTAGTTGCAAAACTTCGCAAGCTCCACCAGCGGAGCGAAGTTCACCTCCCACCCTTACATGTTACATGTGCATCAGGGTGCAGTGTGTAGTCCAGGTGGGCATTCCAATCCATTTGTCAGGTCAGTGTGTATGAGCAATCAATTGCTGGTATTATGTCAGACACATGGAACTAGTGGGTATTACTATATGGTGCAGAGCATGAAAACAGGAGATATAACGTTTCAACCTAGTGGGCATAGTAATAAGAGACATCTAACATGCCATCATGTAAACCATATATTCTCATTGTGATTCCCTCAGGCAATTTGAGCAAGTCAATATCACTGCATGACACAACTGTGTAAAGAAGAGGGATAAACTATCTATCTCATGTGGGTGGTAAATTTATGGACTTCTGATTGCATCGTGGTAGATTAGGAAACTACTAGTGACTCAGACGTATTCTTGAGTGTGTGTCTTATTTATTGCCTCTGTGAGTATAACAAATGCTTAGCACTACCCTCTGATAAGCCTAGCTGCTCACCCACACTATCACAAAAGAGCATTAGTATTATCTAATTTAGCTTCTGTGTACCAGTAAGGGATCCACTGGACTCTCTGCACAGTGTACTTCATTTAAGTACACTATATTGAGAGCCAGATTCCTACATCCACTCTACGCTATTCCACTCAACTCTTCCCCACTCCACTCTATGCCACTCCACTCTACTCAATTTCCCTCTAAGCCACTCCTCTGTATGCTACTCCACTCTGTCCCACTCCACTCTATGCCCTTCCATTCTATGACTCTCCACCCTACACAACTCCACACTATGCCACTCAATGCCACAGTGCACCACTCTTCTGTGCGCTATTCCACTCTACACCACTCCACCCCACTCCATTCTATGCCCTTCCACTGTAACACACTGTACGACACGCAATTCTTTGGCACTACTCTCCAATCTACTTTTATGACACACCACTTCACTGTATGCCAGTCCTCTTTACGACACACCAGTCCACTCTATGCCACTCCGCTCCACTTTATGCCTCTCCAATCTATGCTATTCCACTCCATGCCACTGCACACCACTCTACTGTACACCACGCCACTCTACACCACTGCACTCTATGCCAGTCCACTGTATGCTATTCCACTCTGCACCACTCGACTCTATGCTACCCTATGCCACTCCACTGTACACCACTCCACTCCAATCTATGCCACTCCAATCTATGCTGTTCTACTCTACGCAACTCCACTCTATTCCACTCCACTCTATGCTATTACACTTTGCGTCACTCCACTCTACGCCACTCCACTCTACACTATTCCACTCTGTGCCAATCCACTTTAAGCAACTTTACTCTATGCCACTCAACTCTATGCCACTCGACTCTACTCTATTTCACTCTTCACCACTCTGCTCTACACCACTCGACTCTACGCCACTCGACTCTACTCCACTCGACTCTATGCTGCTCCATTCTAAGCCACTCTATGCCACTCCACTCTACGCCTCCCAACTCTATGCTATTCTACTCTACGCCACTCGACTCTACCCCACTCCACTTTACGCCTCTGCGCTCTACACTAGGCCACTCCACTCTATGCCACTCCAGTCTGTGCCACTGCACTCTACACCACTTCACTCCACTCTAGACCACTCCACTCAACACTAATCCACCCTACGCCACTCCATTCTATACAACTCCACTCTACGCTATTCCATTCAATGCCACTCCACTCTACCCCACTCCACTGTACACTACTCCACTCTACGCCACTGTGCTCTACTCAATTTCACTCTACATCACTCCACTCTATGCTATTCCACTCTATGCCACTCCATTCTATGTCACTGTACTCCAGTCCACTCTATGCTATTACACTCCACACCACTCCAATGTACGCCACTCCGAGCTATTCCACTCTACATCACTCCACTCTATGCTATCCCTCCCTACTTCCCTCCACTTAATACCACTGCACTCTTTGCTGCTCCATTTTATGCCACTCTATTCTACTCCACTCTACACCACTCCAATCTATGCCACTCCAATTTATGCCAGTCCAATCTGTGCCACTGCACTCTACACCACTTCACTCCACTCTAGACCACTCCACTAAACACTGTTCCACTCTACACCACTCCATTCTATACAACTCCACTCTACGCTATTCCATTCAATGCCACTCCACTCTACTCAATTTCACTCTATACCACTCTATGCTATTCCACTCTGTGCCACTCCATTCTATGTCACTGTACTCCAGTCCACACTATGCTATTACACTCCACACCACTCCAATGTATGCCACTCCACTCTAAGCTATTCCACTCTACATCACTCCACTCTATGCTATCCCTCCCTACGCCACTCCACTCTACACCACTGCACCCTATGCTAGTCCACTCTAGCCACTCCATTCTATGACACTCCAATATACAGGACTCAAGCTGTCACTCTACACTGTTCCATTCTATGCCACTCCAGTATATGCCACAACCCTCTACACCACCCCAGTCTATGCCACTCCAATCTACGCTATTCGACTCTATGCCACTCCACTCTATGCCACTTTACTGTATACCACTCCACCCTACGCCACTCTCCGCCACTCCACTCTATGCTATTCCCCTTTATGTCACGCCACTCTATGCTATCCCACTGTATGCCAATCCAGCCTATGCTATTCCACTCTAAACCACTCCTTTCTATGCCACTTTAGTATACGCCACTCCACTCTATGCCACTCCAATATACAAAACTCCATTCTACACCACTCCACTCTATGCTATTCCACTCCGTGCCCCTCCACTCTATGCCACTCTACTCTACACCACCCCACTCGTTGCAATTTCACTCTACACCATTCCACTCTACACCATTCCAGTCTACGCCCTTCCACTGTAACACACTGTACAACATGCAACTTTCTGACACTACTCTTCACTCTACTGTACGTCATGCCACTCCACTGTACACCAGTCCTCTCTACTTTATGACACGCCACTCCACTCTACACCACTCCACTCTTTGCCACTCCACTCAATGCCAATCCATTCTATAGTATTCCATTTCCTAACACTCCACTGTATGCCACTCTAATGCAAGCCACTCCACGCAACACCGCTCCACTCCACTCTAGCCCACTCCACTAAACACTATTCCATCTACGCCACTCAACTCTATACAACTCCACTCTTTGCTATTGCACTCTACACCACTCCACTCTACGCCACTCCAGCTTACACCATTTTACTGTAACACACTGTATGACATGAAACTCTATGAACTACTCTCCACTCTGCTGTACATCACTCCACTCTACTCCACTGCACTGTACGTCAGTCCCCTGTATGCTATTCCACTGTATGCTACCCAACTCTACACTACTCGAGTCTACACCACTCCTCTTTAGGCCATGCCACTCTGTGCCATTCCACTCTACACCACTCAACGTTATGCCACTCCACTGAGGGTTATTCCATTGTACGCCACTCCATTCCACTCTACGCCACTCTACTCTAAGCTATTACACTCTACGCCACTCCACTCTACACCACTGCTCCCTTCGCTATTCCACTCTATGCTACTCCACTCTACCCCACTCCAGTCTATACCACTCTACGCCACTTCACTGTAAGTTATTCCACTCTATGCCACTCCTTTCTATGGCACTTCACTCTACACCACTCTACACCACTCCACTCTATGCCACTCTATGCTTCTCCACTCTACGCTACTACACTCTATACCACTCCACTCTATGCCACTTTATTGTATACCACTTCACTCTACACCACTCCACTCTGTGCTATTCCACTTTACACCACTCCACTCTATGCTATTCCACTCTTCACCACTCCACTGTATGCCAATCCAATCTATGCCCTTCCACTGTAACACACTGTACGACACACAACTCTATAAAACTACTCTCCACTTTACTGTACGACACGCCACTCTGCTGAACGCCAATCCTCTCTACTCTACGACACACCACTCCACTCAACGCCGCTCCACTCTATGCCACTCCACTGAACGGTATTCCACTCCTCGCCACTCCACTCCGCTCTACTGTACGCCACTCTCCTCTACGCCACTGCACTCTATGCCAGTCCACTGTATGCTATTGCAGTGTATGCTACTCGACTCTACACCACTCAAGTCTATGTCACTCCTCTCTAGGCCACTCCACTCTGCGCTATTCCGCTCTACACCACTCAGCTGTATGCCACTCTATGCCACTCTACTGTACGTTATTCCACTGTACGTCACTCCACTCTACGCCATTCCACTCTATGCTATTCCACTCTACGCCACTCCACTCTGCGCCACTCCACTTTGTTATTCTACTTTGCATCTCTCCACTCTATGCCACTCCAGTTTACACAGCTCCACTTTGTGCCACTCCACTCTATGCAATTTTACTCTATGCCACTCCACTCTACTCTATTCCACTCTTCGCCACTCTACTATACACCACTCCACTCTACGGCACTCCACTCTACGCCACTGCACTCTATGCTGTTCCACTCTATGTTACTCCACTTTATGCCTCTCCACTCTACGCTATTCTACTCTACGCTTTTCGACTCTACCCCACTCCACTCTATGCATTTCCACTCTACTCCACTCCAGTCTAAGCCACTCCACTCTACTCCACTCCAGTCTAAGCCACTCCACTCTACGTCACTCCAGTCTATGCCACTGCCCTCTACACCACTCCACTCCACTCTAGCCCACTCCACTCAACACTATTCCACTCCATTCTATGCAACTCCAGGCTACGCTATTCCACTCTACACCACTCAATTCTATGCTATTCCTCCCTACGCCTCTCCACACTATGCCACTCCACTCTATACCACTGCACCCTATGCCACTCCACTCTACACCACTCCACTCTGCACCACTCCAGTCTATGCCACTCTACACCACTTCACTGTAAGCTATTCCACTCTAGCCACTCCAATCTATGGCACTCCACTCTACAGCACTTCAGTCTATGCTGTTCTATTCTATGCCACACCAGTATATGTCGCACCACTCTACGCCACCTCAGTCTGCACCATTCTACTCTATGCTAGTCGACTCTATGCCACTCCACTCTATGCCACTTTACTGAATACCTTTCCACTATACACCATTCTATGGCACTCCACTCTATGCTATTGCACTTTACGCCACTCCAATCGATGCTATTCCACTCTAAACCACTCTGCTCTATGTCACTCTACTCTACGCCACTCTACTCTACGCCACTCTACTCTATGCCACTCCACTCTATGTTATTCCACTCTACATCATATATATATATATATATATATAAACAATAAACTACTTTGCACAAATTACTGGGTCCGTGTTCGTCTATCCGGGAGAAAGGAAGTAACACGACGAAACTTATCTGCATATATATATATATATATATATATATATATATATATATATATATATATATATATATATATATATATATATATATATATATATATATATATATATATATATATAAATATTCATATATCTAGATCATTTAAGGTAGGCAGTATCAATATTCTCAACCCTCTTGGTATTCTCCTGTATTCGATGTATTTTTGGAGTGATGTAATTTCCCACCATTTATTCAGTTCTACTATCCATGTATGTTCTAATTCTTGATGATTATATTAGGGGTTCCTTTTCTCTCCTCTGTCTGTTTCAGCATTTCCACTCTATGCCACTTTACTGAATACCTTTCCACTATACACCATTCTATGGCACTCCACTCTAAGCTATTCCACTTTACGTCACTCCAATGGATACTATTCCACTCTAAACCACTCCGCTCTATACCACTCTACTCTACGCCACTCTACTCTATGCCACTCTACTCTACGCCACTCCACTCTATGTTATTCCACTATATATATATATATATATATATATATAATATATATATATATATATATATATATATTCTGCCCCAAAGGTTGTCCACCTGGTGAGTAGCACTCGATCAGCAGCTTTGTTTATGATAGGTAGGGACGAGGATCCGCTTGTAGAAGCTGCTCCGTAATGGAAATGCCTGATGCGTTTCGAAGCTCCATATGCTTCTCTTCAGAGGCTTGAACGGAGACAGTGTGTGCAAACGCTGAACCCACTTCACCATTTTCATATTGCACACCCACCAATGGGAAGCTCGAATGAGACTGTGCATTGTGGGAAATGTGGTCCGGATAGCACACAAATCTTGTCCTGTATGGACCCTGCAAGTGGACTCGTCCTCAATCCTGTTTGTGGCTGCTGGTCCACATAGCCGACATGATAGTTACCATGTCGGGTGGCCCCCATAACATTACGGGGTGGTGCACACTCCGTGGCAGGACGGCCGCGTATTACATTCTGCTCCAAAGGTTGTCCACCTGGTGAGTAGCACTCGATCAGCAGCTTTGTTTATAATAGGTAGGGACGAGGATCCGCTTGTAGAAGCTGCTCCGTAATGGAAATGCCTGACGCGTTTCGAGCTCCATATGCTTCTCTTCAGAGGCTTGAACGGAGACAGTGTGTGCAAACGCTGAACCCACTTCACCATTTTCATATTGCACACCCACCAATGGGAAGCTCGAATGAGACTGTGCATTGTGGGAAATGTGGTCCGGATAGCACACAAATCTTGTCCTGTATGGACCCTGCAAGTGGACTCGTCCTCAATCCTGTTTGCGGCTGCTGGTCCACATAGCCAACATGATAGTTACCATGTCGGGTGGCCCCCATAACATTAAGGGGTGGTGCACACTCCGCAGCAGGATGGCCGCGTATTACATTCTGCTCCAAAGGTTGTCCACCTGGTGAGTAGCACTCGATCAGCAGCTTTGTTTATGATAGGTAGGGACGAGGATCCGCTTGTAGAAGCTGCTCTGTAATGGAAATGCCTGACGCGTTTCGAAGCTCCATATGCTTCTCTTCAGAGGCTTGAACGGAGACAGTGTGTGCAAACGCTGAACCCACTTCACCATTTTCATATTGCACACCCACCAATGGGAAGCTCGAATGAGACTGTGCATTGTGGGAAATGTGGTCCGGATAGCACACAAATCTTGTCCTGTATGGACCCTGCAAGTGGACTCGTCCTCAATCCTGTTTGCGGCTGCTGGTCCACATAGCCGACATGATAGTTACCATGTCGGGTGGCCCCCATAACATTACTGGGTGGTGCACACTCCACGGCAGGACGGCCGCGTATTACATTCTGCTCCAAAGGTTGTCCACCTGGTGAGTAGCACCCGATCAGCAGCTTTGTTTATGATAGGTAGGGACGAGGATCCGCTTGTAGAAGCTGCTCCGTAATGGAAATGCCTAACGCGTTTCGAAGCACCATATGCTTCTCTTCAGAGGCTTGAACGGAGACAGTGTGTGCAAATGCTGAACCCACTTCACCATTTTCATATTGCACACCCACCAATGGGAAGCTCGAATGAGACTGTGCATTGTGGGAAATGTGGTCCGGATAGCACACAAATCTTGTCCTGTATGGACCCTGCAAGTGGACTCGTCCTCAATCCTGTTTGCGGCTGCTGGTCCACATAGCCGACATGATAGTTACCATGTCGGGTGGCCCCCATAACATTACGGGGTGGTGCACACTCCGCGGCAGGACGGCCGCGTATTAAATTCTGCTCCAAAGGTTGTCCACCTGGTGAGTAGCACTCGATCAGTAGCTTTGTTTATGATAGGTAGGGACGAGGATCCGCTTGTAGAAGCTGCTCCGTAATGGAAATGCCTGACGCGTTTCGAAGCTCCATATGCTTCTCTTCAGAGGCTTGAACGGACACAGTGTGTGCAAACGCTGAACCCACTTCACCATTTTCATATTGCACACCCACCAATGGGAAGCTCGAATGAGACTGTGCATTGTGGGAAATGTGGTCCGGATAGCACACAAATCTTGTCCTGTATGGACCCTGCAAGTGGACTCCTCCTCAATCCTGTTTGGGGCCACCCGACATGGTAACTATCATGTCGGCTATGTGGACCAGCAGCCGCAAACAGGATTGAGGACGACCATGAACTGCCCCTTTTCAGGCAGGGTGTCCCTCGAATGACAGAGGACAGATTAGCCGTTTGAACCAGGCTGTTCCAGCCAGGTAGTGAGAGGTCCCCAGATTTCTAGCCCCTTCTTTCGCCCTTTACAACCTTTTTTGGCATATACAGCCTTTTCCAGATGATAGGTCGCAACCAACCTAGCCAACCATAGGGAAAAAGGAGGGGGGTCGGTCTCTATCCATGCTGAAGCAACACAGATCCTCCACACTGTCATAGCGACAAAGATAAGCGCTCCACCTTTTTTCCTATTAGCCTCCTCTTGTGTCCCCAGCAGGATGGTTATGGGAGTCAGCACTATAGCCTGAGAAATAATCCTCCCCAGAAAGTCCTGTACTTTAAGAAGGACTGGAGTAAGATTTGGGCAGGTGGCAAACATGTGTACTGCATCAGCGCCAAACTCCGAGCACCGAGGGCACATCGTTCCTTTGCCTGCTCCCCATTTGGCAATTTTACTAGGGGTAATATATAAAAAGAAGATGGTTTTAAAGTGTTGCGCCTGTAATTTAGCTGACAACAAGTCGCTTTGGGAAAGTTCCAGTGAGTTATAGAACGTGCTGTGTGGGACCTCCAGTTTTGTGAGCCACTTGTCTGCTATTCTAGGTAGATCATCTGGGGTTTGGCTATTTAGTGCAGAGTATATAAGACCTATCCGAGGGGTCACTGGGGCCCGTAACATTTTGATGAATTCAATTTCTGAAAACCCTGCGGGTCCCCCAGCCTTTTGAGAAAGAAAGTCACGTATAGTAAAGTATTTAAAGGCGTCTTGGTTTTTCAATCCATATTTACTTTGTAAATCTGCAAAGGATTTAACTCCTTCGCTGGAAATTAGGTCTCCTAGCTTTGTAATACCAGCTTTGTACCAGTCTAGTAAATAGGACCTGCCAAAGATAGCAGGCAGGTTGCAGTTTGCACTGATAGGGGAATAATAGTTAAGTCTTCCCAGCCCATATGTTCTGCGAATATTGCGAAAAACCTTAAAGGAATTCATCAGTGTCTTGAATCTGACATGTTTGTAGTATCCGAAGGATACCTGTCTGAGAAGGCAACCGCGGGTCTCCTCTCCCAGTAAGAGCTGAAATGGTGAAGGAAGCCCAGTTGAGGGAGAGAAGGAGTGTTCCCTCACCAGTTCTGTGCTGTATTGCAAAACTGAAGCCCAGTAATAAAGCACTATGTTAGGAAAAGCCCAGCCACCCCGCACCCTGGGGAGAGACAGTTGCTTTAGAGCCCGCCTATGTTGTGAGTAAGCCCAGATAAATTGCGTAAAGAGTAGCTGAAATTTCCGTAGCTTAGTTTTGCTGAACTCCAGTGGAATGGCACGGAAAAAGTAGAGCAATTTCGGGAAGTGGGTCATTTTGATTACATTACATCTACCCACAAGAGTCAGGTGTAAGTTGTCAATTTGTTTGAGGGCTCTCTTTGTTTCAGTGGCCAAAGGGGATAGGTTCTCAGTTACAATTTTGTCAATATTAGCGGTTATAGTTACCCCCAAATATTTGGCCTTTGAGACAATCCGGCTATCAATCCAATTAATTTCTTTGTTGATTATTATTTGGGTTTTCTTTTTATTCAATGCGTATCCCGAGATTTTTCCAAATTTTTGTGCCTTCAGTTCCAATGCCAGAATAGCACTCTCGGGTTAAGGTGTGGTTACGGCCAGGTCGTCAGCGTAGGCCATAATTTTGGTGTCACTTCCCTGCCTACTTACTGCCAAGATTGCTGAATTTTTTTCAATTTTCTTAATTAGGGGATCTATGTAAAGGGCAAAAAGCAAAGGGGAGCAAGGGCAGCCCTGCCTGGTGCCCCGAGAGATGTTAAATTGCTCAGTTAGCCTCCCATTAATCAACACACAGGCCGTCGGGCTCTGGTACAGAGCTTGTACAGCTTGCGTTAGTTTTGACCCGAAGCCCATCCTCCTCATGACACACCACAGGAACCGCCAGGAGACCCGATCAAATGCTTTTTCAGCGTCTAATAAAATCAGTGACATCGGGTCTCCTGCTACCTGTGCGGCGTCGAACAAAGTGATGGCCCGCCTAATGTGTTCGGTGGTACTTTTCTTTGGGATGAATCCATGTTGCCATTCTGACACCAGGGACTCAACTACTGAGGACATTCTTATTGCGAGGATTTTAGAAAAAACTTTGGAGTCCCAGTTTATGAGTGTGATTGGCCTGTATGAGCCCATCTCTAAGGGTGATTTGTCTTTTTTGGGAAATATAGAAATTTTGGCATTGGACCAGGAGGCAGGAGGGGAGGCCCCATTAAATATGGCGGTTACTACAGCAAGAAAAATGGATTTTATTTGGGGAGCGAAGATTTTATAAAATTCCACAGGAATGCCATCCATTCCTGCGGCTTTCCCATCTGGCAGGCTGGTTAAGGCTTCTATGATGTCATCCCAGGTCGGGGTAACATCCAACTGCTCGCAATTATCCTGGCTGAGCTGCCTTAGATCTACCTCTTTTATATAATTAGTGATCTCGGTTTCTCCTGAGTCGGCTGACCTACTATTCTCTTCTGCATATAACTCAGCGTAGAATTCTCGAAAACCCTCTTGTATTTTAATAGGATCACTGGTCTCTATCCCTGTTGACAATTGGATTGCAAGTATTTCGCTGCTTGTGGCCTGCTGCCTGGTTTTAATAGCAAGATGATGACCAATGCAGTCGCTACACTCATAGTTTTTTCCAGCATTGCCGCCCACTTGGCTGCGGTTTTTTCCATGAATACTGCCCCTATTTCCGCCTTTGTGAGTATTACTTCATTTTGAATGTTCTCAGTGTCCATTCCAGTTTGAACCATTTGGACTAGTTTCATTTCTGCTTTTTTAGTTTTTCCTGGAGATCACACATTAACAATTTTTCCTTCTTATTTTTCCTAATTGAGAACCTTAGAGTCTCTCCCCGAATACCCGCTTTTAATGTGTCCCAAACTATCATGGTCGGGCAGTTCCTGTGTTTATTTCCAGAAACTCCTGGATCCAAACTTGAATGTGAGACCGATAGCCCGCATCTTGCAATAGCGCTTTCTCGAAACTCCATCTCGGTGCTTCCTTCCAGTTCCCAAGTCCCCCAATGTTTAAAATAAGTGGATTGTGGTCCGACATGAAGCGCGGAGCAGTGTCTATGGTGCATTTGCCTAGTAAAGAGGATGAAATTAAAAAATAGTCTAGTCTAGCAAATGTCCGGTGTGGGGCAGAAAAGTAGGTGTAGCCAGGTTGAGTGGAGTTTAGGTTAGACCAAACATCGCTCAGCCCGTGAGTTTGAGCTAGATTAATTAGTGCTTGATACACTAGGGGTTTTCTACCTTTATACCTCCACTTGCTGTCCATTTTCCAGTTACAGGGCAAATTGATGTTGAGATCACCACAAATGATTATTGGAGTAGGCCAGTGAGCTAGCTCCCCAGAAATCAAGTTAATGATCCCTGGGTCGTCTGCATTACTTCCATAGATTGAGCACAAGGTAAAAGGGGGATTAGGGGAAAGGTGGCATTCGGAGATTACCCATCTACCCAGTGAGTCGGATTTAATGCGGGGATTTTTTAGAGGAAGTCTCCTTTCAGCCAAAATTCCTACCCCTTTTATTTTGGCGCCCTGTGTAGTAACCCCCACAACCTTAAGCCCCAATAAGTTTAATAAATGTTTTTGTGATCCCTCTATGTGAGTCTCCTGAAGGCAAATGATATCGGCCCCCAGAGAGCGCAAGCCTTGCGCTACTTTTTGCCTTTTTAAAGCATCGTTCAGCCCACAGATGTTAGCAGAAATAAACCTGAGTGAATTTATCTTAGCCATTTGGGTATTTTAAAAAGATTTAAGCCAGAAATTTCTTGATCCTTTGAGTACACTTCATTTGGTGAATTCTTTAACCTTACCCAGTGTCTAAGTGAGTGATTATGTGTAAAAAGGTGTCCTTGGTTCCTCTGTGCCATTCTAGATACCCCCCTCCCCCCCAACCCACCCCCCCTTTCTTTAAGCAATCAGGAATGACCTGAATGATGGTAGTCAGTAGTGAGTTTCCGCCGCTGACCACGCCTAAAACATGTTAAGTATGCATTCGGCTAGATCCCCCTTGAGAGTTAAAATAGAAAATTACTAAGTCGACAAACCTTAAGCTTTACATAAAACTAACCTGATGTGAAAAGCCCCAGGGAATTAGGATTGAGAAGGAGCGGGAAAAAAAACGAAGAAGAGAAGAAAAAAAAAAAGAAGAAAGATATCCCTCCTTAACCTTCCCCTACCCTGCCCGTGCCCGTGTGGTAGTCTCTTTATCTTGGGCCCTTCTTAGATTTAATCTCGTCCAGGTATTCCCCAGCCTTAATTGCAGACAAGAAGATTTTGGTACCCCCATTAAAGATTACTTTAAGTCTGGCAGGGTTCATTAGGTACACTTGTGCTCCCAGCTGCTGGAATGGGGAAATTAGTTGTCTTAGACGGAATCTTCGCTCCACTGTCTGGTGGCAAAAGTCGGGCTTTGCGAAAAATGTTATACCATTAGCCCCCTTCTTGGAGTTTGGTCGAGCCTGGTCGTATATTAGTTGCCTCAGAAGGAAGTTCCCAAAGTACACCAAGAATACCCTTGGTTGTCCACCCGCAGCACTACTGCCGTCGCGCTGTCGCCTCAAGTTGAAGGGGAAGCGGTGTGCCCTCTGCACCTCGCGATCCCAATCCCAACCTGGGTGTTCAGGGAAGGATTCTTGCAAGAGCTTTACAATGAAGCGCCTGGGGTCTTCGCCTTCCTTCCCCTCCGGGATTCCAAGCAAGCGAAGGTTGTTTCTGCGTTGGCGATTTTCCTGTTCCTCCATTTTAGACATTATATCCACTAGGCAGGCGGTGTTGGTCTCGCTCTGCTTTTTGACAGCCGTAGTCTCTGTTTCCAGACATTCGGTGCGCCCCTCGATCACAGAGACACGATCACTTATGTCAGTGCATGTTTTGTTCAGTCGTCTTAAGCCTCCTTGCAGCTTTTTAGCAGCCCCTTTGGCTGCGCGGTTGTCTGCCCGAACCTCTTCCTGAAATTCTTTAATTGAGGCTAGCATTGAAGCTAGTGAGGGCTCAGCTGTGTCCGCTGGCAAGCTCTTTGCCTTTTCCCATTTACTCATGTGAGAGTCATCTTCATCCAGGGGGTAGGCCATCTGTGAATCTGAATAGTCCCACTTAAGTTGACTACGCCTTTTGCCCTTACTTCTTGCTTTCTTTGGCCGCTGCACCGTTCCGGTGTCTTTGATCGGTTCCTCGCTGTCGTCTTCGCTTGTGTCAAAACCCCCCTCGTTGGAAGAGATCCCTGTGCCATCAGATACCGAGTAAAAGTTCTCAGGCCCAGTTTCTGGAGTCCACGGTGCTTGCGCGCCGGCGGCAGCTTCCAAGCCCTGGATATAATTAACAATACCAGCCTCAGGAGTTATGGAAGGATTACCAGGACCACTCGTATAGGAGCAACCTTCCGCGTTCTGAGCTATAACAGCTAAAGTTAACTGGCTTTTCTGCTCGGTTGCCCCCTTACCAATGTCAACAGCAAGAAGACAAGGGGGATTACTCAAGTTCTCAGCCGAGCCTTGTAGGTCCACAATGGTTCCTACGTCAGCTTGCAGCACTTCCACTAGGGTTGCTTCTGCTGAACTAGTCTCTTGCTGCTGACTAGGCGCGGGTAGTTGAGTGATTAGCAGATCCAGGGGGGCGCTCTCAGGGGGAGGGGTATGTGTAGAGGTCTTAATGTTTATAGCAGAAGGCTGTCCTTTAACACCCAAAAACATTTTTGCTATCGGTGGCTGAGCGCCTGCTGAGTTTTTAGGCAACCCACCTCCCCCAGGCCTCCCCAGCAGCTTTTTGCTCCCACTAACCTTGTGTCTAGATCTAGTGGTGCTTTCCATAGGAGCGGCATCTCTGGACTCAGTGCTGACGGTGGCCGTTTTCAGCTTGCTGCCCTTCTTGGCCCCCCTGCTGCTCATGATCCAAGGGCTGCCCTGATGCTGCCGCCGCCGATTCCTCTCGTGTCCTGGTAGGGCTGAGGCGGTAAATGCGGCCGAGTCCGGGGCCAGAAATGCAATAATCAATAGAGTCAAAATCAGAGGCGAGATCCTCCAGCGCCAAGCGGGCAGCACACGGGGACCCACGGGGATTATAAAGTAAATTGCAGCCGAGTCTGCGGCAGCTACTGCATACTGCTGAAAATGCGAGTCGGACGTCTGCGATCCTCCCGCCGACAGTCCCCGCATCTGACTGAACATTGCAGGGCACCTAGCCGAACAATTACGCGGCTGGCGTGAGCGGCCGATCAGCGCGAGTGCTCACGCTGACTCCATCTTGCTTCTGTCCCTGGAAAGGCTTTCAAGCGGAACTTTATTTCCCCAATAAGTTCCCCGGTCCGAGGCTCCCCGCTGCCTTCACACTTCCATCCACTGTAGAGAATTCACACTGCTTGTTATAACAAGTATTGAAAATGCAATAGGTCTCGCCTTTGATTAAGTTAAAGCCATTTGCTTTGCTAATGGTATTGTATAGCAATGCAAATGGCTTTAACTTAATGAAAGGCGAGACCTATTGCATTTTTAATGCTTGTTCCTCAGTGGTACCTGTCTCTGTCCTGTGTTTCCCCTCAGTGTTATGGCAGGGATATTAAAAAATAAATAAAAACAGCCCACCAGACCAGAAAATAGGCCCACAACAACACACAGTATCCTGTAAGGCCAGCCCCTTTGCAACTGCCAGTTTGCCCATAGGGCAGCCCGACCGGTGCCCCCTCAGTGGTGGCTGACCCTGCCTGTCTTCCTCCCCTCTCTGGTAGCCGACGCTCAATTCCGGTGCTGTCTCCCCCCAGTCATCTCTCTTTAGGTTTCCGTGCTCTGTCTCTTCTTGTCATTACTACAATGCTCCGGAAATATAGACGTACATGTAAGAGCGAGAGAGATAATATGTAGGTGTGTGTATCTCTTTTTCTTTATGTTTGTCTATATATTTCATTTCTGTACACGTATATATGCTCACGATTTTAAAATCACCTGCATATTCCAAAGGTAAAAACTCAAATTTTGCTTTAATAAATATTAATACGCAACTTCTCATTACTGTACCCCACGTAGCCAATAATGCACCGATAGATAATCCCTGTGCGCGGACGTGCCTAGAGTTTTATATTTTCAAACTAAACTGTGTGCCCGCCTAAATTAAAGGCTGCCAAGAATTCTAGGCACAAATTTCTCAAACACAAAGGCAGAAAAAAACACAAATCTGGATGATACCGTGGGACAATAAACAATGGGCGTACACGAGAGCAGGTCGAGCGCGGGTTTCTGTGTCTAGCGCCTCGCTGAGAAGTGCCGCGTCTAGCGGGCTCGGCTTTCGAGGCCTCGTCTTTCAGAGTCAGACCTTCGGTTCTCGCGCTGTTTTGTCCCAGTCCTGTGTCCCAAGTGTGACTAACTGACTCATTATGCCAGCTGATGCAACTTATTGTATAATCATGAGTCCATCCCGGGGAGGGGTTGGGACTCCTCCCTACCTCGCAGACAGCGCCCTGAGTGCACACCCGTGGAACCGGAGGCGCATTGCCATTGCCGGGTTGGAACTGAAGCGCACTTCACTCCGTCAGACTAGAGGCTGCAGTAAACTGCGATGGTACACGTCCAAGGCCACAAACATTCGTCAGACTAGCTGGGCACGGCTGGGATTAAAATGCAATGTGCGTTAGAAGGGGGTGATTTCATTCACTTCTACAATGTGCGGACGTGGAGCGTCTTTTCTTACCATGACGTTACGTCCGGTAAAGGTTACATTGTTGACTCCTATATACTGCGTGTTCAGACACTGCCGCGGCAGCATATTGCTCCTCTTTGACAGATTTCAGACACACATCTTGCAGTGTATTTGTGTAGCATACAACAGCAAGGTGTCACCTAGTCTAGCATTCAAGAAAATAATAATATGTTTCAACCAGGCTTACTATTATAGTGTCACCAGACGGGCGAGAGCCCGGCATTTAGAATACGTGCTCGCTCACGTGTGTCGGATAGCTGTTGGCACGCGTGCTATCAAGTCTGTTTTAGCTATATCACCGAGGGCACGGAGCACAAACACGTATACATTAAGTTCAGAGAAATATGTGTATATTATATATGTACACACTGACGTTTCTTAAAATGTGTGCTCACGTGCGTGCCTGCGTGGGCTTTTGGAGGCACTATTATTAATTGCATTATATATAGATATACATATTCATAAGCACACGCGCATACATATAGAATAGGCACATGAAATAGTCTGTACGCATATATTTGTATAAAATGTATAGGTATGTATTTCGTAAGCATATCAGCATGCATTTCAAAGCGTGCACGTACTCGCGCGCGCCATTCCCGACGTTTATTTTTGCATCGCGCTTTCACTTTAAAGTGAAAGCGCGATGCAAAAATAAACATGCGGCGCCCTGTCTCCTTTTGAGACGGCCCATCCGGACTGGATCGCACGGCTTGTTTATATAACACGCCTCCTTGCGATAAGAAACTGCTTCACGACAGCCGTGAAGCAGGCGATCCAGCCCGGATGGGCCGGACCAAAAGGCGAAAGGGAGGCAACGCCAACAGCTCATTTCCAATGGCAGGCCACCGTTTAGCATAAACAGTAACGCCAGCCAATGGAAATGAGGGGCGGGCTTCAAGCCCCCTTCTCAAAGTCCTCATTCACAATATATCTCGCCGGGCGAGCAGCGCATGCGCTGCCACGCCAGGCGAGACCTAAAAAGGCCCCATTTTCTTGTCTGGAAACCAAATTAGGCGCTCAACAAACTTTTGAAGCGGTCCGGTTTCCAAGAATGCTATCTTTCTGAGGGGGTAGGGGGCGCATTTCTCTTTCCATTCTGTACATTTAAAATATAGAATAAATCCTGGCGTTCTCTCCTTTCATCGCACGTAGCCAGTGAGAGTTGCAAAGAGCAGCACACTTCAGTGTTTGTGTATATAAAATGCTAATACATGGTCTAACTGACACCCTAAGAAGCATAGGCCCCGCTTTGTTATTAACTTGCTGGCTTTGCCTGACTCCGTAGACTGGTTATTAATGCATTTTACGTTGTGAACACACTCCAAGGGACAACTATATTCTAAGCTGGAAAAGGGGATAAAAACCAATATTTGTTGGATTGTATTAGAAAAAAAATATATGCAATTGTAGTGATATCCTGTGCTGATTTACGCGGCACAAAAAACAATCACGTTTCAAGAACTGCATTAAATCATTCTAAGAGTTACTGTAAACGGCGGCCAGCATGACTGGAATATTCTAAAGCATCAGGTCCTTTCTGAAAGGCCCTTTTATTCACAGCGGTGTCGGGCCAGCACAGAGTTATTGTTGCCCACCCACCACCAGGTGCCATGGTACACCCTGCATATTGTTTTACTGCTACCCGTTATTGTTATGTTTTTTTACAACTGGAACATATCCTATATTGTCTGTTCCTCGTTTCCATTCTTAATGACGGGTATATTTTGAGATTAGGTCCCGGTCATTAATATACTTGTGTTGAATGTTGTAACTTGTGGATTATTGCCTAACGTAATGAAATGTCAACACTGTTGTAATATAACTGTTACATTTTAACACTTTATGAATGTGGAAAAACTGTCAATTTCGTACCTCATTCCCTCTACTTTATTACTTATAAATAGAACATTGTTTACCTACTCTGGAGCCTCTTTGCTAAATGTGACGTTAGGTTTTAGTTCTGCGATGCTTCTTAGGGGGACCGAATGTGTATTGCACCCTGTATCTCTGGATAAAATGCACGAGTCTAAAAGTACAGATTCACTAATAATAAATGTACCACTTGTGTGCCTTTTATAGTTCAGTCTTGTTCTTCAATATCACGTATGAAAGCACTTCCAGATATGTGAGTTCAGACTACCAGTTCTACAAAAAAACACTTTAAGTACTTCTTAGTGCAGTGCTATAATGTGCCTATTAGTGTCAAAGCTTACACATTAAAGAACAGTAGATGTTGTAGCACCCAGGATAATGTGCTGCATGGCTAAATACTTATAAGGTCCCAAAGGCGAGACCTATTGGCTATGCCAATGCTTGTTGTTATTTGGTGTAAATCCATTCAGTAGTTTTTGAGATATTAAAGGAAATCTAAATTTGTATATATAGAGATGAAGATCCTCCAAAGGATCCAACAGTCCCGGTGCAAAAATCTGATTGGCTGTCAACACTTCAACCAGGAAGTGTTTGCAGCCATCTTGGGACTCGGCTTCAGCTGAGTCCCAAAAAAGCATAGAAAAAAAAGAAAAGGGGGCAGGGTAGGAATACCCTGACCCCCTAGCACTGGTTTAAAATGTAAACATTTTGCCATGAAATCACATCGGAGTCGCAAATCCGCAGCAAAAAAAAAATCCCCGAGGTGGGCCAGGTTCCAGGGGCATGTCTTGGCATTTAAAAAATAAAGACAGGGCGCACGGGCCCCCTCCTAGGGCTGTTTTTAGACCCAGGGACCACCACCTCCCTGGGGCTTTATTTACATTTTGGAAGGGGGGCCATGTGGACCCCACTCCATGGGGCGTATTGAGCCCCGGGGACCACCACCTGCATGGGACTTATTAAACATAGTGGAGGGGGGCTACACAGACCCCCCTCCAGTGGCTTTAATATGCTCCAGGGACCATCACCTGCCCAGAGCTAAATAAATAGGAGTGGAGGGGTGGGTGGACCCCCTGGACCCCAGGGATCACCTCCTCCCTGGGGCCAAATAACTTTGAAAACTGGGAGGTGGGCCGCGCGCCCCCCCTCTCAGGCCAGATACAGCCCCAGGGACCACCACCTCCCCAGAGCTAACCCTTGCATTCTAATCAAGGGGGCAGTGCAGCCCTTCTCCTAGAGCCAATAGTGGTCCTGGGGACCACCAGGGACGGCTCATGCCATGTCCTGCGGTGCCCACCCCCGGGACATATCAGTTTGCTTTCGCAGCAAACACTAACTCCGCTTCCAGCAAGCGGGAGGTGTCAAACTGCTCCCGCTTGCTGAGAGCTGAGTTTTCATCTGTTTCACAACAAAACAGATAAAAGGATTGCTCCTGCATGCAGGGAGCAATGCCAGGAACCGCGGGGCCATTGAAGCTCCCCCCGTGGGGGCCCAAGTGAGCTCCAGGGCACCCAGGAACAGGAAGCCAGGTCCCTGGGGCTGCAATCGACCCAGGAAGGGGGCCTGCAGCCCCCTCCCCTTCCAATGATTGGCTGGGCCCCAGGGGATGGGGTCCCTGGGGACAAAATTGGCCCAGAGAGGGGGACCACATGGCCCCCCTCCCCTTTTTGTAGAAAAAGGATAAAAAGAGGGCAGAAAAACAAAACAGTGCAGAATAGGCAAAACAGAGGGCAGAACAACGAGCAGAAAAATGCAAAATAGAGAGCAGAAAAACAGGCAGAAAAGGCAAACCAGAGCCAGGGCTGATAAGTTTTCAGCAAACTAATGTGTTATATTTCCATCACTACAATGGTGTTATGTGGAACATTCTAATGGTTATGTGTGACTCTTTGAGTGACACTTTGTTGCAACTTTACTGGAAGCGGAAAAGCCCCAAGACATATCCAGCGGTACCCTCTGAAGTGTATTAAAACAAATGTAATTTAATGTGTAATGTAGACAGTATTTATATAGCGCACTATCACCCAACGGGTATCCTGGCACTGAAGGTGTACATAAATGTAATGTGTCATACTATATTCAAAAAAGAGAGTTACAGATAATTAGAAGCCTAAGGGGGGAGGGACAGCAGGAGGAGCACTGGAGAATCCAGGTATTACGTCTAGGGGGAAACATCCTGAACAACGACTCCGGAACAACGAGTTCCGGAGTCATGAAAGCGGAACTCCGCCCTGCCCGAACAACGACTCAGCCTTAACCACGCATGTGCGTGGTTAAGGCTGATTCGGTCTAGTGTTCGGGCAGGGCGGAGTTCCGAGGAGCGTCGCAGAGGAGATCGTCGAGGAACAGGTAAGGGTGGTGGGGGTTTAGGTTTAGTTTTTAGGGGTTTGGGGTTTAGTTTTAAGGTGGGGGAATTAGTTAAAATGGTGTTGTTTGTTTTTAGGGTGTGTGGGTGATCGTGTATAATATTAGGGAAGGGGAATTAGTTATTAGGGTTTGTGGGTGATCGTGTTTATTTTTAGAGTGGGGGAATTAGTTTTTGGAGGGCGGGGGAGATTGGTGTTAGTATGCAGGGGTTGGGGGGGTTTGGGGTTAGTTTTTAGGGGTTTGGGGTTAGTTTTTAGGGGGTGTGCGTGATCGTGTTTGGTTTAAGGATGTGTTGGTGATCGAGTATATTTTTAGGGTGGGAGGGAATTAGTTTAGTGTGTGTGGGTGATCGTGTTTACTTTTAGGCTGGGGGAATTCGTTTTTAAGGGGTGGGGGAATCGGGGTACTAGTTGGAAAGCATTTTTTTTAACACGCATTCCTTTACCACGAAAAATCGTGGTAAAGGAATGCGTGGTAAAAAAAATCGTGGTTTAGACAAGGTCGTGGTTGCGACCTCGTTGTTA
Organism: Calotriton arnoldi; assembly: GCA_963921515.1. Taxonomy (NCBI): domain Eukaryota; kingdom Metazoa; phylum Chordata; class Amphibia; order Caudata; family Salamandridae; genus Calotriton; species Calotriton arnoldi. Next base: position 47,109 of record CAWUFW010012425.1, read on the forward strand.
GGGAAGTCGTGGTTGGGGAACTCGTTGTTCCAACATACAACCACGTCTAGGTGTTCTTTTCCCTTGGGAATAGTCATGTCTTTAGTTTCTTCCTGAATTGCATTATGTCTCTGCTCTTCCTGATGTCAGATGGAAGTTCATTCCATAATCGCGAGGCTGCAGAGCTAAAAGCTCTCCCTCCTGTTCTAGCTCTCTTGAATTTAGGGGCATTAACCAGATTTGCTGTGGCCGAGCGAAGGTTTCTTGTGGGCGTATACCACGTGAACTTTCTCTGTAAAGGCCTAGGACCCAGACCATTTGCTGCCTTAAAAACTATGCAGAGAGATTTAAAAAATATTCTCTGCTGAATCGGTAGCCAGTGAAGATCCCGTAGGGCCTGAGATGCTGAGGATCTGCGCTGCCGATTTAGGGCCAGTTTTGCTGCGATTGTCTGGATCCTCTGCAACTTCATTATCGAGGAGCTGGGAGCTCCAAGACACAAGGAGTTGCAGTAGTCTAGCCTGCTCAAGATAGCGCTCCTCACTACCTGTGTTCTAGCAGAAGCTGGTAGTAGTGGGAGAATCTTTCTAAGGGCTCTGATCAGCGAGAGACAGGTGCCCACTGTTTTGTTTATTTGTGAATCTACTTGGAGATTGTTATCCATCATCACTCCCAGATTGCTCACTGTTTTGGTAGGTGTTAGCACACTATCTGTAGGGGTGAGCCGGAAGTCAACAGGGAGGGGGCGGCCTACTTTGCTTGTCATGCAATATACAACTTCAGTTTTTTCTCCGTTAAATTGGAGGAAGTTGTGCCTAAGCCAGTGTGTGGTGATGGTCATACATTCGTGAAATCTATCCATAGAAACTTTTTGATCTCCCTCCAGGGAAAACATAAGCTGTGTGTCATCAGCATAGTTGACCAAATCTACTCCAAAGGATTTGATGATGGGGATAAGTGGGCGTAGATAGATATTAAATAAAATTGGGCTGATCGCTGAGCCCTGCGGGACCCCATGTTGAATAACTGTCTTCGGAGATGTAAAAGGTCGAATACTTACTGCCTGTGATCTGTCCGTTAGATAAGACTGAAGCCATCTTAAGGCCTGACCCTTAACTCCGATGCTTTCTAGTCTCTCTAGCAGAATACTATGATTAACCGTGTCGAATGCCGTTGACGCCACTTTGTTGCAACTTTACTGGAAGCGGAAAAGCCCCTAGACATATCCAGCGGTGCCCTCTGAAGTGTATTAAAACAAATCCAAGTGCAGGAATTGCTTCAAAGAGTACCAAAAATATCCGGTAGCACATTGACATGTGGATCAGTGGGCTGCTGCAGAGCTGACAGGTTTCCTATGTGCATGAGTGAGTAGCTCATCTAGTCCAGGATTTTTCCACCTGAGGGGAGGACAATAGAATGCATATTAAAATGTAATTCTAGGAGGGTGGCTTGGCAAGCCAAGATGGCGGTCGCACCTTGAGTGTGCTCCCGGACCCCTCCGCCATCCGCCCGTAATCCGCCTGCAATTTGCCATCAGGGACACCATCCGGTGCCGCATCCTGTTGCCGTAGCTGTGCTGCACCATTTGCTGCGCTCCTGGCCCTGGAAAATCCGGCTACCCGGCGCTCTCCTCGCCTTCGGCCTGCCTGTCGGGCGCCCTCCTCCAGCATGGCGGCCTCCTGGATCTAGGTTCGGGCCCTCTGTGCCCCTCGGACCGGGCCGCCGAGACATGCTCCTGGCCCGCCGTGCTGGCGGGCGTGGATCCTGAGGCTGCGGTGAGTGACGGCGCCCTCTGGTGAGACGCCGTTGTGCCCCCCCTCCCCACCGTCCGGCCGAGACTTCGCCAGTGCGGCCGCCGCCGCTGACTCCAGCTGCTGGAGCGGCGCCGCTGTGCCTGACTGGGGGGCGGACACTGCCGGCTGTGACCGGGGTGGTGGTGCGGCGTCCCGGCCCCCCGTGGCGCTGCCGCGGTGTCGGCCGCCAATTTCGGGCGGCGGGAGGCCTGGGCCGGTGATCTAGGTTGCGTGTTTGGAGGCTGGGTGAGTGGCGGAGGCGGGGGGGCCAGACGGTGATGTGGGAGGCCCCCCGCACGCACGCTCTGCCCGCGTTGAATGTGGCTTGGGCCTCGGACCCTGGACGTGGTGACTGAGAGGCGTCCACGGTCCCTCCTCACCTGTTCTGATTCTGGGCGCCCGGCCTAGCGGACCCCCGGGGCTGTGCTGGGGCCATTCCAGCGGGCCTTGTTTCGCTTTTGGGGCCCTGGAGCGGGTGGATCCGGCTGAGCCCATTGGTCCTGGGACCCCTGTTCTGCCTGACACGGTCCCTCTGGAGCTGTCTCGGACGCGGTGGACTTCTCACCGCTATTGCTGCCCCTGGGATTACACGGCGACCGGGCTGCCTTTCGGGGGTGGCGGTGCAGGGTGGGTGTCCGGCCGCATTTATCGAGCGGCGGGAGGTCCAAGGAGGGCCCCCCCCCTGTACTATTCTTCTGCCTCTGCTGCGTCGCCTCTGCTTGGGGGCACGGCCTGGAGAGGGTGGACTCGGCCGCACGTGGCGAGCGGCATGGAGCCCCGGGAGTAGTGGCCCCCATCGCCCTTCTGTCTCCGAGTTGCCCCTGGGACGCCTGGTGTGACCTCTGGATTCTGGTGCGGAGGCCCTGCTGCGGGCCCTGGGATCGGACCCTCGTGTGGTTGCTCCTGACGGGGGGTCTCGCCGGAGGGTGTGCTTCGGCCGCGTATATCGTGCGGCGCCGGGTCCCGCGGGGCCTCCCCTTCTACGACTGTCTTGACCTGGGGCCCTCTGACCTTGGTCGTGGGCCACGCAGCGGGGACCTGGTGAGGGACGAGAGTGGGTCTTCGGCCCTGTTGAACGCTAATCATGGGTCGCACCCAATCCGCCAAAACCCCGGCGACCCAGACAAAAATGGACCGCTTCACCACCATAGACCCCGGAGCGACTGGAGGAGGTGCGGAGAGGGACACCCCACCTGCTGCGGACCTTTCTACCATCCTCCAAGCCATCCAGGCCTCTCAGTCCTCCGTAGAGGGCAAGATTGCTGAGGTCAGGGTGGATGTGACCCTCCTCCGGCAAGACCTCCGAAACGCCACGGCTCGGATCAAGGAAACTGAATTTAGAATTTCTACTGTGGAGGATGATGTCCAACAACTAAAGGGACAACTCGCCCGCCTCCAGTCTCACACGCAGGAGCTGCACCGGCGGGCAGAAGATGCCGAAAACAGGTCCCGCCGCAACAACCTCCACCTGGTGGGCGTTCCGGAGGGAGCGGAGCAGGGCCGACTGGCAGACTTTGTGGAGAGGTGGTTGCGCACCTGGATCCCCGAAGGCTCCCTCTCAGCCTGGTTCGCGATTGAACGAGCACACCGCTCCCTTGCTCCTAAACCACCCCCGGGGGCACCTCCCAGACCAATTATAATGCGCATCCTCAATTTTAAGGACCGCGACTCTGTTCTGGCCGAGGCCCGCAAGCACCAACGCCTCAAATACGAAAACCACAGCATCATGATCTTCCCCGATTACACCCGCGAGGTACAGGGTCAGCGCCGCTCATTTGGGGAGGTCAAGCAGAAGCTACGAGCTCTTAACGTCCAGTACAGGCTCCTCTTTCCTACGCGCTTGCGCGTGTTGTATTCTGGCAAAGCCCTATTCTTCGACACCCCTGAGGAGGCTTGGACTTGGGTCACGGAGGAGCGTCCCCTACGAGCCAGTGGGCACAATCCATCACCGGGGAATGCTGCGGGGGGGTCTGCCCCGCAGGGGCCCCCCGGCCTCAGCGCAACCGCTCACGTAAACGTCGTGGTCAGAGACGGGCCCGCTCGGACTCACCGCTGGGCCCCTCATGGCAGCGGATGCCGCTCCCTGGAGATCATCTGGTCATGTGGAGATCTGGCTCCTCCGGCCGTTTGGATTCGGATGGGGCATCCCCCCGTCCGTCACTGCTGGACCTGCCCGAGACGGACCTCTCACGTAGCCCAACTCTCCTTCCGGGCCCTGCGTGAGCTCATCTATGCTTGCTAGGCTTGGTCATGCGGCCGGACAGGGCGCATAAACTCATCGTTACTTCAACTCCTGACGGACTTGCCGATGCACATCCTGATCAGAGGAGGGGTCCTCCTAACGCTTCCCCCATTCCCAAGCATTTTAGTTTGGTCTTTTGGTGTTATCTTACTGTTAGGGCGACAGATGCTTCCTTTCCTGAAGTATAGGGTGGGGGTTGGGTCGGGGTGGGTGGACCGTTGTCCCGTGTTGCGCTGTTTGTCTTCTTTGTTTTTCTTAGTTGTTTTCCTTCGTTATGGCACCAACATTTGCACGATGACCTGCTCTGCTCCTGGTGGGGCAACGTGACTTCCCTCGGGGAGCCCAGCCCTGCACCCGGGCGACCCAGCACGAGGCTCCGCCTCCTCATGCATCTCTATCTGTCTTATGCACCCTCCTACCGCTATGCTTGAAATGCCTCAGCTGCGGGCCCCCCTGCGCGTAATGTCTTGGAATGTTAATGGCCTCTTGGACCGTCTCAAGCGCACGGCAGTGTTGCGTTATGCGCAGAGCCACGGGGTAGAGGTCCTGCTCCTGCAAGAGACACATTTGCTGGGCACCCAATGTCCCTTCTTGGCAAGGTACGGATACGACAGGGTTTGGCACTCGGGCTTCACACGGGGCTCCCGCGGGGTGGCGATCTTGGTGAAACGATCCCTCCCCCTTGTGACCACGCGGGTCACCCATGACGCCCAGGGTAACTTTGTGGCCCTGTGTGGGACAATTAATGGGGACCCCCTTAACCTCATATCCTTTTATTCCCCTCCCGCGATGTTGACCACGACTCTAGCCAAATCAGTCAACCTCCTAGCATCCCTCCCTGGGGTTCCACTTTTATTGGGGGTGACTTCAACGCGGTTTCCTCCCCTGAGTTAGACACGACAGGCCCTCCGTCCCGAGTTCGACAGACGCAGGCGAGGCAGCTGACAAATTGGTCGGAATCGTTGGATCTCTGCGATGCGTGGCGGGTGTGGCATCCTTACTCCAAGCAATTCACACATACATCTGCAGCGCACCACACACAGGCACGTATTGACACAATCTTTGTTCCCTCGACTGACTGTCTTCCTATTCAGGACGTCTCCATCCTCCCTCGGGGTATCTCCGACCACTCGCCAGTGATTCTCACCACAGGCCCCCCCCTGCCTCAATGCGTCAGACGTGGAGGCTAAATGCGTGGTTCCTTCAGGATAAGAAATTCCGGAAAGTGGTGGGACAGGAACTTCAGCAATATTTTTTGACCAATGAGGGGTCAGTCCCCTCGCCGGGCACCCTGTGGGAAGCTGGTAAGGCCACAATTCGGGGGTTTGCCAAGGGCCAGCTTAAACTTCAGCGGCAGGAACAGATGGAGCAAATTACCTCACGCGAGGCGCAGGCGCTACGCCTTGAACGGTCCTCCGTGCAGAATCCGCAAGTCTCTGAAACAAGACTTCTTGCTCACATTCGTGCGGAGATTAGGCAGCTCTCGTTGGACGCAGCAAAGCTCCTTTGGCGCTCATCCGTCGCCAGGGTGTACGGATGGGGTGACAAAAATGGCTCCCTTCTGCACAGGCTGGCCACCTACCCCAGAGCAAATCGCCTAATCCCTGAAATTGTATCCCAGGATGGGGCGATCTGCCGCACCCCGGCGGAGATGGCTCGGGCCTTTGCCTTGTATTACCGCCACTTATATGCGGCCAGACCTCCCACTCTTTCTCTCTCTGACCTGTTGAGGTCCGGGAGCAGCTGCCTCCCGTGCTTAGATCCTATAGTTCAGAAAGACCTGGACCGCCCCATCACCCAAGAAGAAATTAGGGAGGCGATCGCCCTCACCTCCTCCGGCAAGACGCCGGGCCCGGACGGCCTCCCCCAAGAATACTACGCACTGTATCGGGATACCCTTGTTCCCCACCTTGCGAACCTGTTTCAAGAGGCGGCTGAGAAGGGCTCCTTCCCACCGGAGACAGACATGGCCACCATAGTGGTCCTTCCTAAGTCTCAACCACCATCAGCACGGTGTGAAGACTACCATCCCATTTCTCTTATTAATACAGACCTCAAGCTGTTTGCCACGGTCCTCGCCCTACGGCTCAAGCCTCATTTATCTACGCTGGTCCACCCTGATCAATGCGGGTTCATGCCCTCACGGGGCACCCGGCACTGTTTACGGAGGCTGCACCTGGCCCTGGCTCACCGCCACTTACTCACCCCATACCTCGCGCTTCTCCTAGTAGACTTTGAAAAAGCCTTCGATTCGGTGGACTGGGGCTTTCTGGGGGACGTTCTCGAATTAATGGGTCTCGGCCCCCGTTTCTGCGGTTTGATCCGGGTTCTATATGCTCGCCCTAGGGCACGTGTCCTGGTAAATGGGACACTGTCTGATCCCTTCCCCGTGAGCCGGGGAACGAGGCAGGGGTGCCCTCTTTCCCCTCTGCTCTTTGCTCTAGTAATGGAGCCGCTGGCAGCCTTGATACGGTCGAGCGAGCACGTGCAGGGTTGGAACTGGCCCACCGCCGAGACTGACAAAATTGCCCTTTATGCGGACGATGTCCTCATCTACTTGGCAGACCCCGCTCGGTCGGGCCCTCCCTGCCTCCGTATTCTGCGCTCCTTCGAGCGAGCTTCGGGTCTCCGGCTGAATCCGGCCAAATCGGTCCTGGTCCCCCTGCATGTGTCCAGGGAATGTTTTGACTGGCAGTCCAAAATCCCACTTCGCCGCCAATCGTTTAAATACCTGGGGATATGGGTAACTCTCCTCCCTGAACTCGGCTGGGCCCTTAATGTTACTCCTTTGATGAAGAAGGCCAAGGCTGACCTTCTAAAGTGGCACTCACTGCCCCTGAACCCCATGGGGAGAGTCGCTCTCTTTAAGATGATGGTTCTCCCCCGGTTCCTCTATGTTCTTCAGAACACCCCCCTCTCCTTCCCAAGATCCTGGTTTCATGAGCTGGACAGCATGGCCAATAAGTTCCTATGGGGGAAGGGAAGGGCCCGCTTAGCACTGGCTACCTGTCGGATTCCTTCATTTGATGGGGGCCTGGGGATGACCCATTTATACCTGTACTATCTGGCTACGCGCCTGTTATCCTTGCACGACTGGTTCAATGGGGGCTGGTCTGATCCGGCGTACAGACTGGAATTAAGTGAGCTGGGTCTGCCCAGGGTTCAATCTCTGCTGTACGGAGAACCTATCCCTTCCCGACTACCGGAGGTGACACGCTCCGTGCTGCTGGCTTGGCGGGCCACGCTGCGACACACTAAATGGACACGTACACTGACTCAATGCACACCCCTGTGGCAGGGGACTTGGCTCAAGGAGGTGAACGGGTTGCGGGGCTTTCGGTCCTGGGACCTTATAGGTATCTCGCAGCTAGGAGATGTGTGGGCAGGGGACCACATGTGCTCCTTTTCAGACCTCCAGACTAAATACTCCCTGCATAGAACACAGCTTTATAGATACCTACAACTACGACATGCTCTCCATGCGCACCTGACGACAGGCACGCGGCTTCCGGATCATAGCCCACCCGAGGCTCAGATCATGTTGGGAGACCTGGGGAAAGGTGGCATTTCACGCATATATCGCTCATTGATTAATAATACCCCGACCTCATTGGATAAGTTGCGGGCCCGATGGGAGGGATGGGTGGGTTCCCTGGAAGAAGAGGACTGGCGGGACGCCCTTATGGCTCCCAGAACGGTCACCGCCTCAGCCAGGCTGCGCATGGTTCAACTGTATTATCTTCACACTGCTTATCTCACCCCTGTACGGCTTCATCGGGCGGGTCTCAGCCAGACCCCCACTTGCTCGAGGTGCAGCCATGAACCGGCTGATTTTTTCCATATGGTATGGGCTTGCCCGCGCTTGGCGCGTTTCTGGGGGGACATCGAGGAGGAACTGACTGAGGTGCTGGGGTGGGAGGTTCCGCATGACCCTAAACACACGATTCTGGGTATTACGGATGGGCTGGACGGATCTAGAAACGAGAAGCCGTTCCTCACGACTGCTATGGTGGTGGCCAAGAGGGACATTGCAGCTGCATGGAAGTCCCCTGATCCTCCTAGTGTTGCGAGGTGGAGGTCCGGGGTTGACTGGTGTGCCACGCAGGAAAAGGCCATGTATGGGGCCCGGGGATGTCATAAGAAATTCCGAAGGGTCTGGGGGAAGTGGTTGGGGGGTATGATTCAATCTTAACGGTGTTGCTCAAATGTACTTCACTTTGTTTTCAACTATCGATGTAAATGGGTCAGTCAGAGTCTTCTCCATGTTAATGGAATTTTACGATGTCGTATTTGCTGGTGTCTTCTTTCAACCAATAAAAATTTGTTTATCAAAAAAAATGTAATTCTATAAGCTACTCAAAAATGGAATAAGGGTATTTGAAAGCTGTTTTATAGAGCTGTTCAATCAACAATTGCAAGGCGGGCTCAGTCAAGCACGCCGCCAGTATGGTAGTCGCGCCGGGCCCCCGCACCCGGGGGAGGCAGGGCGCGCCGCGCACAAAAATGACGTGGCGCCCTGCCTCTCCTGAGCCCCACACACGATTGGCTGTCCGGGCGTGAACCGGAAGCACTTACAAGTGCTTCCGGTTCACACGTCCGGCCAACGTCGGGCAGGCCAGTCAGAACCGGCTTGCCTGACCGTGCAACTTAAAATGGCTGGGGAGCAGAGCGGACGGTATCTTTTTCACCGCTCCCCAGCCTGCAGGTCGTGTGTCGGGTCAGGGCCTCAGTCGGAGGCCCCAACGATTCTTTTTCAACGATTATTTTTATATGTGTTTTCCTTGGTCAGGCGGTAAGGTCATGTTTGGTGAGCATAGTTTTCGGTCCTTAGCGGGCATCACTATTGTCAAATCTGAGGCAGTTCATTTTGTCTGGCCTGTGGTGCTGGAGCTGCAGCCTCTCAAATCCATGAAGTCTTCCAAGTGACTCCCACTAGACACTGTATGTTGAACTGTATGTTGGTTAGACCAGCACTATCTGGGCTGCAACCGTGAGCTCATTCATACAGAGGGCTGCTTCACATTTCACCTAGTGAGGAGGATTTCTTTGCCTGTCAGCACTTCCTAGGGCAGTGTCAGTGAGCGTCACAGGCTCTGCTGCTCAGGAACGCATGCTGCTCTGAGGAGGCATTTTGCCAGCATGCACGTTCAACGCAGTCCTTCCATGCCAAAGCTATACTGATTGACTGAAGACTGACCTGTGAGATTGTGGGAAAAACGTTGTGCTTAAGAACTGACTGGCCATCCTTTCAATAAATCAGAATAGGTCCCTATGTTAGATGCTGGTTAATTAGAGGTGTGCAGGCAGCCTCAATGTAGGCCATTTTCTGTGTTCAGTTACAAAAACTACAATTTCCTCTACTTCACAGGTGTAGCATATTTAAACGATTTAAAAAAAAAAATTACAATTCACAGTTACACTCAATGGACAGATTCACCCTGTTCACGTTACCCACCCGTATCTGGGGCGCTATAATGTAAAGGACTTAAGGAAGGGGATGTATTTTTTTTATATATGGTCAGAGTGGGTGAGTGGAAGGCATGGTTCTCTCCCCTACACTGACCCTGGAGCAGTAGAGTGACAGGCACCAGTTGCTGGGAAAGTTTACCACTCTGTTCTCACTCACCCCAGGAGTCACCCATTGGTGCACTCATGATATTGACACTGGGGACAGTCCACCTTTGAAGCACAAAATTTACAGGTTGACAGAAAGAGTAAAGGCTAGAATCAAGGAGGAGGTGACCAAGATGTTAGCTTTAGGGGTGACTGAGCCCTCCAGCAGTCCTTGGTCCAGCCCAGTGGTCTTGGTTCCCAAAGCTGCTGCGCCCAGTGCCACCCCAGAACTGCAGTACTGTGTGGACTCAATGCTGTCACTAATACTGATGCCCACCCCATCCCCTGAGCTGATGACCTCATTGATCAGCTGGGAGCTGCCAAGTTCCCCAGTACGTTTGATCGAATGTCTGGGTACTGGCAGATTGCCTTAACTGAGGGGGCACAGGAGAGGCCAGCGTTCTCAACACCAGAAGGGCACTACCAGTTCCGGGTCATGCCTTTTGGTTTGAAGAACACCCCTTTCACCTTTCAGAGGTTGGTCAACCAGGTCCTGGCTGGGCTGGAGGATTTCAGTGCCGCCTACCAGGATGATATTGCAGTGTTCAGCTCCAGTTGGGAGGACCACTTGCACCACCTCTGTGAAGTGTTGAGGGCCCTGCAGAAGGCAGGCCTCACTAACAAGGCCAGTAAGTGCCAGTAAGTGCCAGATAGGGCAGGGGTCTGTGGTGTACTCGGGGCACCAGGCAGGATGCAGCTAGGTGGCATCCATACAACCCAAGATTGACACCATTCTGGCTTTGGCACCCCTCAAGACTCAGACAGAGGTGAGACCCTTGTTATGTCTCCACTGGGTACTACCACAGAGTTGTCAAAGGGTATGGAACCATAATTGCCCCCTTGACTGAGCTGACTGAGCTGACTTCACGGAAGTAGCCACATCAAGTGATCTGGACTGAGGCATGCCAGACCGCTTTTTAAAAAAAAATCTTTTTATTGATGATATTGTAGTAACATTACACAGCACATGATCACAGAGGAAGGATTATACAGTGAAGTATCCTGCAGTTTATACGGGTTTCCACATTTGTTAGTCCAATAAGCAGTTTACACATTATTATTTTCAGGAGTCTCTAGGTCATCAAGAAAGGGGGGAAGAAGAGGAGGGGTACAAATATTTCCCCTGTATGCATTCCATTTGCCCCATATTTGTATCCATTTTTTCGGGCATTCCCTGGATATATACACTGTTTTTTACCTGAACATGCACCAGTCCATGTCTTTCTTCCATGCATTTACTGTTGGAACCTCCTGTGCTCCCCATAATCTAGCGATATTCCTCTTTGCAACCATCTGGCCCAATGCTACCCATAGTTTCTCCTTATTACCTAAGTCCGTTGGCTCCCAGATATTTAGCAGGCATCGTTTAGCCTCCAGGGCCAGAGTCTGTCCCAAAGTGTCTTCCATACTGTGAAGCACTTCTGTCCAGTATTTGCTGATATAAGTACACCCCCACAGTATGTGAAGGAATGTCCCCTCATGGCCACAATTCCGCCTACAGTCAGAGTCCGCCCTATAGCCCATTTTGACTAGTGCCGGCCCCGAGAAATAGATTCTATGCAGTATCATTAACTGTACCAGTTTGAGTCTGGACTAGATTGAGACTTCCCTGGGTGAAGCCAGAGCCACCAACTAGTCTTCATCGTCTAGTTCCGCTAGATTCATCTCCCATTTCTTGCGGAATTGCATAAGGGGGTCGGGGGTGTAGTTAATCAGTTTGCGATAGGTCAATGATATTGCTTTTTTGGGCATGTACTCGTCAAGGATCCTATCTTCCAGGGGCGAGGCCTCTGGAAGTACCCCCCACCCGTTGGGATATTTGTTTGTAAGGCGTGTCAAACCTGCAGATATCTGAATCTTTCTGAGTCTGCCAGCTCATATTCTCACTGCAGTTGAGAAAATGCAATTATTCCCCCCCCCCTTCCACAGGTCCCCCACTGAGAGAGTCCTATAGTGTCCCAGTTGTCGAATCCCTTTGTTTTCCTTAAGTTGCCCAATTGATCTGAGTCCCACAGAGGGGTGGCCTGTGTGAGTTTTTGGGCCCAACCCAGACTCTTGTGAGTGGTATGCCATATCTGGACCGAGTGCAATGTGGACCCTGTTAGTTGTAATTTTCCGGGTCTGGAATACAGAGCCCGGGTATAGGATCCCCCCGGTAGAAGCCATCTGTCCATTTGGTAACCAGGATCGTCATACGGACGGTAAATACCTTGATTGATGGCTGCCAACTGGGCAGCCCAATAGTATTTCTTGATTTCTGGGAGACCTATTCCTCCGTCATACCACCCTCTCACCGGTTTAGAAAATGATATCCGGGGTGTTCCTCCTACCCAGAGCAGCGTCCTCTGCTCGTTTTCTATGGCCTTGAAATACGTCGCGGGACTGGATTAGGTGAGTTGTGTAAGACATATAAAAAGCGGGGCAGGGACATCATCTTAAATAGCGCTGCTCTACCCAATAATGACAGCGCGAGAGTTTTCCAGTGGTCCACGTCGCTTCTGAGGTTATGAACGTAGTATAGTTTGGGATCCTTGCTGATATAGATCTCGAGATATTTAAAACCTACCGTGGCCTCAGCCACTTTGCAGTCCCTGGGCAGGGGCGGGACCCTTCCCCGCAGCACGAATATCAGTGATTTGGTCTAGTTGATAGTATATCCAGAGTATTTGCCGAAATTTGTGAATATATTAAGGACTCTGTGAATCGAGGTCCCGGGCGACGCCAAATATAGCAATATATCATCGGCGTAAAGGGAGATGCGGTCCTCCCAATCTTCTGACCAACTCAGACCTCTGACTATGGGGTCCCTACAGATCCATGCTGCAAGGGGCTCCAGCGCCAGCACAAAGAGCAATGGGGACAAGGGGTACCCTGCCTTGTCCCTCGTTTTAGGGCGAAGATTTCTGATTTCTTATTATTTACTACTACTTGCGCCAGTGGGTCAGAGTATAGGAGCTCTATCCAACTAATAAAGTTGGGGCCAAATCCAAACTTTTCCAACACGGCGAAGAGGTACGGCCATTCAATTGTATCAAATGCCATGGTGGCATCCAAGTGCAAAAACAACAATTGATGGACAGAATGCAGAACAATGTCATACATTCACCCCAGTACAGAGATCTGGGCCTAAATCCATCGTTTTTTTGCTCACCATGCCATTCCAGTTTGAACCCAGCCATATGCAAATCAGTCCTGACCCTGTGCCCAATGGGAACAGTCCAGCCCGAACTGCCAGGCCAGGTCCTCCCTGGACTGGAATCAAGCATCCTAGGACCGGTTTCGGGGTTTCACCCCTCATCAGCCAGGATAGCTTTACTTCAGTGTTTGCTTTGTTCGCCCTAAGTTGGCAGGGTATGCCCAGACGTGGGTCCCTTGCTCACTTTGCCACTGGATTCAAGCTAGCCTGGCTGATGAGGGCTGTTAGCCCGAAACCGGTCCCAGGATGCTTGATTCCAGTCCAGGGAAGACATGGCTTGGCAGTTCGGTCTCGACTGTTCCCATGAGGCACAGGGTCAAGACTGATTTGCATAAAGCTATGTCTGAACTAGGGTGGTAAAGTGAGCTAAAGAATGATGATGGATTCAACCCAGATCTGTGACTGGGGGTGAGTGTTTGAAAAGTTTCAGCACTCCGTCCATTATCTCCTTGTGTTTGCTATGGTGGCATCCAAGGACATCACCACTGCATCTTCTCGTAGCGTGTCTATTCATCCCAGTACCCCGTGAAGTCGGCGAAGGTTCAGTAATGTGTTTCTAGATGGCATGAAGCCCGATTGGTCCAGGTAGACCAGTTTAGATATAACCCCCACCAGGCGAATTGCCAGCAATTTTTCTAATATTTTGGCTTCTGCATTCAATAATGATATAGGTCTGTACGAGGAGCATACGTTTTTGGGCTTGCCTTCTTTGTGTATGACCACCGATGTGGCCAGTCTTTGATCTTGGGGAAGTTGACCCACTTCTCGGCTTTCAACATACATGAAAGTAAGATAAGGGGCAATGGCATCAGGTTTTAATTTATATAGTTCTATAGGGAGGCCATTAGGGCCCATTGCCTTCCTGGATTGTAGACTCCTTATGGCTTGCGCCACCGCCTCCTTAGTGAGATCGCTTTCCAGCAGTGTCTTATCTTCTTCCGATAATAACGGAAGTGTCATTTCTGATAATAGGGCTGTTGAGTCTCCCCCAGGAAGAGTAGTATGTGTGTCATATACTTGCCTATAATAGTTGGCAAACTCATTTGCTATTTCCTGGGTGTCAGTAAGAAAGTCCCCCACATCTGTTATTAGCTCTGGGACTAGGCGGCTTGCGTAGTCTCATTTGTCAAGCCATGCCAACAATTTCCCTGCTCTGTCGCCGAGATCATATATTCTCCCAAGTGTATTCCTACTTAATGTTTTTGCCATATCCGTTGCCACTCTTCTATTTTCTTCCCTCTTTAATTTGAGCAAGTATGTTATGTCATGTTCCCCAGAACCCGGTAGTTGCCCTTCCATTTGTAGAATTTCCTCTTCTAGCCTGACCAGTTCTGCGTTTTTCTCCTTCTTGGCACCAGCTATCTGTGAAATCACCTATCCCCGTATTACCGTCTTGAATGCTTCCCAGAGTGTCTGGGCGGACCCCACCGATCCCTCGTTATCCTGAAAGTAAAGCTCTATTGCTTGCGTCATTTTCTCTTTGATGGCTGGGCTACGAAGGTACCAGGGATTTATTGGTGCTATTCTTCCCACCTGACCCTCCCTGAGCCCCACCTGTGCCCAAATCGGAGAGTGATCAGATATACCCCGAGCCAAGTGTCTGATTTCCTTGATGTGTCCTACTTGATCTGCTGGGGCGAGGATATAATCAATTCGGGAGAGGCTATGGTGAGCCCCAGAATGAAACGTAAACTGTGTCTCTAAGGGGTGATGGACACGCCAGGCGTCCACCAGCCCTATCGCCTCCTGGAATGTGGGGAGGATCGTCTGTGCGGACCGCAAGTCTCGGGGAGGGCTTTGGTCGAGATGACCTGACATTACAGAATTAAAATCTCCGCCCATTAGCAGTCCTCCCACTGGGAATGTCAGTAGGAGATTTCCCAGATCCCTAAACGTGAGTGTCTGCAGTCCAGGAGGCACATACACAAACACCAAGGTGAGTGAGACCCCCTTCCACCTTCCAGACACTGCAGCGTACCGTCCCAAGTTGTCAGTCCAGGTGTGGTTAATCGCCATCGGAAAGGAATGTCGGATCGTAATATCCACACCCCTGGACCCCGAGGTGAACCCGGAATGTACTACCAGTTGCTAGCCACACTTGGCCAGTGCTTTACAAGTGTTCCCGATTAAGTGAGTCTCCTGAAGCAGTACCACCTCAGGGGAATGTCGTTTGATAAATTGCAATACTATTCCTCTCTTAAGTTTGTCCCCCAGGCTGTTTACATTACAGGACAAGAGTCTGAATCTTTTATCCCTTGATGACCCCATATTCATGCATAATAGGTCTGATTATTTCGGTGTTCACTGCTTTGTTATTAGAATGAATCATACCCTCTGTGGAACTAACCCGTCTCTTACGGGGGCGATCTAGTGTCGGTCCTTTAACTGTGCCCGTCACATTTCCAGAGCTAGAGTGGTGGGAGGAGCTGTCACTGACACCTGAATAGGGTGGTGCCTGTCCTCACAAAGCTGTCTCCACCCCCTTTAGTGTGTCTGGAGCCAGGTCAGGGAAAGGCAGAGTCTTGTGCACTACAAAAACTTTCCTTTGAAGTTTGCCTGCTTCAAAGGCAGAAACTAGTATGAGTACTGGAACTGTGACACCATAACTTCAGAACACTTCTGTACAAAGAGAACATTCTGACAAGAAGAAGATCTGGAAAAGCTGTCATGGGGTAATACCACTTTGCTGTGTGCTTTGCTGTGTTGGCCTGCTGCTTGCTGCTTCTGTCTTGGGCAGTGAAAGGACTGGACTTTGCTTTCTGTATCCTGCTTGCCAACGTTCTCCAAGGGTTTGTGTGTGCTTTCCTCCTGTTAAGATGTCTCAGGGCCATCAAAGACTTCATCTGCAGTCTCTGAACTCCTCTGCTGGGAGTTCTGACCTGTCAAGTGGTGTCAATTCCAGTTCTGGGCCTTAGGAGGTGGCTGTTGCTGCAAAGAAGCCCGAAAATCCATGCACCGACCTACAGCGACTGTTTTTCTGGATTCAGCACCGTTGTGCAGCTGAAAAACCAACGCATTGTCACCGAAGAATCGACGCAGCGCCTGCCGTGTGGCTGAAAGTCGCCCGAGTCCAGAGCACCGCATCACCGACGTCCGTGGCACCCGCTCCCTCCCCAACGCAGGCCCTGCTGTGCGGCCGAAGAAATCAACGCATCACCTGCAACGTGGTTGGGAACTTGATGCAGCGCCTGTTTCACTGCCACCGCATTAACCCAGCGGGTCTGGATTTTTGACGCATCGCATCTGTGCGCCAAGTTCTTCATCTACGTAGCTTAGAAGTAAGGTACCAAGGCCATGTGTTCGGAAACCAACCCATCACCTCGCCTGGTTGTAAGGAATCGATGCATCACCTCCCCTGGAAGTAAGGAATCAACGTATCACCTCCTCTGCACCGCAGCAAGGAATCAACGCATCACCTCCCCTGGTAGTAAGGAATTGACGCATCACCTCCCTTGGGAGTAAGGAATTAACGCATCACTTGTTTTCCTACACCACAGCTCCCCCGCGTCTGTTTTCATCTTTGATTTTCAGGATTCCCAGGTACTTTGTGATAAAAGTGGCCCATCCATACTTTCCTATGGACTGAAATATTTTGAACCTTTTAAAAGTGATATCTTTGCTTGTGTATGTTGGATTGTTGTTGTTTTGGTCTTTTTTTATTCAGATAAATATTGGTTATTTTTCTAAACTGATGTGGTGTCCTTGGGAAGTGTTTTCACTATGTTACTCTGTGTTTATGTACAAATGCTTTACACATTGCCTCGAGGTAAGCCTGACTGCTCATGTCAAGCTACCCAGGGGGTGAGCAGGGGTTATCTTAGCTGTGCAATTCACTTACTCCTACTAGAATAAGGGGCTCTACTTGGACACAGTGAAAACCACTGCTAACTAGAGACCCCATTTGAAACAGGGGGCACAAGTTATAGCTAGCTCAGGTAACTATAACTGCTGAATTTCACCGGTTTTGTATGAGCAAAATCTGAGCATAACTAGAACGTATATTCTTTTCAGTAAAAAACCTGATGCACAGAGTTCTATATGTATATGTATATATATATATATATATATACATGCACACGTACATATGCATACTTATATATTGTTACGGTTATATGTATCTAAATGTTATTAAAGTCACTTACCTGCTAAGTAAAAGGCTGCATAGAAGGTAGTAAAACTTACTTGCAAAGTAATGACTCCTAATCTAAGGCCCACAATGTAATAATTTCCAATGTAAGGCCTGCTAGGTAACAATAGCATACCCATTGGGATACCTCTTCTAGAACCTCTCAATGAGAAATGCAGTTGCACTGTTGCTCTTAGCAACTGGGCCTGTCTCCTTCTTCCATGGGACATTGCTTAAACCAAAGAATGAGAATGCTCCAAACGATAATAACACACCGAAAAGCAGGTGGGCATGTGCCAGGTGCAGGTGGGCCTTGTTGTAAGTGCTTCTGGGACTTTGGCCCCACCAATAGTTTGAGATAAGTGCCCATGGGTTGGAGCAGGGCCTTTCTCATTGTTTTCTGGCTGAACGTGCACAACACTCATGTATTGCCAGGTGCCTTCTTTCAGAAAGACACTGTGTGAATGTGTGATTGATTCACATTTCTAAAGAAGTCCTAGGTAGGGTGTCCCAGACTTATAACGCTGAAATTCAATGCCATCTCTCATTTCTCATACCTTTTGCACCCAAGCATTAACATATTCAAGGCAGAACATTCAGTTTATTTGTTGGAAATATGCCTTTTTAAAATGCACCAAGCAACTGCAACCTTTGCTTTAAAATGTAATTTTGATTAATTCATAAGTTCAACTCCTGAAATATTTTTTAACCTTTCCATTTGGGAGAATATCAAGTTTATTCTTTATAGTTCTCAAATTTTGAGGAGGCCTCTTCAGGGCACCAGTAAAAATAAAACATCCTTGTGAATCTATTAGACTGCTGCATGTCGTTTAAATAGCAAAATAAGCGCTGCAAATCGTATATCTATTTACTTTTATATTGTAGCAAATGACCATTTGTTACATGGTGCACACCCAGATTTTCACCATGTTTTTGCTGGCTCTGTGAACTCTACCCCTGTTAACCAGTAGTAAAGGACCTGTGCTCTCCTTTTTGGTTGAATTGGTATACTCCTAACTGTCATACTTAACTTACCTACAAGTGTCCTTGGTATATGGTACAGAGTGTACCCAGAGCCTCTAAGTTAAGTGCTCTTAATGAACTGCAGCACCTATCCTGCCATCCACTACAATGGCAGTGTAAACATGGCTCCAGTCAACCATTGTAGGCTGAGTGAAGTAGATTTTAAACTGCAATTTGATCTGTCAAATTAAACCGTTTTGACAGTTCTAAACATCCATGGAGTCACAGGCAACAGGTCGAGACCCTTAAAAATGGTGACACCTCTAGTGATCACCTCATTTATTGAGAGAGTAGTCTACTGTAGAGTGAGCCTAGGGTCCCTGAGCATGGGTCACCCAGAGTGATAGTGGTCCCCCAGTGCTATGGGGTCTTTCTACTGGAGCTAGCTCATGTCATTTCCTTGGTGGGATATCTTGAGCTGACCAAAACTTCTAACCCCCTGGTCACCCACGTTTACTTGCCCCAGATGAGGACCAAGTCAGATGCGTAATGCAGGACATGTGTGACTTGCCAGGCCAGTGGCAAATCAGGTGGGAAGTGCAAGGCTCCCCTCCAGAATTTTCTCTTGGTCTGAACACCCCTTGTGAAGACAGGTGTGGACATTGTTAGGCGTCTGGATCCTAACACAGCCTGAGAGAACAGGCTTATCCTGGTGTTGGTGGAGCAGGCCACCAGGCACCCTGAGGCCTTGCCTCTTAAGACAGTGACTGCACATGTGGTGATGAGGGCACTGATGGGATTATTTACCTGTGTGGGGTTTCCCAAGGTTGTAGTGTCAGATAGAGGCACCACCTTCATTTCAGCCTACATAAAGGCTATATGGGATGAATGTGGTGTTACTTATAAGTTCTCCGCAATATACCATCCCCAGACTAATGGGGTTGTTGAAAGATTCAACAATATCCTGAAGGGCATGATTATAGATCTATCTGAGCCCTTGGAATGAATGTAAGTGAAACACACTGTTACCATGCCTGTTGATTGCCTACAGGGAGGTACCTCAGAAAGGAGTAAGCTTCAGCCCCTTTGAGTTACTGTTTGTCACCCTGCAAGGGGACCTCTTAGTGAAGGAGGGGTGGGAGAAAGCTCCCGGTAAACCCCACAAGATATTGATTTCATGTTAGTCTTCAGAGCCAAGATGAGACGCTACATGAATGAGGGCACTGAAGATTTAGAAGCCACTCAAGTAATGATAAAGCAGTGGTATACCAACCTGGCCAGAAAGTGTGAGTGATGGAGCCTGTGGAACCCATGACCTTCAGGACCAGTGAACATGGCCCAATGAGGTAAAGGAAAAGAAGAATGAGGACACCTACTTGGTGGAATTCTAGGAACCCCTTAAGGGTCCTGCATGTCAACAGGTTAAAACCACACTTAGAGAGGTCCAAAATCACCATGCTCATGGTGACAGATGGTGGTGAGCAGGAGGAGAGTAAACCCCTCCAGATTTCCCTCTTATAGAAGGAGCAAGATGGTTCAGTGGAGGGAGTAATCCTCTCCCCCAGTTTAACAGAGGATCAGCAGAGGAACTGTCTCCAGTTGTTGGGACAATTTCCCGGTTTGTTCTCATTACTCACTGGGTTCACAAACTGGTGTACCCATGATATTGCCACAGAGGAGGGTATGCCTGTCAAGAATATAATTTACAGATTGTCTGAAAAAGTGAGAACCATCATCAAGGATGCTTCTAGGTGTTAAAGCTGGGGGTGATTGAGCCCTCAGTTGTTCCTGGTCCAGCCAATGGTATTTGGTACCAAAGGCTGCCCCGCTGGGCACCAACTGAGAACTTCAGACTGTGTAGACTACAGCTGACTCAATTCAGTCACCAAGACTGATGCACACTACGAATTCAGAGCTGAGGACCTCATTGATTGGTTAGAGGCTGCTAAGTTCCTCAGTACCTTTGACTTGAGGTCATGGTATTGAGAGATTGTCCTACTGTGGATGCGAAGGAGCACTCAGCATTCTCCACCCCTGAGCTACAATTAGAATTCAGGGTAGTGCCCTTTGTGTTAAAGGATGCCCCTGTCACCTTCAAAAGGTTGGACAACCAAGGCCTGGTTAGGTTGCAGGAATTCAGTGCCTATCTAGACAACATTGCAGTCTTCCGCTCCGGCTAGGAAGACCACCTGATCCATCAGAAGGAAGTGCTTCAGGCCCTGCAGCAGGCAGGTCTGACTATCAAGACTAGTAAGTACCAGATATAGCAGGGCTTTGTTGTGAACGTGGGCCACCAGGTTGGCAGGGGACATGTACAGCCTCTCCAGCCCAAGATACAATCCATCCTTGCCTGGGAGCCTCCTAAAACACAGACACAAGTAAGAGCATTTCTGGGCCTTACTGGATTTTACAGGTGGTTTGTTAAGGGATATGGAACTATTGTTGCCCTTTGACTGAGCTGAATTCCATAAAGCATCCCAGGAATATAATCTTGACAAAAGAGTGTCAGACGGCATTTGATACCCTGGAGGAGGCCATGTGCACAGTACTCAAAGCACCTGCCTTCAACAAGGAATTAGTTGTGCAGATAGATGCTTCAGAGCATGGGATTGGGGGAATGCCTAGATCAACCTGTAGCTTTTCTCAGCAGGAGGCTACTACCCAGGAGCAAGGGTGGAGTGCAATAGGGAGATAATCATTTGGGCACTGAAGAAACCAAGACCATAGCTGTTTTGGGACTCATTTGCAGGTCAGTCAAAGCACAGGCCTCTCAGCAGGGAAAGAATCCTGAACTATCGAGCTAGTCCATCTCCCTACAAGGTATGAATTCACGGTGGAACACCACCATGGGACTGACCACGCCAGTGCTGATGATCTTTCCAGATTTTTCCACCTTAGTGATGAGAACTTCCATGGAATGTGTAGTTCTTCCCACCTTCTGCTGGAGGAGCCATGTAGGAAATGACATTCTTTTGAGTGGTGTACACCCAGATTTTTACCATATTTGAGTTTGCTGACAGTAGAACTCTGTGCATTCTAACTTTAACCAGTAGTAAAGTCTTTTAACATTGTTGAATGATAGGCTCCTAATTGGCATACTTAACTTACCCTTTAAGTCCCTAGTGCAGGTGTACCCAGGGCCTGTAAGTTAAATGCCACCAGTGAACTCTAGCACTTATTGTGCCATCTACTATAGTGATAGTGCAAACATGGTTTCAGGCCTACCACTGTAGCCTGACTGAAGCAGTTTTTAACTGCAATTCAACTTTATATTAATAGGTCACCCCTAAGTAGAACTTATAGCCCATTAAGCAAGATACATGGCATTTAAAAGTTGGACTTGTAGACAGTTAGTGTTAGACAAGTCCTTACAGTGACTAGCATGTAAAAGCTTTTTTCGCTGTAGCAAGAATGGCTGTTCTATAGAGAAATACTGGGATGCACTATTAAATATAATAATGCTATCTTCGGCTAGAAAACACCTAGAAATGTCATTTGTGGACTCTTTGTAATACTAATTAAAAGCTCAATACACTGGTGAAGTTGGATTTGTAATACATATTAAAGAAAGGTCATTTTTAGAAGGTTATCTTTTCCCTTTCTAAAGTCTCAGAAGGCTAATTTGCATTAGCCTCCAGCTGCAGCCCTCTGAGTGCTCAAGCCCTGAATGAGGTGTAAAAACTGCTCGCAGTGCAGAGAGAAAGGCCTGGATGTGGGGAGGTGTTTCTGTTTCTCTGGCAGGACAACCAATTGGGGAGTGCCCATTAACTTAATTTACTTCAAAAGGACCTCCCCTGTCACACGCAGATGTCAGATGACACCTGGACAGGCTTATTCCTCTGATCCCCAATTCAGGCAGACATCTACGCCAGTGGGGAGGGAGCTCACCCCAGAACTGGTTTGAAGTTTGAAGTAGAGGAGTGGTTGCTCATTTCACTGGCTACATCTCTAGGGTTGGGACAGAGGCTCTGAACAAGGGGAGATGGGGACCACTATCTTGGATTTAGATAGAAAGGGGCACTGTGGGGTTCTTTGCAGTAGGGCATACATATAATGCTGCAAAAGTGGGTGGGTTAAGCCCTGGGAACTTTTACTCTATTGGCTAGGGAGGAGCCAGGAGTCACCACCATCCACAAGCTGGTGCCAGGAATAAATATGTCATCCACAGTACCCTCCTCGGAACACTGCTGGACCTGAGGAAGATCAGTAGAAAACTGAACCTTACTGTCTGAGACTGATAGGAACACTGAAGGTCTAGACCTGCTCACTCTTGTATCTATGAGAAAGAAGTGGACTCTAAGGGTCATAAGGCTGTCCTCTTGTTCAAGCTACAAGGACACAACAAGCTACAAGAGGCTCTTCCTGAAGATTCCCAGCTGACAAGTTCCAACTGGACCTGATCGGGACCTTGCTGATAGCCTCTGTAAGAGTGAGTCCTGATCCCCAAGTGTGATTCATAGGTCCTTGAACCCTTAGCTGGGCCTGGCTGGATTTTTCCTGCCACCCCTGAAAACTTCGTACTTAGAAACGTTTCGGCTTGAAAGACTTTCAGAGGACCGAGACAAACCTTCCAAGCTGATCCAATCAAGGTGCGTTGTCGCTGGGCTGAAGATTCAGGTTTCTCCCACTTGGAGCTTTTCTGCAGCAGCAAATCTGATTTGCGACGTCCTCACAGACGTTGTATCCGGCCTTGTGGAGCCCTCTTTGGCTGCAGCCTGCACTCTTGCCTCGCTGGAGGAAGCTGAGCTCCAAAAGTGACAAAGTGCAAGCGAGGAAATTGTTCCTGGGTGAGGGCGGCAAAGGTATCGACCAGCGAGGGACCTTTCCTGGGTGTGAAATTCTAACTTCTCCCTCTCTGAACTTTCCTGCCAAAAACCAACATCTTCACCATGACTTTGTCTAATGACTATCCAACCAGGTGGAGCCCTGCTCAACTACACACTACCTCCTTGCCCAGCTGAAGACTTTGGACTTCCATTTTTTTGACTAACTCCAAAGTTAAATTCTCCAACCATGTTAACCCTTTCCCCCTATCCAACCTGTACTCCATCTTGGTCAGCCTCAAATCATGCCTAGATCCCGGTCTAGCAAGACCAGTTGACCGCGATTGTCACTTTGGCACTATTTTTATTTTAAAATGTTTAAATTCATGTATCCAGTTCCTGTTATTGGATTTTTGTTGTTTTGATATATTAAAATATATTTTTCTAATTAGGTTTGGGATTTATATTGTGTTGTGTTTTGACTTGATTATTGTTTTGGCACTGCATCAATACTTCACACATTTACTATAGGATAAGCCTGTCTGCTCTGTGCCACAGCTACCAAAAGTTGAGATCATGTTAATTTAGTGACGTTAGTGGTTTACCCTGACAGGGATTGTGTTTGGTACTTAAGGTGGGTAGTCACCTATTCCTGCAATGGAGAGCGTGATAAGGTTGTGGCAGTCCTTATGATGAAGTGACAGTGATGCACATTGCCTATGCTTATTTTTCCCTCTCCTATTTTTATTAGAATTGGTCCCTGCTTTCGGGGTTCAAGGGATGTCAAGCTTGGGCATCCAGCACTCGTTGACTAGTGATACACAAAAAAAAAAAGATGTTGCTAATTTATTGGCCTTGGGTTAAGGTGAGTTTTTTCATACCGGTGTCTTTTCCATGGAGCATCGTGCTTGTGAGTAGAAGTATTCTTTGGGGCACAATCGCCTCCCAATGGAACTGCTAATATGAACTAGGCCCACCAGTAATTTGGTGAACCAAGGGGCATATTAGCAAGACCGGCGATAAAATTATCGCCGTTTTAGCGGCAGGAAACTGCCGCTAAAACGGCGATAATGGGCTTACTAATATGCGTTATAGAATTCCAATAGAAGCCCAGGTTAGATGTGCAGGACATCTAACCTGGGCTTCTATTGGAATTCTATAACGCATATTATCAAGCTCATTATCGCCGTTTTAGCGGCAGTTTCCTGCCGCTAAAACTGAGATAATTTTATCGCCGGTCTTGCTAATATGCCCCCTAGTTCCCATGCATGTGCTTCTTTGTGAGCAAGGTGGAGGGCTTCTGGAAAGATGATAGGGGCATATTTACGAGGGCCTTGCGTCATCCTTGTGCCACGCAACATGGTACATGCACGACACAAAGGTCCAAGTCATATTTATGAAGCCACGCAAAGCCACTTTGTGTGGCTTTGAATGGCTTCATAAATATGGATGTTTGAAAATAACTTATCTGAAGGGTTACCCCAAACATTTTGCCATCCTCCTCCTATTTTTGTGACCTTGTTACTGCTGGCTTTAGGACTCTGAGCACTTCACCACTGCTGACCAGTGCTAAAGTGCAGGTGCTCTCTTCTCTAAATATGGTCTAATTTGTTTAGACCTGTTTGCCATATTTGACTTACTTGTAAGTCCCTTGCAAAGTGGTATACCATATACCCATGGCCTGTACTTCAAATGCTACTAGTGGGCCTGATGCACTGATTGTGCCCCCCACCGAAGTTGCCTTTCAAACCTGTCTAAGGCCTACCACTTCAGGACCTGTGTGTGTATTTTATTGCCATGTCGACTTGGCATTTAAAACTACTTGCCAGGCCTTAAACTCCCCTTTAATTACATGTAAGTCACCCCTAATGTAGGCCCTAGGGCAGGGTGCTATGTAAGTAAAATGTAGGACATGTACTTTTATGTTTTGCATGTCCTGGTAGTGACAAACAGCCTATTTCGTTTTTCACTACTGTGAGTCCTACCCCTCTCGTAGGCCAGCATTGGGAATTCCTTAATACACTTTAAAGCTGTAATTCCTGATCAGAGAGGAGTAGCTTTTTCATGTTTCATATGTTTGGAATGGTAATGACAAATCCTCCTTACTGGTGAAGTTGGATTCAACATTACTGTTTTAGAAATGCCACTTTTAGAAAGTGGACATTCCTCTGTGCTTATAACTCTATGTGCTTTGCAGACTGTCTCCAATACGCACCTGGACAGGGTAACAGCTACACTTTGTGCATTTCTTCTAGACAGTCACAAACTCAGGAAGGTGAGACTCATCTTCATTCTTAGCACTCATCTGAATTCATCTGCATTCTGATGGGTCTTCCTGGGCAAGGAGGAATAGGAGAGGTTGGCCCTTACACTTTAATAGGTAGTGTCCTGTCCACACAAAAAGCACTGATTTACCCCACACAGATAGCCTGGCAGATAGGACTGGGTTGAAAGGGATCCTTGTGCACTTCAGAGAGCTCATTTGAAGTCACCCCCTACATTAAAGGCAATTTTGGGTATAAGTACTGGGTCTTTGACCACCTAAAATCAGACACATTTTGGACCTGCAACCAGACATTGCTTGCTCTACATCTGCACATTGCCAGAAGGAACCGCTGTACTGCCAGGAGGGACTGCCACTCTGCTAACTGGTCTGCTGTGTTGGCCTGCTGCTTGTTGAGTTGCAGGAGGGACTGCCACTTTGCTACCTGCCTTGGTGTGCTGGCCTACTGCCTGCTACTTTTGTGCTGTGTTGATTTACAAGTGTTCTCCAAGGGCTTGTTGGCTTGCCCCCTGTTTTTGGAGTCTCAGGGCCATCAAAGACTCTGCCACACTATCGCTGCCATGGGACCCTGAGATCTGGGAGTCCAGCAGCCCAACTTTCACAAACAAGTGCCTCCCTTCCTCTCGAGGTAAACGCTCCACCCTGGGAGTCCCAGTGCGGTGTTCTGCAAATTCCTGAAAGTGCTTCCTCTCACGAAGACCAGCGCTCCATGCCCCCTTCCCCATCAACTCTCTGCTGCAGAGTCAACCAGGCGAGTGATTCCTCGGACTGAGCATAAAGCAACAGCCACATTCCTCTTCGATGTGTTGCCTGGGCAATGCAAACTAAAGTGACAATGTCAGCACCACCCCAGCTGCCTTTTGAGGAAGTTGGAAATCTGTGCTGTGCCCCCGCTGCAACCCCGAGCTGCAGAGCCCAGCAGGAAGAAAGATCACCACTTGGAAGTATCCTCCCTGGCCATAGGATTGCAGAGACTGCCTCACTGCAAGGCCCGCCTGAGGTACCATTTTGTTAAGTGACAGAACCCCAGCTCCCAGTCACCCCCACACACATTCACTGGCTGTCTGACTTTTCTGAAATCCACTGGTCCAGAGGGACTCGTCCAATAATGGGCACAGAGTGCCTCTTGCACGATGTTTTGGCCAGCAAGCAGCGAGGAAATAATCATTATTAGTAACCACTCGGTCATAAGTGCTTCCAGCCAGGTGGCTACCAGAATAACGGTGAAACTTGCATTGAATATGATTACTTGAATTACTGTGAAACTTGCATCTAATGTGATGTCTTTAAATGAGTATATCTTAAAAAGTATACATTGTATTTATATTGTTTTGGTCTCGTTTTGCTAATAATACAAGAAGCTATTTTGCTAAGCTGGGTGGCGTCTTTTTGTCATGTATTCATTGTGTTACTGTGTGTGTGTTGCTCAAATACTTTACACATTGCCAGTGCTTAATTTGTGAAAAAATAAGTGCCAGGGCTCTCGTTGAGAGGCCACTGCAGCTTGCACCACACATTATCTCTGCCATGCTGCCAATGATAATAACAGCACAACTACTAACCATCACATAACTACAAGTGTGACAATTCTGACTATTTCAGGCCCCCAAAGCTACAAGAATGGCTTGGGTGGCAGGTACTAGTCATTTTTAATGTAAATTAAATTAATAATTAACTGATGTTGGGGTCATCTCTAAATTACCCAGACAGCGGCACCTTGTAGCAGACTGTCACATGCACCGGAAAACACCGGCTCAAATTAAGCACTGTGCATTGTCTCTTTTGATAAGCTGCCTGCTCGGCACCAAGCTACCAGAGTGTGAGCACAGGTTGTCTTGTTTGTATATCTAGACTAGAGTGGTGGGTTCTGCCTGGCCAAGGTGTATACCTTAGCCAACCAGAAACCCAATTTCGAACAATGGAGGAATGGGATGCAGCGCAAATCGCTGTGTTGCATTACTCTGCGCAAGGGAGGCATTCCATGGGCATTGTGGTGGGTGTTCCCACGCACGCCCCATGGTTTTTGACGCATTCCCAGATTTAGTAAACCTGGGAATGCGCCAAAAAGATACGCCTCCCCAGGTGAGGCATAACAAGGAGAAATATCTTTTTCTCCTCATTTTTTTCCTCTTTCTATGTGTGCTGCATTTTGCAACACACATAGAAAGAGGAAAACATCTCTATGGATTGTTTTTGTGCAGGAAGGTAGCCCTTCCTGCACAAAAACAATCATGCCTACAACACAGGCACCGACACGCTGCCCTGCGCCTAAATTCCCATAAATATGCCCCATAGTTTATTAGCAAGCTTGAAGGGTGGTGCAGGAGAGCAGATTGGGGCATATTTTCATTTTTTGTGGTGGAGGGTAGCGCACCAAGTCACCTTGCTGCGCTGCTTCACAGGGAAAGGGCAGGAATGCGCCGTATTTATCCAATACAGTACATTACTGTCCTTTCCCTCTGCGCTGGTGCCATTTTGGCAGCCTAGCGCCAACGCAGGCACCCTTGCACCATGGTGCAAGGATGCCTGTGTTGTAGGTAGGATTGTTTTTGTGAGGAAAAAACGAGGAGAATACAGATATTTCTCCTCGTTAAACCTCTCCTAGGGTGGTGTAGGTTTTTGGCGCATCCCTAGGTTTATAGGTTCTTGTAAATCTGGGGATTCGTCAAAATCCATGGGTGTTGCGTGGGAAGACCTACACAACCCCCATGGAAATGCCTCCCTGGCATAGAGTAATGCAGCGCAGCAATTTGCCCTGCATTACATTACTCAACTTTTTTTAAGCCAGGCTTCATAAATCTAATTTTTCATTTGCGTTGCACTTGCACCACGTTGCACGGTGCAAAGGCGACGCAATGGGACTCGTAAATATGCCCCATAGTGTTTAGAAGTGCTTAGAGTTTGAAAGATTGACAACGTATTGTTTAATGGACATAGGTGCGCAGGAAAGTCAGGGTTTTATTTAGAATGGGGTATAGGAGAACAAACAACATTTAAAAGTGGTAATGAGGAGAAAGTACCTGAACGCTGCGAAGAGTGGTGCGGAAGATGAATATTTCTAGATTGTCTCCATTTTCAACTTGAATTTTTTCGATATTGTTAGTGAAAAAAAATACATTTTTAGCAACTGTTTAGGTGTTTCATTCAAGACTGACTCGTTTGTGTGATTGGCCTTCTTTGCCATTCAAGCAGGCTTGTAATTAATACCTTTAAATGTGGACCCTGCAGCGGTATTAACAAGTCGAGTTTTTCCTTCGCACTGATCCAGGCTGCTTCCCAGCCATGTTATTTATGATGTCTGGCAGTTCTAGAGACTCACCTTATACCTGAGCAGCAACAGCCTCTGATGGACGTAGGGCTTGGGTGGATGTGAACCAAGAATCTTCAGTGGAGATGCAAGGCGGTCAATATGCGACTTTATTGCTTTCTGAGAAGAACAGTGAGGTATAATGAACATGGAAGTGGAGCACCTTAGGAGAGGAGCGCTATCAAGAGAGGAAAATAGGAAAAGATATCCATTATATATGCACTTATCTCAGACAATTGGCAATTGTTTTATTTCAACTGGCTTTATCTGAAAATAAAACACAAAATGTTCACTGTAAAGCTTATGCTTGATGTACTCCTGTAGCCATGTTACATCTGAATTAAATAGCTGTCAACTTTCACTGAATTAACTAGCATCTTTTAACATTTAGAAATGCGGGTCCAGCAGGAACTTTGTATGGACGTGCATTAGACTGGATGAATATTTCGAATGTTGACTGTACGTTTTTAGACAAAAAATGAGAACTAGGGGCCACATGTACAAAGAATTCTGTTTGCGACTTCCTAATTGTGAATTTTTGTGACTCGCAATTAGGAAGTCACAAATAGCGATGTACAACAGTGTCTTAGACACTGTTTGCGATTCCCAGTGGGGTTGAAATTGACCTGCCTCATCAATTATTATGAGGCAGGTCGCACTTTGCGACCCATTGGGAATGACCTGTAATCACAGGGAGGGTGGCCTGCTGGGGTCAGCAGTCCACCATGTGTGTGATTTCTTTTTCAATAAAGTATTATTTTAAAAAATGCAGCCCATTTTCCATGAAGGAAAATGGGATGCATCTAAAAGAGAAATGAGAAGTTTCCTTTTCATTTTTTAAGAGTAGACAGTGATCCGTGGGACCACTGCCTGCCCTTAAAATATATTGGCGCCCACATTCATTTCCCGTTTGTGAATGGGTTACCACTTCCTTCACAGAGTTGGTAAAATATGAATGTTTTGCTGCTGCATTCTGGTCGTAAAACACTCATACATCTCCCTGCAACTTGCTATTAGGAAGGGACGCCCTCAACATGCCCCTTCCTAATAAAGACTCGCAACTCCTACTTTGCGAGTCATTAATAAGTTACTGACTAGCAAAATAGGGTTAGTACATGTGAGAAGGCTATTTAGCAGTCGCAATTGGCCCAATTCTCCATTTGTGACTGCTAAAACCTTTTATACATGTGGGCCAAGATGCTCTAAATAAGTGTTAATTGGGAGATATGACATCTCTCCCTAAATATTGTTGCATTTTGTACCTATCTGTATGACAAAGGCGTTCATGCGGCCTTAAAAACGCAGCATGAAAAAAGACGAGAAACATGACCTTCTTAAAAAAAGGCAGGCAAAGGATCTTAACCAAGAATTAATTCAAGGTCCACCTACTTCATCTAATAATGTAGTAAGCAAAGAAGCAGATAAAAGAGGAAGATTGCTGTTCAATGGGGACTTATATAGACTTCAGTGACATTCTGGTTCTGGAATTTTAAGTATGTTTAATGTTTTACTTTAAAGTGCTGCAAGGAGTTGGCAATAAAAGAAGCATAATGCTAGCGTCAGCTGAGTCTTGATATGAAATTACCCACAGTTCCTTCGTGACATCCATTTCTCACTATAAAATACATTACTTGAACACTAGATGTCGCAGTTTAGCCAATATTAACTCACGCAGATTAAAAACATACATTTATTTAGGTTTATTTTATTTTTTCATTCACGTATTTACTTGCTATCTTTGTGAACTATGGAACAACGCTCAAAAGTTCACATTAGCCTTTTGTGCTACAGAGGAGAAGCAGAGCCCACCCCCCACTCCCCCGCACCGGGGGCTAGGGGGGCCTGTGTTACGCCACTGAGGAGAAGGAGTCCTCCTACAAAAATGCGCCACAAGTAGAGTAGTTTCATTTTCAGAAGACCGAGAGGTGCAATGGCCGCATTATTGCCAGATGACAACACTTTCTCGAGACAGAGGGTTGAGTTGGTTATCTTGCTGACTAAGACCTCTTCTATCTTAGTCCCGAAACCAGAAACATGTTGCCTTCTATAAGCGCCATATTTTCTCAGTATCTTCTGCTTTGCTTTAAAACAACCTTCACATTTGGCTGTATACTATTATTTTTCAAGTAGTGAAAATCATTTCTAGTCCCCTCGTTTTATATACATCGAAAGTCAGCTGCTGTCAAGAAAACGTTTTGAGAAGCGTCTGTTTATTTGCCTGAAGGACAAAGAGTACATTATGTGTTCTATTTAGACAGTTGTTTGGTAAACTAATGTTCTCCGTTATTTTCCTGGCTGCCTAGCAAATAGTAGATATTCTGTTGTTTAGCCAAGTTTATCTGCTATTTGCCTTCCTGCTGGCCACATAGTGCACAATTTCTACAATTCCGGCTAAATAGCAGGGTAACAACACTGTTTACCCCGTAACAGGCTAAATAGCCAACACCAAGTTTTAAACAGAAATCTGCGAGAATACAAAACTGTGTCCATGTAATTTACACTGTAAAAAAAAAAAAAGACATGGCACAGCGACAAAAAAAAGTGCTTAATTTTCACAGTCAACACTTATTTGTTTTAACATCCCATGTTCTGTTCAAAGACGATTCTCTAAAATTACAAGTTATATTTTGCAATCTATCACAAATGTTTAGTTGCATTTCTTAACGCTCTTATTTTTCTTTTTTTGACCCCAGCAACAAGCGTGTTACTGTTGTGCGCTCATTATCTACAAGAACCTGACTCCTCCAATAATGTAATTCTGGCACTTGCTTCATTTACTCTTTGCTCTGGGCATTGTAGCACTGCCACGTAGGATCATATAGGAAAAATATGTAAAGAAGCTACTGAACAACTATGAAATGTCGATTATGATAGAGTAATATAATCAGCTACTGTAATAATGTAATAATGTATTGACATGAATAGGTGACATATTTTATGTCACTGATGCGTGTTGTGGAGAATCAACGTAGAAAATGAATGTAACTAGCAAGGAACATTAACATGAAGAACATTTGTTGTGCAACTGACAAAAGCTCATGTACTGAACGTGTTTATTAATTATGTCATTTCATACGTAGGTAAATTAGCTGAAATTGCATTGATGTTTATGTGAATTCGTAAAGCTTACATGAGGCTTTCTTATGTTAGCTGAAAGTCCCTGAAAACTCTCGCTTTAGAATTAATAGTTGAATTTGATGTGTGCTGTAGAATCTGTACTTTCTCACGTTTTGTGTTGCAGGTGAAGAAATGCTCTTTTAGGCAGAATAATGTCTTTGTTTTACTAGTTAGGCAAGGAGAGAAGAAGTTACAATCGTGGCTTGAATCGATAAAGGAAGGTTGTTACGCTTCAGACAGGAGAAGGTCTGGGAACGAAGGACAAATTGTTGCGAGCAACGTACACAGTCGACATTGTGGAAAAGTACATCCAAGACTGTACCCAGAGTGGATGGCATGATTCGAGATGCATCATGGGAAGTGCTACCTGTGGATAACTGTTTGTTGTAATTAGGGATAGAGCCCTTCTTCTTTCTTGCCTTCAGAGACAAAGCATCCCAGAACGAGCTCTTTCTTTGCGATGGTAGCCTTATGCTACTGGACCCATTGATGGTGGAGAGACTTCTTAGGAAGACTCCACGCACTGACACCTTTTATCCTTCCTTCTGGAAAATGCTATGTAGGGATGTCACCTTAGCACTAGTGTAGGGATATATTTAATGCTTTTCACTCACCAACCCTCGATTCAGGGAAATTTGGACTCATGCTTCCTGATTTTCTGTATCCTACTTCTTGAATTAATTGTATTGCTTATGCTGCACTGTCTAAACTGGATGCGTAGATTTGGCTTCATGCTAATTCCTTTGTATTTCTATACCCTCGTGTTGAGGTGTCTCTATGTTCAGTTATTTTTTGCTTTGTAATAAAACTAACTAAACTTGAGTAGTTGTCTGTGGGCTATTATGTATCTAAGAGAATTAGTGACTAATTGATGGTTTCCTAACAACTTTTCTCCCCTTTACACTTTCATGCTGTGAAAAAGAACCATCGGAGTGTGCATCAAGAACAGGTCTAGAACCTTTGGGCCTGGCCCTTTCAACTATATGTGTCTATTAACTTATGAGCGTGCTGTGATTTGATTCATATCAAAGAGTAACTCATGTACCTCAACTATGTTATGTAAAATACTGATAATAAACTTTGAATACTGGACTCTACAGATCTCTTGAAGTCCTCCTGTGATAAACACAATATTTTAGTTCAATTCGGGAGACTAGATAGTAATGGTGTTTATTTACTTTCTTCAGGACTCAAATAGATGAGACTAATCCATACAAGGTTCAAGAGAGAATGCAATGCAGTGAGGTGTCGTTTTCTCAATACCCCTTCCCCTTTGTATTAGCAGCATAAAATCATATCAAATAAAATGATAATACAGCAGCTTTATTATCATTTTATTTTTCATGACAGGACCTGGAGCCAAGCCAAGTCTTGGGGTGGGGCCAAGGCAAGGATGGCGGACACTTGCAGTGGTGGGCACTGCAAGTGCCCATGCCGGTTTGACCGGCTGTCTTAGGATGGCCAAACCGTCATGTGCACTTAGATGTCTCCAGGCTGGTGCATAGAGAGAAGCTGGCACAGGCTCCCAGTCCCTCTTTGAGCATATACCCAGCCCGCGCCGCCCAATCACGATGCTGCTCTCATGCTGGGTAATAGTATTACCAACATGAGAACAGAGTCTGGATTGGTGAAGGGGAGTCTGGGAGCCTGTGATCAGGAGAAGAGCTGTGAGCACCAAGGCGGCAGGTAAGTTTTAATTTAAATGTATTTATTATTGCACTTCCACTTTTCCCTCCTGGAGCCGCCACTGGTGGGCAAGCCAGAGCAGCATCAAAGTCCAGACATCTCTGCAGCAGATCCGTGAGTTCGAGAGATTGGAAAGCCTGCATTGACTCACTGCCCAGCATATATCCCAGTGCTTACTCCATGAGTAAAATAGGGTTGTCTATTAATGCCCTACAAAAAAGATGGCTGAGGTCTGAACAGAAAATTAAACTTTATATCAGCAGTTATCGAATCATTTTCTCCAATAAGATAAATTACAAGCAGTTAAGAATCCTCTACCAGATGAGAAAGTTAATTAAAAAAATTCATTTGTGTGTCAATCTGAGACTGCTGCCTTAGTGCCGACTAATATATTTAAAGGTTTTTTATATGATCACCGCAGTTACATCAGCAGTGATGTATCCATTTATTGAGGTGCAGGACAATAGTCTGCAATTGTAATATAGGACTTTAGGGCTCTGAGCTTATGTACTGGAGGATGCTTTTATGTACCGTCAGTTCATTGCACTTGCACTTTTATGGTCTAATGACAGCAATAAAATATTTGAATTGGAAATTGGTTTGTATGAAAACTTGAAAAACTGCATATATGAAAAAAGTGAATTACTTACCTTTTGTCTAGGAGATCTCAGTGTTTATCTAGGCATATCACACTGATTAGCAAAAGTAACTTGAAAAGTAATCCAAGAAGTAATGTGTATTGTAATCTACAAAGTAACTGAAAAGTAATTCTGATTAGTGACCTACCTGTAATTCAACCAACTGCATTTGAACCTATATTCAACTGTAATTTACTGCATAAATCTTACAAAGTATTATTTCACTTATCTGCACCAGGCCTGGCTTGGTTCTAGAAATAAAATAACTAAATAATATTTTTTTATACAAACAAAATTGGTCTGAGTTCAGTCTTTGAGTGTGTGACATCATTTCTTGCCTGAGTTTGTACAATAAATGCTTAACACTACCCTCTGATGAAGCCTTACTGCTCGCCCACACTACCACAAATAGAGAGTAAGGTATTATCTACTTTTACCTCTGCCTACCTTTGGGGTTCCACTGGACTCTTTGCACACTATACCGTACTTTGGTATAGTATATACAGAGCCACCTTCCTACAGCAGGTTACTGTACAAGTAACCCCTCCACAAGGTTAATCTGAAAACTGGGAAATGTCACAAAAGAATGATGAAGAGACGCAAGTCTGTCTTTAGGGCGGTGCGACTGGTGCAGCCACATGTGGCGCTTTCCTTGGGGGGTGCTGTGTTTAGAAATTACTTGTGTTTTTAAAAGCACCTACTACAGAGTTCCTTGTGTGTCCAGCCGATTTCAGGCAGCTATAAAAATGCCAAGATAACTCTAGTGTTTAATGTTCCTGCTGGAGATAGATCAGAGTGTTGTGTAGTGGCAGTTTGACTCACCATAAAGTAGCACAGATTGTTAATGTGCTTGCTGCAAATAACATGTACCATGCTGATCACAGAACTGTATCTTATGTGGATAGCTCAGTCAATAACTACTTTGTGTCACAGAAATCATTTTGTTACAGTAGTTCATAAGTTACAATCCTAATATAGATCAGTGACTTATGAACTGGCATCAAAGGGCTGCATGCAAACTGTATAACATAGGTTAGTACGTTATGTTTTTTCCCCAATCTTCCATAATCTACTTCTAATGTTGCTGAAAAGGGATCATTTGAGTAGATATATATTCTTATTATTAAAGCCAACCCCAACCAGCGCTTTAAAACCAATGAAATTCATGTGAGAGAGGGGCTACGGAGAAATGAGGGGCACTGTTGAAGGGTGGTAGAGATTGAATCTGTGGAGGAGGTCATGGGGGGGTGGCAAAAAATGATTGTTGCACCGGGTGCCACCAGCGCTAAAGCCGGCCCTGGAGAAATGGCTGCATCTGAGGGGTGTTTAGTCCTATCCGTAAATTTCTAGGTATAATATTGTGCCACCGGCATTATCCACACTCACTTTGTTGCCTCTAGTGTAATATGAATATTTGGATGTATTTAGTAAAAATTAGGCGGAAACACTACCTTGACATCTCACCTTTGACTTTCTAATTGATTTAGTACCATGGGCAGCTATACCAAACAGCCAAATCTATGCATTGACAGAGCTAAAAACTTAGGGCCTCATTTATGAGGTCCCTTGCGCCGTCGGAACGTTACTTTTTGTGACGTTCCGTGGCGCAAAAGCCTGATTCATATTTACGAGGCAGCACTAAGCCACTTTTTTTGGCTTAATGCTGCCTCGTAAATATTGTCCCCTTTAACACAGTTTTCTGCATTAAAAGGGCGTGCAATGGGTGTTGCTGGGGGCGTTCCCAGCAACATCCATGGCATTTTGACACTGCCCCATATTTACAAGAAATCCTAAATCTGAGGCAGCGTCAAAAACTTACACCTCCCCAGGGGAGGCATAAGGGAGGCACAACAAGGAGAAATATCTTTATTTCTCCTCGTTTTTCCTTTTTCTATGTGTGCTGCATTCAGCAGCACACATAGAAAAAGGAAAAAGCCTCTTGTGATTGTTTTTGTGCAGGAAGGTTTCCCTTCCTGCACAAAAACAATCATCCCCTTAACGCAGACACCCTTGCACCATGGTACAAAGGTGCCTGCGTTGGCGCACAGCAGCCTATTGTGCGCCAGCGCAGGGGAAAAGGACGGGGATGCGCCGTATCTCATAGATACGGTGCATTGCTGCCCTTTTCTTTTGCCATAGGGCAGTCCTACGGCAAAAACACATAAATGAGGCCCCTAGGGCCTAATTTAGATCTTGGCCGATGGGTTACCTCGTCCCAACGGTGATGATATCCTGTCCGCCGAAATATAAATCCCATTAAATCCTATGGGATTTATATTTCGGCAAATGGGGTATCTGTCACCGTTGTGACAGAGTCCTCCGAGATCTAAATCGGGCCCTTAGTATCAGTGCAAATATGTACATGAATATTTGGCAGATGGATTTATTTAAAATTTCACATTTGCATGCCACCTCCTCTCTTTTTTTGTGTCCAAGAAGGGGGTGTGGACCCTTAATATCAAAGCCAGAATATCGTTATTACTAAATATCGAAGGCAGAATACAACATTGGAGTTAAATAGTAGGTTGTAATATTCAGTTACTTTTTTGGGTGGTACAAATGCTACTGCAAATCATTGTTTAATTTGAAATTAGAATGTGCTGTTTGTTGAATATGCAATGCTTAAGATGGATTTCTTTTAGGTGGTGCCTTACAGATCTATTGTAATGAAAATAAGACCCTTGTATTTGGGTGTTTAGATACATTATTGATACTGTTGGGCAGCTTTATTAAGAAATCACGCAGCGCAGCACGTCACCTGGCTGCACTGTATGATAGGGAAGGAATGCGCTAAAATTAACATTATACAGAGCATTCCTGTCTTTTCCCTTTGCTGGCGCACAATGTGCTGCCTAGCGCCAAAGCAGCAATTTGCGCTGCCCTGCGTTACTCCAAATTTATCAAGCCACGCAGGGCTGCACAAGGTGGCCTTACGTGGCTTGACAAATCCTTTGTGTGGTGTAAGGGTGACGCAATTCTTTCTTAAATAAGCCCCCCTGTATATTATAGCAAATTCGAAGTCTATGATGATTTTGTTTAGTGCATATTTGTTACATTTCTCTTTTATTGTGTTGAACAGTTCCAAGGTATTTGTTTGTTTGTTAGGTAGTAGTGCAAATAAGAGTGCTATGTTATTTTATTGAAGTTGTCCATGTATGCTATATAGTTGTAAAAAGGTGGTGGGTATGTCCCCATCCATAAGCTATATGGGGCATTGTGCTGAGTCTGGACTCTTTTTGCTGTGGTAAAAATTAAACTTTGTTTTAAGCCTGGGCGTAGTTCGCGAAGTAGCGCTACGCGAAGCTACGCAAAGTGCAGTTCGCACTACGCGAGCTACGCGTAGCACTACGCAAACTGCGTAGCACTACGCAAACTGCGTAGTGCACTGTTCGCAATGATTGCACAGTGCCGGATGCTTGTCCGCACTGTGCAATCATTGAAAACGGCATCTTGCACAGTGCGAGCTGTCTTTTACTGCCGCTCGAGTAGATTTTTACTCGAGCGGCAGCTTTCTCAACGCGGACTGGTAGTTTCTCATCGCGAGCGGTCGCGAGCATCCGCGACCACTCGCAATGAGAAACCTGACCTCCCCGCGTTGAGAATCTCGCCGGGAGGTTTATTTTCCACGCTCGCGATCGGCAACTTGATGTTGCTGATCGCGAACGAGGAAAAAGTCTCGCCGGGATGTCATTTTGCTTGCTCGCGGTCGCCAACTTGACGTTGAGGACCGCGAGCAAGCAAAATGACCGCTGCACTACGCTACGCTATGCGTGTTTGCACTGTGCTACGTGCAATTCGCGTTGTGCGAAGTAGTGCAAACTTCGCAAACTACGCGAGCGTAGCGTAGTGCTTTGCCCAGGGTTACTTTGTTTCTCATTATTTCGGTTTTCAAATATCAAGAAATCTTCTTTTGTTTGGGCGATTACATTATTATGAATGGTTTGGGATCCGTAGTTCAGCAAAGGTGCTGAGTTTGCTATTCTCTCACTTCTTCTTTGTCTAGCTATAGTTCTCCTTAAGTTTAACACAATTGGTAATTGTGTATACAGTGCGTTGAGATTTTTTGGGCATATTTTTAAGTATAGCTCTGCTTGGAACTTATGAACTCTATTTCTGCCAGATTTGGCAGAAGCTTATGTTAAGTAGCCTTTTCTACATTTACAGTTATTGCCCTGCCATAGCAACCATTGAATAGTATTTGGTGCATTTCCATTGGCTACGTTCTTTGTGCTGCGTTCTTTGCAGTAGGTGTGGCCTAAGTATGTGAACAGGGGTTTTCCTTTCTGTGAATCAGTGAAACTTGCTTCTTTTGACATTTTGTAATCTGTGTTTCGGTTAAAATGTAAAAAAGCATTCACTTAATTATTCCATGTGTTATTTTGAATAGATAACAGTTTATATTTAGCACGTTTTACGTTTCATGTTTACTTACGTTTTGGAGCTGGTTTTTTAGGGTTGGTTTCTTTGTTTTTTGGGCCTTTTGTTTTTCAGTGTATTTCCCTGTTATTTTCATCTATTTTCTCTGTATCTGTACTATTTGG
This sequence comes from Calotriton arnoldi, assembly GCA_963921515.1. Classification (NCBI taxonomy): domain Eukaryota; kingdom Metazoa; phylum Chordata; class Amphibia; order Caudata; family Salamandridae; genus Calotriton; species Calotriton arnoldi. The sequence continues at coordinate 85,357 of CAWUFW010012425.1, forward strand.
AGGTCATAAAGTAGAAAAATAGATTAGTTGTATTATTAATTGCTAAATGTATTTGTCTTAAAAATAGGAGTAGGTTAGTTTTTAAGTTTATAAATTTGTACTTACCATGTTTTTCATAATTTCTTTGGTCATTTCCTTCTTCTTAGGGGCCGATTCCGATGTCGTTCGGAAAGGCTCCGGATGGGATTCGGTATTGTCGAATCTGATTCGGAACCCTTGTTTCCTACAGAATCGTGCAGTTTTCCCAGTGACCGATTACGATGCTCGGAAACAATTCTAGCAGACCGAATCGGTTCCGAAAGGCATCCGGACAGCCCGAGTCTTTCAGAGCCGAATCGTACAGCTCTATGGATTCGGTTCCTGAGCGAGCGATTATGATGACTAATTCGGACTGCCGGAATCTGTCTTTGGGGGCCCGTAGCAGGCCCCCTTCAACCGGGGCCCACTGAATCGGGTCCGTGGGGGTACCCAGGGGGCTCACCTTTGGAACCATGCACAGTGTGGCAGGCACAATGGGGTGCCCGCCACAGGGTGCAAGGTTTACCCCAGCCACCCCTTTCTTCAATGGGAGCCTGTGTTCTCGTTCAGAACACAGTCTCCCATTGATGTCAATGGGAGTCCGACCGAATCGTATCTGGAAGCATCCGGATACATCCAGTGCTTAATTTGTAAAAAGATAAGTGCCGGGGCTCTCGTCGGGAGGACACTGCAGCTTGCACCTCACATAACCCATGCCAGCTGCCAATGACAGTACATACACAGCTACTAACCTTCACACTCCAACAAGTGTGACAAGTCAGACTATTCCAGGCCCCCAAAGCCAGAAGAATGGCTTGGGAGGCAGGTATTAGTCATTGTTCATGTAAATTGAACAAATAAACTGCTGTTAACGTGCTCATACCTAAATTACCATGACTGCGCCACCATGTGGCAGACTGTCATAGCCCCGGTGCTGGCAATAAGGTGCCGGTGCGGAGCACCGGAAAACACTGGCTCAAATTAAGCACTGGATACTTCCATATCGCTCGATCGGACTCACCCGATCCGAGTCGTTCGGAAAGCATTCCGGGACCGATTTGGTAGGAATGCTTTCTGAACGACATCGGAATCGGCCCCTTAGTTGGGTGCAGGCACAAAAGATGTTAGAAAATTGTTTTCTTTTATAAGAGCTTATTAATTGACATTAGCATTCGTTTGCAGTTTGCACCTGTTTTAGATCACTTTACTGCTCTGAATATGGAAAATACTAGGCTCCTCTTGTGCAAAATTAAATCAGGCTCTCCCCAAGCTCCTGCACTCCCCATATTTTACTTCAGGGTGGGGACTCCCTTCTCTCCACCACAGCAGAGCTCCTCACAATATCCCTCGAAACTCAGATAGTACCAAAGAAGTGGAAACATGCAATTGTTAGGCCCTTGCTCATTTTGTGCTAAAAGCTACTTTATGGCCTTGATATTCCTTTAAATATGTATGTTAATATTATATTATTATTAAGTATTTATGTTTTGCTATTGTATTTCAATATTTTCATGTTGTGTAATCATAAATCTCGATATTGCATATTTCAATATGTTTAGCCTTCAGTTTTGTTTATTCAATATTGTAATGTGCAAAATTATACTGTTCGATAGTGTTGTGTTTTATATAGGTTTAATGTATAGTCGACATTGTGGTCTCAATATTTGTATAACTTGATATTTTATTCTCAATATTCAGCAGTACAACTCAAGAAAGGTGGTGAGCTATGCACCTGCATAGATTGAAGAACCTTGAATTGAATTGTAGTCAAGAATCGCTGTCCCATACGTTTAATACTGGTCATGCTTGATCAAATTAAAAATGGAAAGATTTTCATTAAATAGGATCTAATAGGTGCATACCATTTGATTTGTGTAAGCGAAATGGAAGACAGTTTCAGTACTGAGTTTGGGCTCTTCTGATACCAAGTAATGCCATTCAGTTTCTGTAATGCACCAGCTGCATTTCAATATTTCATTAGCAAGAACTTTCATAAAGTACAACAATATGTAGCTACTGCTGATATCTGCATCAGGACAAAGAATGATTGAATAATAAATGTGGATCGAGTAGTAACATCTGTGCCATCTGTTTTTTTGTATTTAATCTCCATGAGGAGCCTAAGACGGCATTAGCAAAAGCCAAAGAACTGTATAGGGAATATGCAAATAAATATTGATGTAAGGCTACAACTTATCAGCCTGGAGATGCAGTCTGGCAATTCAGTCTGGCTTTCTAAGCATTTGTATTTGCATGGAAAATGAAAAGTTTGATCTCATCTTATTGGTGTATTTTTCACCACAAAATAATTAAATGATACAGCTGTGAAACTGGTCTTACTATCAAGCAAGAAGATTCATCCAGTCTTTCATGTGGCTCTATTAAAATTAGTGAAGAACAATAACTGCCTGATGCAGCTTCCTCCATCTGGTGTAGTAGGTTTCGATCAAAAATATGAAGTTAAGAGTATTTTAGATTCCCTTGTATACTGAGGTACACTACTATATTTAGTGGACTGGAAGGGATTTGTCCTTGAAGAAAGGTGTTGGGAACCAACTACACATATTCATGCACCTAAACTAGTAAAGAAAATTATGATTCCTAACCAAATGCCTGCCTCAAGGACTGTGCCTAGAGGGGTAGGGGGTGCCATCAGCAACATCAACACTGTATGCATTACTTATGATCAGATTAGAAGAGGATTCATAATGGTGGCAATTATGGTAGAAGGACATAGCCATTAGGTAAATATATAGTTTCATATACTTAGTAATTTAGATCATTGTACCATTGAATATTGATTTCACATATTTTGTATCAAATGCAGATTTAAGTGACATTGTAGATGTCTAACATGAAAGCTGAAATGGTGAGTATCTGTTGTTTCTTTCCCAAACCAGGATGGTTTCCAAATGAAAACAAAGGTGAACTAGAATATGGTGGCTATCTTTGAACACAAATATATAAAGGCGCTTGACCTGAAGAACCTTTCTTCCCAGTTGCTATTTTGTCTGCTTGTGTCTCGCTCAGTTTGAAATTTCAACTGTGTTACAACCATCTCTGGATATTTTCTTTCTTGAAACAACTGTAATTCGTCAGTTGAGCTGACTGATGTTGGAGTGACTCCATCAGTGCTTGTATAAAAATGGACATTTCTTCTAAGGCGATATTGTTTCATGGCTGCTTCTATTGAACTAAAGTTACGTTTTCATCTGCAGAGTGAACATCTGCCATTCTTTTTAAAGACTTTGAATGACATTCTTGTTTTGGTTTTCTGAATGTATTGTAAACTGCATTCACTATTATTCACGGTAGTTGAAGGATTAGTTTCTGCATCCATATATCATAACACCACAGAAAAGTTAGGGGCTGATTTAAAGTTTGATGAAGAGGATACTCTATTTTTTCATTGCCTTTGGGTGCCCCCAGCATCCCCTGTGGTTGGGACCCTCGAATGGTCCGTCATGGCTGTAATTGTTTTTTTCACTTTCACAGCACAAAAAAATCACATTTCATTTAAAAAAATTATTAATTTCAAGATGGCAGGATTAAATAAATCCCTTTCATCAGAAAATCACATTTGAGAAAGATTTAAATGTGATTGACAGGATTTGCTATTTTCTTAATCAATATTTTAAAAGGCAGAGGTATAAAAGTGTTATCCACTTAAAGCTTGCATAACAATATTTTTTAAATGCTTTTATCTTAAAAACTACTAAAGAAATTTACACCAAATCAATGAAAGCACACTTTCTGGCTAAAGTTCTACTACCATAGCAAGTTTGGCATACATTGGTCCAGTAGTTTTTCCTATGGGCATGAGCAAAATTTCCTATGGGAAAATACAACATTTTTGATCCTCCTTAATGTCTATCCTCTTCATTGATCTTCACGAAAATTGGCAAGCAGGACCTCAGCTAACTACATCAAGTGATTTCCAGTTTCGGTGCAAATCCTTCCACAGGGAAGAAGTTATAGGCAAATCAAAAAATGCATTTTCAAAGAAAAGTGCTGCTGAACCATGAATACACAGTGGTGATAGAACTCTATCTGTACTGTTGAGTAAAACCAGAATAGCTAAGCCTAGTGGGTAGGGGCTCAATTGTTTTCCCCTGTAGTGTGATTCTAGAATGGAATCTGTGAGGTATATAGCAATGATTTCTCAAGTCAATCACGCTGTACTGTAGTAATAACATGGAGTTTGACCTTTGCATTGTAGCAATACATGTGCAAATCTCTGCTGTTTGGGTCCACAAATCAAGCAAAGCAAATGTGCTCATTCAATCCAGATTCACCTGGAACCCCCATGGAAAACCTTAGACAAGTGCCTGAGGAACTTACTAAGTCCAGACCTAAGATACCAAACCTCCACAACATTGGACTCCGCCAGATCGTGACCGAGCCCACGCACTCAGCAGGACACACCCTCGACCCCCTCTTCACTACAGGAAACTCCATCACCTTCAGCCACACCACCGAACTCCCATGGACCGACCATCGTTGCGTCCACTTCACCTTCAGAACACCCACCATCCACAGACACCAGCACCTGCTTCCACGAAGAAACTGGACCAAAATCACCGACGACCAGCTCACCTCCTCACTCAACAACTCCACCCCAACCATCACGGAAAACGACGACCCCAACACCGCAGCCCGAACCCTGCATAGATGGATCTCGGACAGCACCAACACCATAGCCCCCTCAAGAAAAACAACAATACCCGCGCCAAGAAAGCCAGATGGTTTACCACCGAACTTCGAGAGTCCAGACGCACATGCCGCCACCTCGAAAAGGCCTGGAGGAACACCAAATCCACAGAAGCCCACAACAACTTCAGAGCCGCCACCAACGCCCACCATCAGCTCATCAGAGAAACGAGGAAAAAAGCGATTGAAGACAGAATCTCCACCCACGCGCACAACAGCAAGGAACTCTTCAGCATCATCAAGGAGTTCGCCCAACCCACTAGCGAGTCTACCGACATCCCTCCCTCACAAGACCTCTGCGACAAACTCAGCACCTTTTTCCACCACAAAATCAAGAGCATCTACGACAACTTCGACGAAGACAACCAACACACTGAGCCCTCACCAACCACCCCCGACACCCGGAAACCAGCGATTGACGACTGGACAGCCCTCACCACCGAAGACCCACTGAAGACAATGAAGTCAATCCACTCAGGGGCCCCCACGGACCCCTGCCCCCAACACATCTTCAACAGAGCCGCCGACACCATCGCACCCATGCTCCGCCACACCATCAACCGCTCCCTGGCGACCGCCTCGTTCCCCGACGACTGGAAACACGCCGAGGTCAACCCCCTCCTAAAGAAACCCTCAGCGGACCCCACCGACCTCAAAAACTACAGACCCATCTCCCTGCTCCCGTTCCCAGCGAAAGTCATCAAGAAAGCCATCAACAGACAACTCGCCACATTCATTGAAGAACACAACATCCTCGACTCCTCCCAATCCGGCTTCAGAAAAAACCACAGTACGGAAACCGCCCTCCTCGCCGCAACAGACGACATCCGCACCCTACTGGACAAAGGAGAAACAGTAGCCCTCATCCTCCTCGTCCTATCAGCGGCGTTCGACACAGTCTCCCACCGCACCCTAATACGCAGACTCTACGACGCAGGAATCCAAGACAAGGCCCTCGACTGGATCCGCTCCTTCCTCTCCGGCAGGACGCAGCGGGTCAGACTCCCCCCTTTCCTCTCGGACCCCACACCTACCACCTGCGGAGTCCCCCAGGGCTCCTCCCTCAGCCCGACGCTTTTCAACGTCTACATGGCTCCACTTGCCCCCATCGTCAGAACCTACGGACTTAACATCGTGTCATACGCAGACGACACCCAGCTCATCCTCTCCCTATCCAACGAGCCCAACACCGCCAGACGCAACTTTCGAGAAGGCATGGAAGCCGTCGCCAAATGGATGAAAAACAGCTGCCTACAACTAAACACCAACAAAACAGAAGTACTCATCATGGGCCCAAACCCCGACGCCTGGAGCGACACCTGGTGGCCCCCGCCCTCGGAAACCCGCCAACCCCCACAGACCACGCACGCAACCTGGGAATCATCCTGGACTCCGAGCTCAAAATGGACCACCAGATCAACTCTGTTTCGTCTTCCTGCTTCCACACCCTCCGCCTCCTTCGTAAGACCTTCAAATGGATCCCCCTCGAACACCGAAAGACCGTCACTCACGCCCTGGTCACCAGCTGACTCGACTACGGCAACGCACTCTACGCCGGAATAAACAAAAACCTCACCCGCAAGCTACAGAACATCCAGAACGCCGCCGCAAGACTGGTCCTCAACCTGCCAAAACACTGCCACATCTCCCAGCACCTGCGCACACTCCACTGGCTCCCCGTCGAGGCGAGAATCACCTTCAAGATGCTCACCCACGCACACAAGGCCCTCCACGGCACCGGACCAGCATACCTGAACAGCCGACTCAAATTCCACGCAACCCAAAGGACCCTACGATCAGCCCAGCTCTCCTACGCCGTGGTCCCCCGCACCAGAAAGACCAGATCGGGAGGCTGCTCCTTCTCCTTCCTCGCGGCCAAAGCATGGAACGCCCTTCCGCTCCACCTCAGACAGATAACATCGCTCCCCATCTTCGCAAGAAACCTCAAAACCTGGCTCTTCGACAGACCCCCTCCTTGATGGAATGGAACCTGCACCCACCCCTAGCGCCTTGAGACCCTCACGGGTGAGTAGTCGCGCTTTAACAAACCCCTGATTGATTGATTGAAACTAACAATATTCTTCAATAGAAATCTGAAAACTAGACTAACAAAACAGCCTTGCAAACAATAACTCGCATACCAAACGCAATGCTTTTGACCGTACCCAGCAATTACAAATATCATAAATGATCTTGTAAGGCACTTAACATACTACATTACAATTAACATGACCAGAGAGACAACTATTTATGTATTTAGTTGTTTTTTTGGTTATTTATTAATTAATTTATGTAGTGTTTATAGAGTATGATGCTAGCCACGACGTGACAGGGTGCTTTACATATAAAATGATAAATACAGAAAAACATGCACATCATTAACTCAGTTTCACTTTAATGCCTAGGTGAATATACTATGGAAGGTGAGTTCGGAAAAGGTGTTTTTGACCTTTTTGTGGAATGTTAAGAGGTTAGGATTTGTTCTTATATCTCCAAAGATTTGGTTCCAGAGTTTGGATGTGGCACACAAGAAGGTCTGTTTGGCAGTTTTTGTTCTCTTTGAAGAGGGGATTTTTAATAATTGAATATATTATTATTTGGACATATTATTATACATTTTTGCGTATGTGTTGTTATCTAATGATATTGTACATTTAGGTGTTGTTAATTATTGATATAAATATTAGGGAGCCATATTCATTGCATTTGGTGTATGAGTCATGGGTTACATGACTGTTTTATAAGTTATAGACTGAGCAACTAACTGCAAGTGGCACATTTTGGTGGTTTTAATTCATTTACGGGACAGTGTTCTAACCAATTCTAACCATACCCCTATTTTAACGGTAGTTTTTCCAGTGCATTTCTGTTCTTTTATGATATACTACATCCAGCTTTAATGAAAGTATTCATTGGCATGTAACACATGACCTTTGGGAAAAATCTTTGCCCAAGTCACAGCAGGAAGCCAACCTCTGCTGCACAGGGCCTTAGGCCACAAGGCAAAGTTATTTGCAAACATCACCCACACATATAATATATATATAGTTGTTTGGGAGCTTTTATTGAACGAAATGCAGAGGGATAAAAATCCATATTTCACAGGAAACTGTGAAATATGGAAAACATTTCATGATTTATTGTAAAAAATGGTTCATCATCAGATGACAACCCCCATACTGCTATGCAGATCTTTACCATGGTCAGGGCTACAAGAATCATGTGGCAGTGAAGGAAGAAATGATGTGGCAGTGTTATTTAAATAATGCAACAACAAAAGGCAAATTATAATATTGGCACATTCCTTGGCACTAATATTTTGATTAATTTGAGATGGAGACTAAGGGGCCGATTCCGATTCGGGCCGGAAAACATACCGACCGACTCGGTACGGGAATATAGTCCGACCGACACGTACCGGCGCTGCCCGACCTGGGTAGTACGATGAAATGCATGTGAATCACGACCGACTCGTACGGAACACAAGCCGAACGACCGGACGGAAACAAGCTATCCGGCCGGTGAACTACGCGAATCGAACCGACCGACACGCACCAGGAATGAACCCGAACGAAACGTACCTGCGAACTCCGACCCGCGCAGTATGATGTAATGCGTGGAAAACCAGACCGAGTCGCACGGAGCTCAAGCCGTACGACCGACACGCATACAAAAGCCAGCCGAAGCAAGCCAATACTCCGCGACCGACGCGTACGCCGCACAATAAACCTAGCGTGAACGACTCGGAGAAGCTCGCACGAGACAACTGCAGCGTCCTACTCGGTCAGAAGAACGTCTCCTACATGCACAAAAAATACAAAGGAAAAAATACAAAAAAAGGGCCAAACAAGCAATGACAAAGTCAATAAATACAGGGGGGGAAAAACATGGAACAAGGACACACCCCCAACTCCACCTATATAAAGGCCACAAATCCCTACCATGATCCTTTGCAAATTCAACTGACCTGCCAGCACAGAACACCATCAGACACACTCACAGCTCATCCATCACACAAGCCACACACCATTAGCACCTCAACAAATAGCACCCTCACATACACCCAGCAAAACCTACACTCACACACCCTCACTTGCAAACACACACACATCAATCACCACCACCACCCATCACCATGCCCCCAAAGAAGAATCCAAAGTTCCTAGACAGTGAATTGGAAGTCCTGGTAGATGAGATCCTCAGGGTAGAGCCACAGTTGTTTGGTACATTGGTCCAACAGAACCCCATGTCGCAGAAAACCAAGATGTGGGAGAGGATCGTCGACAGGGTGAACGCACAATCACCATGTTTGTGCACAAAGGAAGACATCCAGAACAGGTGGTATGATGTGCGCAGGAGGGTCAGGGACCTACTCAAGAAGGATTACATCGTGAGTCAGTGCACCGGCAGTGGCCCTCCTGCCAAACCACTATACCTCAGGCCCTGGGAGGAGAAGGTGCGGGCCATCCTACCACCAGTGAGCGTATATGGACTATCAAACATCCCAGAGCCTGGTGAGTACACAACTAATATACCCAATATTGTGTGACAATACACACACATCACTGTCAAGGGAATAGTCAAACCATGCACCCTTAGCAAATCCACAGCAACCAAAAGATAATCATACCAAGATGTGTATGTTAGTCAGAGAAACACAATACCTGCCAACTCATAGTGATATGTAACAGTGTCATGACATGTACAAACCTAACAATAAATAGAGCAAGCCAGTGGCACAAATATAACAAACAAACACAGTCAGATATGTTGCCACCACCAGAACACCACCTCACAGGGAAGCTCACTGAAAGGAAGGAATTCTGGGTATGCTGGTGAAGTCAGTGTAGGCAATAGCATGATGGGAGTTGTAGTCACAGATATTGGTCACCCTCACAATTGGCCCATCAACACCACTCTCAACCATGCTCACATCACAGGGAGTTGAAAAGAACTGACAAGATGGCTGACACTGGGTACTGCTGTGGGGAGCACAAGGCCCTGCTGGGAACTGGGCACCAACAAACAACAGGATCACACTGTCAGCCATCTTGCCATTGCTGTCACACTCACACACAGTGAAGTCCACTCAAAAGGAAGGAAGTATGGGCATGCTGGGAAGGGGGGTGTAGGCAATAGCATGATGGGAGTGGTAGTCACAGATATTGGTCACCCTCACAATTGGCCCATCAACACCACTCTCAACCATGCTCACATCACAGGGAGTGGAAAACAACTGATAAGATGGCTGACACTGGGTACTGCTGTGGGGAGTACCAGGCCCTGCTGGGACCTGGGCACCAACCAACAGCAGGACACCACTGACTGACATCCCGAGAGTCAACCTGAACCCACTGCAAGGGTGGCATGCTTCATGGTGGGATAACTGGGCTGGGTGGAGAAGGAGGGCCGGATGTCCACCAAATACAACCAATGCTGGCCATGCACACACCTCAACATTCACATTGAAATGCCTCAGGTTTGCAGGACAATGTGCTACACCAATATCAACCTCTTACTGTGACAACTTAGGACAATGCAATGTACAGGCCCGCATCCAGAGGTACAGTCACAACTGTCAGGTGTGTGAACCATTGATGCCTGTAGAAACATAACATACATTGTGTGTCTCTTCCAAAACAGGTGATGATGGGGACACAGCAGCAGACGATGAGGAGTCCCTGTCCCAGGCTCCGGGGGACACTGAGCGCACTGGTGTGGAACAGCCTCTGCCCTCCTCGGATGGCGAAGACCTACCTGGCCCCTCCGGTGTGAGTCATCATGCAGCACCAGAAGGACCAACATCTGCACCCCCTTCACCCACTCCTCCAACAACTGCCAACACACAGACCACCCCCGCCGACACGGACAGACCAAGGACCACCGATGACAACAGCACAGGAACCCTGGCCCAACGTCGAGCTACGGACAACGACCCCAGTAACAACCCCCAAGGGGGCCTAGGGTCACCTGTGCGTGCCACCGCAGGTCCCGCACATGTCACCAGGGGTGGTGGGAGGGGTGGTAGACATAGGTCGCTGTTTGCAGAGGGGTCTGGACTGCATGATGACCCACAACTGGTACGCATTGCTGATGCGTACCAGAATAGCACCGGAGAGGTCACCCAGGTAGTGGGGATCCTCAAGGACATTCAACAGCAGCAGGCTGCCCATCATGCCCGCTTGGACTCACACATGTCCCGTGTGGAGACACACATGTCCCGTGTGGAGACACACATGTCTGGCATGGAGTCCAAGTGGGACACATTGCAAGAACTGACAGCGGTGCATAGGGACATATTGACATGCCTCCGCCAGATTAGCACCAACATGGCCACACCTCCCTGTGTGCCCACAACATCTGGTGCTGCAACAACTGCAACTGCCACAGGGAGGGAGGAGGACTCTGGCGGAGAGCCCCCTGCACCGCAGCAGCCTGCACGTGAGGGTCCCCCCCCCAAAGAAGAGGGGTCGTCTGAGGAAGGAAAACTGAGAGGTCGATGGCCATGTACATCCCCCAGGAACCCAACACCTGTTCTGGAGATTCTCCTTTGTGTGCAAACTGTTCACCCTGTCGAATGCAACACAACTCTCCCACATGACATGGGGAGTTTAAGTTGGACCAATGTATCAGATGACTGTTGACTTTACTCAGGACATTTCTGCTACCAAGACTTCCAACTCATCTGGGAACTTTGGATCACAATCCCAATGTACAGCACAAACCATCCTGTGCACTATACTCACACATGTATGTAAATAAACTCACTAATACACCATACTTGCCTCTGTTGTGATTCCAACGTGGTTTCTGTCATGGGGATGATGATCTGCTAAATGACACTGTGCATGCTAACTGCTACAGCAAGTACAACACCGTCATGTGAGTCATGGCGACGTGACACATATGAGGGAGACACACCACTAGGGCTACACAACACATACACACCAGGGCCATCGGACTCATCGCCTACACTGATGTTGCCAGGAAATACAGTGGAATGCACAGACAACACACCTATTCAGAGTCTGTGTTAACTAGCCCACAGGTGCAGTAAGCAAATGTCAGTCAGATGTGTGACCACAGACAACGCACATCCCAAAGTGAAGCACAGGTTTATTACACATTTGCAACATCTTGTTTGTACTACAGATGCAAGGTAATCCCACGTGGCAGTGGCCACACAGTCAACAAGTGTAGAAGAAAGAAAGTCCAGGGGTGTGTGGCACATCACCTGTAGGGAAACGACTGCTGCCACCCTGAGAGCTGAATCATGGTGTCGGGGGATCCAAGTTGAACAAACAACTCTGAAAGCACCCTGTGAAGGACAGACATGACACACAGTCAAAAGCACTGAAGAACAGGACAGAACTGCAATACTCATGCCCAATACATGTCACAAGATACCTACACAAAACCAAGTTAGCATGTCAACACTGTTGGGGAGTACAGACTACCTGTAAGGACACATCGCTGCATGCATCCAGTCAAGTAGCACATGGCCACACTCAAACAGCACCAGAGCACCACCCACACATATCATGCAAACTCACATCATTGACATGACATCTCTGGATACTCACATTCAGCTGAAGAAGTTGGTGATGAGCTGTGTGCGGACATCACCCTCATCATCATCATCATCACTGGCATCGTGGCCCAGGCCAGGATCCTCCACAGGTGGCGGATGTTGGTCATCGTCATCCAGGATGAGAGGCAACTCCTTCCGCACTGCCAGGTTGTGTAGCATGCAGCAGACGATGACAATCTTGCACACCTTTGCTGGGGCATATGGGAGGGCCCCTCCTGTCTTGTCTAGGCAGCGGAAGCGGCTCTTCAGGAGACCATATGTCCGCTCAATCACTCTCCTGGTCCGACCATGTGCCTTATTGTAGCGCATCTGGGCTGGTGTCACAGGGTTCCTGAGGGGTGTCAGCAACCACGGCATGTTGGGGTATCCGGAGTCACCTACAGACAGACAATTGCACATTAGCTGAGTTGGAAAAGAGGGCGGAATACAACATAGCAGAACACACACAATGGTACAAAGTCTGTACACACCGACAAGCCAGGCACGCTGGTTCTGCATCTGTGACATTATCCTCGGGATGCGACTACTCCTCATCATCATCGTGTGCCGAACCGGGGAAACGGGCACACACATGTGAGATGCTCATATCTGCAAGACATACCACCAGAGCATTGATAGAATGATAATGTTTCCTGTTCCTGTATGCCTGCTCATGTGCCTGTGGTGGTACCAAAGCCACATGTGTCCCATCAATGGAGCCAATGACATGTGGCATCCTCCCCAGGGCATAGAAGTCACTCTTGACGTCTGTGAGTTGTTGACGTTTAGGGAAATAGATGTACTGGTTCAGGTATCTCAACATTGCCTCCAAAAAATCACGTTGCACACGGCTGAACATGGTCTGTGACATCCCACCAGCAGACGCCACAGTGTGTTGAAATGTACCGGTGGCAAAGAAGTGTAGGGCTGCCATCACCTTCACCTTGGGGGTCAGCGCTGTAGGGTATGGCCGGCCAGGTTGCAAATGTGGGGCCAACCGCACCGCCAATTCCTCAATCAGCGGCCTGTTGAAGCGGTACCGTCGGATGCAGTCACGTTCCACCATCGTTGCAAGGTCAGGGAATGGTCTATGGACAGCTGGTGCCCTGCAGTGCATAGGTGAAGAAAGAAAGATTGTCAGTCACCCCACATATGTGCCATTGACCATACTCAATATCACATGATACATCATTACGAGACACAAGTACCTGATGTGTGTGCCGTTCTGTATGGACATATATGGCACCTACATGGCCAACATCTAACATCACAGTTCAACATGTGTTGCCAACAAGTTCCAGGTTGTGCCATGGGAAATCATTAGGCTGTGTCACAGTACCCATTTACTGCTGTCACATTCCAAACACACACCACAGTGACATGTCAGGACAGATTTGCCCCAGGCATCACAGCTCATTGACAGGTAGATTCCCAGGGACCCTGTATTGCCACATGGACACTGGCATGACATGGCGTATCATGTACACGTCAGCAAAACAACCATGACTCCCACAGGTAGTGGCCCCTGTTGCCTCTGCAGGACAGACATGGACGTCTGTGACACACACACGCACAACATCAAAGTCCATGCACAAACAACGTGGATGTGGAGACTGTCTCCCATTGTGCACATGGAATCAGAGACATCGGAAACACAACATGCATACAGACTGTGGAGGGCCATCACTATTGTGGCAATGGGTCACCCTGTGATGTACAGACCTTCCCACATGGGACTCAGGGGTATGTGACATGACATACACATACACAACCTGGCAATGTGACCATGCCACATGCTCGGAAATGAACAGTTGCACATCACAGTGGTCATGTGCACAACACACAAAGGATTCTGTCCCCATGAACACGTGCACAGCCTGGGAGTGGCTGCCCCCAAGTGCCACCCAAAAAACCACATGTTTCCCCCCATACACAGAAAAGGTAATGCAGCCTTACATGCCTTAGGATACAGTGTGGACAGGCTGTGGTGTTGTAGGTGTGCCCCTGAGTCCCTGGCAAGTAAATGTGGCTGGCATACGTTCACCAGTGACAAGCATGGTGACATATGCGAGTGACTTGTACAGGGACGCGTCGTACAGCAATGGACCAATCCGTGTGCACGCATTGGCCATTGCATATGATGTGAGCGGGTACGTGTTGTACAGCAATGGACTGATCGGTGCGCACGCATTGGCCATTGCATATGATGTGAGCGGGTACGCGTTGTTATTTGAAATACGCGTTGTACAGCAATGGACCGATCGGTTCGCACGCATTGGCCATTGCATATGATGTGAGCGGGTACGCGTCGTACAGCAATGGACCGATCCATGTGCACGCATTGGCCATTGCATATGATGTGAGCGAATACATGTTGTACAGCAATGGACCGATCGGTGCGCACGCATTGGCCATTGCATATGATGTGAGCGGGTACGCATTGTTATTTGAAATACGCGTTGTACAGCAATGGACCGATCGGTGCGCACGCATTGGCCATTGCATATGATGTGAGCGGGTACGCGTTGTACAGCAATGGACCGATCGGTGCGCACGCATTGGCCATTGCTTATGATGTGAGCGGGTACGCGTTGTACAGCAATGGACCGATCGGTGCGCACGCATTGGCCATTGCATATGATGTGAGCGGGTACGCGTTGTACAGCAATGGACCGATCGGTGCGCACGCATTGGCCATTGCATATGATGTGAGCGGGTACGCGTTGTTATTTGAAATACGCGTTGTACAGCAATGGACCGAACGGTGCGCACGCATTGGCCATTGCATACGATGTGAGCGGGTACGCGTTGTACAGCAATGGACCAATCGGTGCGCACGCATTGGCCATTGCATATGATGTGAGCGGGTACGCGTTGTGATTTGAAATACGCGTTGTACAGCAATGGACCGATCGGTGCGCACGCATTGGCCATTGCATATGATGTGAGCGGGTACGCGTTGTACAGCAATGGACCGATCGGTGCGCACGTATTGGCCATTGCATATGATGTGAGCGGGTACGCGTTGTGATTTGAAATACGCGTTGTACAGGAATGGACCGATCGGTGCGCACGCATTGGCCATTGCATATGATGTGAGCGGGTACGCGTTGTACAGCAATGGACCGATCGGTGCGCACGCATTGGCCATGGCATATGATGTGAGCGGGTACGCGTTGTACATCAATGGACCGATCGGTGCGCACGCATTGGCCATTGCATATGATGTGAGCGGGTACGCGTTGTACAGCAATGGACCGATCGGTGCGCACGCATTGGCCATTGCATATGATGTGAGCGGGTACGCGTTGTTATTTGAAATACGCGTTGTACAGCAATGGACCGATCGGTGCGCACGCATTGGCCATTGCATATGATGTGAGCGGGTACAGCGTTGTACAGCAATGGACCGATCGGTGCGCACGCATTGGCCATTGCATATGATGTGAGCGGGTACGCGTTGTTATTTGAAATACGCGTTGTACAGCAATGGACCGATCGGTGCGCACGCATTGGCCATTGCATATGATGTGAGCGGGTACGCGTTGTACAGCAATGGACCGATCGGTGCGCACGCATTGGCCATTGCATTTGATGTCAACGGGTACGCGTTGTAATTTGAAATATGCGTTGTACAGCAATGGTCCGATCGGTGCGCACGCATTGGCTAGGGCCTGGCATTGCAACGGACGCGTTTTCGAATCTGTAACGAGTCTGATGCAGTGAATTCAGTTGGCCAGCCACAACAATGTTGCAAATTCATGGGTATCATGAAGTTTAACTTTTGAAGGATGCTGTGGGCGTGTATAAGTGGTGCAATTCCATGGATTGGCCAGATTCAGAAGATGCAAACGAGTTGGACCTATCACTTTGGACACATGGGACAGTATCTGCCTCTGCAGCACACATATAATGCTGGCTGTTCCCCTGAGAGCTCACTTGCCTGCACTACATGCTCCAGGACGACATCTGCCACCAACACTGCTGCTGTCTCTGCATCCTCTGGCTACTGCAATGGCACGTACTGTGGAGAGAGCCCCAGCCTTCACCACTGAGGAGAACCAGGCCCTGCTGGACAGCCTCCTTCCACAGTACAGCAAGCTGTATGGAAAACCAGGGGAGCAGGTGAGTGTGCTGTCCACTGCCTTACTAAATGTGCATGTTGTCTGACTAGCAAGACTTCCAGTGTGCACACCACTGGCTAGCATGCTCACTGAGTAGTTCTCACCCCCAAAGTGTGTAGTTACATGCACTGAACAGGTATAGTGCAGTAACAGTGCATTCCAACAAGGTTTGACTTCCCAGGCAATGATACTATTTAGTAACTGCTGGTAAACTGTTCATAGCCATAGTTGCACTGCCTGTGTACATCATGTGCCCCTGTGATTGAGACATGTATATCCAACTGTGTGATGCACGGATATGTTGCATGTGTAGTAATGGCCTTTTTCACTTTGTCATCCTCACAGGTTGATGCCCACCAGAAGCAGGAGATCTGGCTGACCATCGTCCGGGCAGTAAGATCTGTGGGGGACTACAAGCGCCGGATCCGCAACTGCCAGAAGAGGTGGCAGGACCTTCGGGGCTGGACCCGGAGGATCGCAACAGTCCAGCTGAAGCTGTCGCCTCCTCGCAGGAGGGGCGGACACCGGACCCTGACCCCCCACATGCTCCGGATCCTGGCGGTGGTCTTCCCTGACCTGGATGGGCAGCTGAAGGCCAGACAGCAGCAAGGAGGGGGTGAGTCCATGACTGCACTGTGAACTTTGTCTGACATGCTATGTGCCCTCCTCTGGCCTGTTAACCCTTCACAGTACATCAGTCTTGTGGTCCAGGACCCATGTCCCTCAATTGCGACATGCCCACTCCTCATCTGATACCCAGGTGTGGCCCTTACAGTCTGGAAATTGTGTCACTTGGGTACTGTGTCCTTGCATTTTGCTTAGCTCAGGGTGGGGGCCAGCATTTGTTACCGTACCTTTGTGGTGGGCTTCATGGGTGGGTCAATTGCTTACACAATGCCTGAGTTCTGACATGTAATCTGCGTGTAACTTTGATATGTGTTCCAATTGCTGATCTGACTCATCACATGTGCCTGGGGTATTTGGCACACCCCATGCTGCGGGTGGGAACAATGTTTGGGCCTCAGGAGTATGTATATCAAGTGTGTCACACATGCTTAGCCACATGCCTACTGTACAGGGCTCATCCCTCTTTCACGTGGAGCAGGACAGTCATGCCTACTCCAGGGCATACAATACACTCTGTACTCCCACTCCCGTGTATCAGCTGACACGTTGTGCTCAGTGAAATGTTCCCTCAGGTGTCTGCCTC
Source organism: Calotriton arnoldi (assembly GCA_963921515.1). NCBI lineage: Eukaryota > Metazoa > Chordata > Amphibia > Caudata > Salamandridae > Calotriton > Calotriton arnoldi. Next base: position 102,989 of record CAWUFW010012425.1, read on the forward strand.
TGTGTCATTGTGCTGTGGCTTCGTTGTCAGGACTACTGGGCTGTTTATCGGTTATGGCTCAGCATGCCATCTGAGATGTGACCATGAGAGACGATACTTGGGTGACATATAGGTGTTTGATCACTTGACTGTGCAGACTGGTGCATGCGACTGAGAATTTTAGGCAGCTGTTTTTCATTCACAGCAGACTGTGAGGTGCTCAGGTTCAGAGAGTTGTGTTTCATGTCTCCCATATGTCCAATTGGTATGACGTGGACAAATACGAGTTCAGATGATGTGGTGGGGGGGATGGACATGTGCACTTGTCAGCTACAGAACTTGCATTCCCCATGACCTAGGATTGTGACACAGTGCAGACTGTTGTTGGCTGGCTGCCCTGCCCATGTGACTGGAGACAGTGATGAATGACTTTGCAGGCATGCATGTGCCATGGCATTAAACTTCCTAAGAGTGATCCTGCAGGGGAGTGACATGTGCAATATGCACCCCATTGTGGCATTGACTATGAGGACATGGGTGCATCATGGTGTCTGGTGCTGGTATGCATCAAATGCATTTCAAATTAGACTCTGGCCTCCCTTCATCCGGACACCTGTACTGACTCAGGGGCAAGAGATGTGATGTGTGCATGTTCACATACTTCACCGTGTTCCCTGCAATGTCCAAAAACTGGGTAGGTGGTGCTTGTGTCCACACTGGGGTATTACCATCCGGCAGGCACCAGACAGATGGGTGCAAGCTGTTTGAGGGTAAATGGGTGGTCACACCCTTCTGCTTACCGGCTCATGAGAGCACGACCCGCACTCTGCTCGTTCACTTGAAAAGAAGGAACAACGGTGTGAAATACAGTGGCACTTTGTTAAGCAATTCAGTAACACCGAGAACTGTTCATTTGATGCTGCTCGTCAACACATGAGCAGGATGAAAATGAAAGCATCAACAATATTACAAATCATATTTTAAGTGAAGCACAAAGATCTATGTAACTATCTATCTGTGAGCTACAGCCTATGGGGCAAGTCTTAAAAGAGGGATCATGAATAGGCAAGCGACTAGAAGGCAAATCTTAAATAAGAGAGCAAGAACCATCCAAGGCTACACAGTTTAAGCTAGGATAAATGCAATGAATTGGGTGTGGATGAGCTAAATTAGAGAGGCTGACAAAGGCAAAAGGCTAGCAATCAGAAAAGAGCATTACCACCTTGATAGTAGAATTTCGAGGCCCAAGATCAGGAGAACGGCCGACCGTGAACCCTCCCCATGCAATGCACTGGTATGAAGAGTTCAGAGCGTGGACATGGGTGCAAAGCTTTTATGTGGCTTAATGCAGAACTCCTACCCACAGTTGACGTGGGCCCTGACGTGGGTCCTTGATCACACGCTTACAGTAACTGTGGAAAGTTTTTTGAAGAACAGAGAAGTGGTATCATGGTGAAAACAGGGGCTTTTAGCAGGTGGTCGGTGCTCTTGACCGCAAACATAAGAAAAAGATAACTTTTACCGTAAGATGCTCAGAATTTGAGAATTTTATATATTATTTCTCTGTCACGTAGCCTCCTTTTCAGTTTCAGTGGAGCAAGCATTGAAAGTTTCATAAGTTAAAATTTTGCAAACATTGCTTGTGAAAGAGCAAGATGTACCAGCAGAGTGTCACATACGTGTAGGCTAACCTTATTCTTGTGACTGTGGATATTTACAAGGGGGGGGGCTGGTGCTGCGGTGGATGGCACAGGTCCCTGCTGTCAGGTCAGAAAGGCCTACAAGATTTGTTGTATTAGAAAAATGATAGCATGAGGCAGTGGCCTCTTGGGCATACATGTGTGTGTGCATCTAAGGAGGTGGGTTTGGGCCTAAGTGTATGTATCTAAGGGGGTGTGGACCACTGTGACAGGTACTAAAAGGCTAAAAGAAAAATGGACAGCTTAGGTCATCTATCAGGGCCTGACTGGTGGGGCCTATATGGGAGTGCCATGTTTCATGGGCAGAGCAGAAAGGTACATAGGTCTGTGTTATATGGTAGAACAGAACCCTACTACAAAGGCCAGGAGGGGTGTGAGTGCCATGGTTGACCATCAGACTGACAATTGGCTTCTCCTAATCTGTGTGAGCACTTTTGGCAATGTTCAACTAAGGATGCCAGGGCTTGCTCTGTAATGTGCTGTACTTACTGTGGTGTGTGCGGTCAGTGCAGGTGACTGATGTTTGTCTGTTTCCCTAATTGTTTGCAGATACATCCACGGCCACAGGAGGGGACAGCTCCACGGACCAGGAGGAGCTGCAGAGCCAGGCTGGGTCAGCAGCCGATGAGTGGTTGGAGGGACCCAGTGGCACGGAGGGCGAGGGGAGCCACACCGAGGAGTCCTCAGCACCATCCACCTCAGCTGAGGACCACAGCAGCTCGGAGGATGACTCCCTTGTGGAGGCGGGTGTCAGCAGCCACCACACCCCAGCTAGTATGGCTGGCCCCGCCACCACCACCACCACCGCCCTCCCATCGGCTCCCATTCCAGATGTCCGTGGAGGCTCCTGTGTTCGGGAGCGTGTCTCCTTCGTGCCAGGCACCGCACCCCCTGCCCATGTGTCCCCTGCTGCCCTGAGTGAGGAGTCTGTGTACTTACTTCGCCAGCTCCATGTAGGGCAGACAGCTATGCTGAGTGTCCTCCATGCACACACTACTCTGTTGACACAGCTGGTGTCGTTCATGGAGGGCATCTCATCTGGCATGTCTGCCCTACAGAGGAGCAATAAGTCCATGGACTCCTCCCTGACGGCAGCAGTGTCCCTCCTCCAACAGTCCCTCACCCCTCCTACCTCTGCCCCATCCACACTTCCTGGCACCCTACCTGTCCCAAGCACATGCCCACCTGCACAATCACCCAAACACACAGACACAAGCAGCACAGAAACACCCAAAACAAAGGCAAAACGTGCACGCAAGCATCCTCAGGGGACTGATACCACACCCACAGGGGATGGGGAACAGACACACACACAGGCATCCACAGTCACGCCGCAGTCCTCCAAATCCTCTCCCTCCAAGACCCCTTCCCTTGCCTCACCTGCAACCGCACCTAAACAGCAGCTCTTCCTCTGTGACCTCGGCCTCTTCCCCTCCGATCCAGCTGATCCAGCATACAAGGGGAAGAGGAAGTCCACCCACACAGAGGGGAGTGCCCCTCACCCCCGGACACCCTCCCCCAGGCACGGACAGACTAAGGCCCCCACACGCAAGTCCCCCCGGTCCCGGAAGAGCAAGACCCCGCCACCGCCCTGCAGCTCAACCACACAGTCTCCTTCCTCCATCCCTCAGGCCCCCACAACACTGGTTCCCCCACCACACCCTGCCCCAGGTTCCCCCACCCACAGATACACCATCCCCAAAATGATCCGGCCTTCTCCACCTACCACTTGCTCTTCCAGCCTCACACCCCCCGCTGCACATGTTTGTGCCACTGGTGTGGAGACCGTGTCCTCCCCCTCTGTCCTGCCCACCTTACCTGAACCCCATTATACTCCCCTGGAGATAGGCACTGCAGTGGAGTCCACTACCACCCCGTCTGACTTGGGCACTGCAGTGGGGAACCTGTCCACTCCATCTGGCCGGACCACTGCAGTCGTGCCGGCACCCACACCATCTGACTCATGCCCCCCAGTTGTGCTGGCACACACCATGTCAGACACCTCCACTGCAGTTGTCAGTGACTCTCCAGCACCCACCACCCCTTCCCTGCCTCCTTCTGGTGAGCCCTGATCCTGTCCCTGCGGTGCCTGGCCTGCCCCCCCGTATGCCCCTCCGAGGGGAATGTCCCTGCTCCATATCAGTGCAGGCAAGCAGAGGGTGACATCTGCCACTGTCACCCTGATCGGACTGAACTGTTGGACTGGCCATTGGCCTTTGTATTTTTGCAGGACTTTCATATTTCAGACACATATGCTGAATAAAGCTTCCTTTCTGTTCTCTGGTGGTTTAGCTTCAGATGTACATGATGTTGATGATGCTAACCATGCCCTTGCTGCAGTGATGGTGATTTTTGATATCATGAAAATGAAGTGTTACTGTGCAGGACCCCATGTGGTCCAGGGGGAATGTGTCCTATCCTGGTGTGTAGCCATGTCATCCTTTGCAACAATATGAGGGTGTCATGTTTTCAATATTTGCCAATGTGATTTCCTACATTTATTTGCAATATCACATCTGTGGCTTACACCCCTGCACATCAGTTGTGCTTGCCATTGTTCAATTTGTCGTGACCGTGTGACCATCTCCACTGGACTTGCAAGTTTGGGCATCAATGGGGAAGGACTCATCTGTGTTATCAGTGCAACTTGCTATACATGTGTGTTGGATCTGTGCAGATGATTTCGGTGACACTCCCATGACCAGGCTGATGTGACGAGAGCCTTCATTTTGTGCTAATTGTTGACTGAGTGACCAAGTGTACTGCTGACATGATAGAGCCCTGCAGAGACAACGTATGGCACAGCTTTCCTTACACAGGAGTGGAGTCCCCTCATGGCAGTGTGTAATTCCGTGACATTGCCTGAGCCCAAGGTGTGTGTTGTGTGAGCATGTCTGTGTGTGTTCACTTCCATTTTGCAACACAGGCTGGGATCCCTAGTGATGTTCCTGTTTGTGATGCTTGCTGAGTTGACCTATGTTCCCCCAAATCTTCGCACTGGGTTCTCTGGGATGTGGGTGCATGGCACATTAATGGTCATCAGGGTGTCATCCATAGGTGTGTTTGCTGTCAGGGCTGAGTTTGTGGGCAAACGCAGATGAGACACAGTCAGGATTCCCCTTGGCACTTGTTGGTTACACAAGTCATGTAATTTACAGTTTGTGTTAGCTTTCAGTGATTGTGACACGTTGTGTGTGTGACTGCTGCCACTCCTCAGGGTCAGAGCTGCAATGTTGGAAGTTGTCTATGTGTGTTCTTTGTGGGTGACCTTGACTTCTTCATTGGTGTGTGACTGTGTCCGGGATCCCATTGATTGTGGTGGATTTCACGTCATGCCCATGTACGGCGTACTGTGCAGTGTGTCTGACATTCACGAGTCTTGTTGACTGGCCATGTGTGATGGGTTTCTGCACCTTAGTTCCCACCACCACCCCTGGGATTGTCATGGGTGCATGTGCAATGTCACCAGTCCATGTGAGCTTCACAGCTGCACATTGGTGTAGATCAAGGTGTGTGGTGTTGAGTGTATGCAAATGAGAGTTGTTGCACGGCTAGACCCCTACCTCCTTGTTGGCCTTGGCTGACAGGCCGTGCTGATTGATTTGTGCTTGTGTAGGTGTGATGGTAGTTTGTAGCTCAGGACACATGACTGTGGTTCACAGTGTGAACGACATCTAGCTTTGTCATCACAGTGGGATTATCATGCAGGCCAGGGTCACCACAATGTGGGGTCCCTGGGGGTAGTGCTGTGGTGGGTCTGTCTCTTGCAGTGTTATTTGCTGTTCCTACAAGCTTGTGTGACATGTGTAATTTGGGCTCCCTCTCATCTAACAATGCCTGATTGCCCACATAGGGGAATCCGATCCATGAGTTACTTTTGTGTGGCACAGTATACACATCTGTGTAATTGTGATTCAGGCCTCCTCATGTGTTGTATGGTTGCCTGGGGACACTGGCACCCCCCCCCATCACCTGTTGTGTTTGATATGCAGTGTGAGGCTGCCTGTTTGTGTTTGTGCATCTGCACCACTGCATTGGCATATCTTTGTGTGCCATTGGCTGTATGTTGTTTGGTGGGTTTCCCCTGCTGTTCCTGGGACTCCTAGGTCATCAGTCAGCACAATGATCATGGTTTGTATGTCCCATTGCTGCCATGGTATGGTATTTGTTCACCTGACATCTACAGTCTCCACAGGATATCTACATTTGTGTGTCCATTGGTGCAGATATGTGGGGCTGCATTATGATGGTCACTTCTGTCATTGTGTTATTGACGAATGTTGACAATGTCAGCCCCCATGGGTGATGTTTGTCTGCACATGGCCAAAGGTAAATCTTATTTGCACTGCACTGTTTGCCTCACCCAATGTATGTTGCTATGGGACACAAGCACTACTATGCCACAGATGTGTTTGTTGTTCTGTGACCAGGAATCATCCATGCTGTTTGGCATTTGCAGCTTTTCCCATGACAACACTTACCTTTTGGTCACTGTGGTGATGGGGGTTTAGACCCCATTGCCACAATGTTCAAAATGTGCTTCAGCTATGGACCCCACACTTACATTTTGGTCACTGTGATGATGGGGGTTTAGACCCCATTGCCACAATGTTCAAAATGTGCTTCAGCTATGGACCCCACACTTCCCTTTTGGTCACTGTGGTGATGGGTGTTTAGACCCCATTGCCACAATGTTCAAAATGTGCTTCAGCTATGGACCCCACACTTACATTTTGGTCACTGTGGTGATGGGGGTTTAGACCCCATTGCCACAATGTTCAAAATGTGCTTCAGCTATGGACCCCACACTTACCTTTTGGTCACTGTGGTGATGGGGGTTTAGACCCCATTGCCACAATGTTCAAAATGTGCTTCAGCTATGGACCCCACACTTACATTTTGGTCACTGTGATGATGGGGGTTTAGACCCCATTGCCACAATGTACAAAATGTGCTTCAGCTATGGACCCCACACTTCCCTTTTGGTCACTGTGGTGATGGGTGTTTAGACCCCATTGCCACAATGTTCAATTGGGCTTCAGCTATGGACCCCAGACTTACCTTTTGGTCACTGTGATGATGGGGTGTTATACCCCATTGCCACAGTGGTCATGGTCTGCTTGCATTGTGGGGGCCACACACATTTATGTGTGACACATGTGATAGGGGGTCACATTGTATGCTCAATGTCATGTTCAGTGTTGTAGGCATTTGACACAGACTACACACGCTTGTCATGGTGTTGGTGGTATGTATTTTCAGACATTCCTTATGTTGGAGTATGCTGGTTGTGTCATGCATTTCCCGTCCTATGTGTAGGGGTGGTGTGGGTGGTAGGCATCCATCCCCCTATGAGTGGGGATGGTAGTAGTGTTAGGCATCCATCCCCCTATGAGTGGGGATGGTAGTAGTGACAGGCATCCAGGCCCCCTGAGTAGGGGTGGTGGTAGTGGTAGGCATCCAGGCCCCCTTAGTAGGGGTGGTGGTAGTGGTAGGCATCAATCCCCCTATGAGTGGGGATGGTAGTAGTGACAGGCATCCAGGCCCCCTGAGTAGGGGTGGTGGTAGTGGTAGGCATCCATCCCCCTATGAGTGGGGATGGTAGTAGTGGTAGGCATCCATCCCCTATGAGTGGGGATGGTAGTAGTGCCAGGCATCCAGGCCCCCCTGAGTAGGGGTGGTGGTAGTGGTAGGCATCCATCCCTCTATGAGTGGGGATGGTAGTAGTGTTAGGCATCCATCACCCTATGAGTGGGGATGGTAGTAGTGACAGGCATCCAGGCCCCCTGAGTAGGGGTGGTGGTAGTGGTAGGCATCCAGGCCCCCTGAGTAGGGGTGGTGGTAGTGGTAGGCATCAATCCCCCTATGAGTGGGGATGGTAGTAGTGACAGGCATCCAGGCCCCCATGAGTAGGGGTGGTGGTAGTGGTAGGCATCCAGGCCCACATGAGTAGGGGTGGTGGTAGTGGTAGGCATCAAGGCCCCCATGAGTAGGGGTGGTGGTAGTGGTAGGCATCCATCCCCCTATGAGTGGGGATGGTGGTAGTGGTAGGCATCCAGGCCCCCCTGAGTAGGGGTGGTGTTAGTGGTAGGCATCCATCCCCCTACGAGTGGGGATGGTAGTAGTGACAGGCATCCAGGCCCCCCTGAGTAGGGGTGGTGGTAGTGGTAGGCATCCAGGCACCCATGAGTAGGGGTGGTGGTAGTGGTAGGCATCCAGGCCCCCCTGAGTAGGGATGGTGGTAGTGGTAGGCATCCATCCCCCTATGAGTGGGGATGGTGGTAGTGGTAGGCATCCATCCCCCTATGAGTGGGGATGGTAGTAGTGACAGGCATCCAGGCCCCCCTGAGTAGGGGTGGTGGTAGTGGTAGGCATCCAGGCCCCCATGAGTAGGGGTGGTGGTAGTGGTAGGCATCCATCCCCCTATGAGTGGGGATGGTGGTAGTGGTAGGCATCCAGGCCCCCTGAGTAGGGGTGGTGTTAGTGGTAGGCATCCATCCCCCTATGAGTGGGGATGGTAGTAGTGACAGGCATCCAGGCCCCCTGAGTAGGGGTGGTGGTAGTGGTAGGCATCCAGGCCCCCTGAGTAGGGGTGGTGGTAGTGGTAGGCATCCATCCCCTATGAGTGGGGATGGTGGTAGTGGTAGGCATCCATCCCCCTATGAGTGGGGATGGTAGTAGTGACAGGCATCCAGGCCCCCTGAGTAGGGGTGGTGGTAGTGGTAGGCATCCATCCCCCTATGAGTGGGGATGGTAGTAGTGGTAGGCATCCATCCCCCTATGAGTGGGGATGGTAGTAGTGACAGGCATCCAGGCCCCCGAGTAGGGGTGGTGGTAGTGGTAGGCATCCATCCCCCTATGAGTGGGGATGGTAGTAGTGTTAGGCATCCATCCCCCTATGAGTGGGGATGGTAGTAGTGACAGGCATCCAGGCCCCCCTGAGTAGGGGTGATGGTAGTGGTAGGCATCCAGGCCCCCCTGAGTAGGGGTGGTGGTAGTGGTAGGCATCAATCCCCCTATGAGTGGGGATGGTAGTAGTGACAGGCATCCAGGCCCCCATGAGTAGGGGTGGTGGTAGTGGTAGGCATCCAGGCCCACATGAGTAGGGGTGGTGGTAGTGGTAGGCATCCAGGCCCCCATGAGTAGGGGTGGTGGTAGTGGTAGGCATCCATCCCCCTATGAGTGGGGATGGTGGTAGTGGTAGGCATCCAGGCCCCCCTGAGTAGGGGTGGTGTTAGTGGTAGGCATCCATCCCCCTATGAGTGGGGATGGTAGTAGTGACAGGCATCCAGGCCCCCCTGAGTAGGGGTGGTGGTAGTGGTAGGCATCCAGGCCCCCCTGAGTAGGGGTGGTGGTAGTGGTAGGCATCCAGGCCCCCTGAGTAGGGGTGGTGGTAGTGGTAGGCATCCATCCCCCTATGAGTGGGGATGGTGGTAGTGGTAGGCATCCATCCCCCTATGAGTGGGGATGGTAGTAGTGACAGGCATCCAGGCCCCCCTGAGTAGGGGTGGTGGTAGTGGTAGGCATCCATCCCCCTATGAGTGGGGATGGTAGTAGTGACAGGCATCCAGGCCCCCCTGAGTAGGGGTGGTGGTAGTTGTGGGCATCCAGGCCCCCCTGAGTAGGGGTGGTGTTAGTGGTAGGCATCCATCCCCCTATGAGTGGGGATGGTGGTAGTGGTAGGCATCCATCCCCCTATGAGTGGGGATGGTAGTAGTGGTAGGCATCCATCCCCCTATGAGTGGGGATGGTAGTAGTGACAGGCATCCAGGCCCCCCTGAGTAGTGGTGGTGGTAGTGGTAGGCATCCATCCCCTATGAGTGGGGATGGTAGTAGTGACAGGCATCCAGGCCCCCTGAGTAGGGGTGGTGGTAGTGGTAGGCATCCAGGCACCCCTGAGTAGGGGTGGTGGTAGTTGTAGGCATCCATCCCCCTATGAGTGGGGATGGTAGTAGTGACAGGCATCCAGGCCCCCCTGAGTAGGGGTGGTGGTAGTGGTAGGCATCCATCCCCCTATGGGTGTGTATGGCATTGGTGGTAGCCATCCCGCCCCTATTGTTCTGCTGTTGCTAGTGTACGTCATTTCTGCATCCCTATGTGTGTGTGACATATGTTGGGTACGTGTCGTTTCTTTGTGTAGTGGGTGTTTGACTTACTGTCTTCGCCGTACGCGTCCGTACCGGTCCCAGTAATAGATGTAGAGTATTGGTAGGACCTACGCGATGGGATTCATGGTTTGTTCGTCTCGTTCGGGTTTCTCGTGGCTTGGACTCGTACTCGTCGCTGGCTTGTTCGTCTCGTAGCCGTGGATCGTCTTGTGGCGTGAATCGGAGCTTATGTGCAGCTCCCCCGGATGCTGTGACGTGCCGGACGTAGCGACGGGTTCGGCGCGTATGGAGTGCGCATCGTACTAGTCCGGCCGGAAGGTGCTGTGTATTTGGTTCCGTGCGACTCGATTCGACGTTTACGGATCCGGCTCGGGCGGGGAACAGGAGCTGAAATGGGTGAGTACGGCTCGCTCGGAATCTGGGCTGTTATGTGCATCGTACTTGTTCGTTCGGACGACTGTTCGAATCGGTCGGGAAACACGCGTTCGACTTGGTTTTTTTCCGGACGAATACTGTTAGGTGCGCTTCCGGCCGAGATCGGAATAGACCCCTAAATGTGTTGTTGAAATCTGCAAATAATGGCACATATTATATGGCAAGTACGGTAAACCCAAAATTAAGTAATACACACAATAGAACTGAATATCTCCACTATAATTCCTACTAATCAAATGCCCCTATTTGCTGCACTAACAAATTCTTCCTTCTGCAGTCCGACCCGCTCAAATAAAAAATAACATGCTACACAATGTAATTTAGTACATCATATGGCAACTACCCCACCCTCATGTTTTCCTTTGCATAATCAGTCCACCTTCCTCCATACCAACATTCACCAAACATCATATGACAGCACAATCACAATCAGGAAGCCATCAGCCCAATATCACATTTGACTTCAGAAATATTTTTTTTCACAGAAACACCTGCCTATGGCCACACACACCTCATCACTCTACCACATATCTACATTCATATGTCCAATCCCAGGCACGTACATCTGCATAACCAACATGAAATGGCCATTCAGCCACCAACCTATATCCATAAACACACTCCTTTATATGTAAACACATTTGGCATCAAATATCCAAATACACATAATGGTACAATCTCACAACAACCATAATACAACAACACAGCATAATATGCCAATACAAGTCTCATATATATACACAGCCACCACTTACCGATGTTTTACAATGTGAATACAGGCACCATATATGTAAACCATATATCATTTTTCACACTTACTATTATAATAGAAGATTGATTCTAGACCATAACATTGAATGAAAGCTAACTTAAGTAATAGTAGTGGTGACACAGCTAATATCATATACCCACACAGCCACAATTATACATCTGCCCAACTAGCATCATACATCTAAACACATTCTATCGTACACACACACACACACACATCAACAACATACAACCTCACCACCACCAAAGCATATCAATACTCCAACTAATATGCCAACATTAGTTTTATCAAGTTATAACAAGGATGGCATTTAAGGTTGACTTAGTATGGTGGATTTGGGACATTAGGTGATGGTAGCCCCTGTATATGTAATTGAAATTGGTATTTGCTGGTGCATTTATGAAGTATAATGCTGGATGTGGTTGTATAAATGTGGCTGTGGGATTTATGTGTGCATGTGGGCTTAAATGGGTGGTTGTACAGAGCTTGGTAGATGTGCAGTTAAATATCGTGTTGGATGGGAGGCTGTGTGATGGTGGATGTGTTTCCCTATGAGGATGATTATGCCCCAAGTAAAACACACATGTGCAAGCCAAAGCCTTCAGCACCCTGATACTCTAAAGACCTTGCTGAAAATAAATGATATATCCTCAGATTGGAAAGAAAATAGAAGAAAAACATAACGCTTGATGACCTCATGATACTGAATTCCCTCCAGACAGCACACACGCACACAGCTCATCACATCAGCCAAAGCAAAGTACTACACCAACACCATCAATGAAGCCACCAACAGAGGCAGAACACCTTTTAAGACATGTCAGCACCGCACCAACTCCCTACCCCCCCTGTGAGAATTCTGTCCTCCTGCAGCTCCTCTGTGCCCCAATTCTGTAACATTATCATAGCCAATAGGGTCTGGTTTGTAATTTAAAATAGACAAATAGAGGCCAGAAATATTGGCTGTGACAGTATGTTTTTCAATCTCCTTCAAAATTCACAGACCTCATGATAGGTTTAAAACAAAATGATTCTGGTGATTGGTAGGATGTTTCTGCGACATACCCCCAACCCCCAACTCGTTTTTAAAAATGTCTCCCAACATGGAAAAAGTTGGTCATTCCCAAATAGCAACAAATATTTATAAACTTATCCCCAGTGGTTGCATGGTGAGATATTGCTCAAAAGCAATGTGCTGTGGCCTGTTGCCAGAGGAATGGTCGAGGAATTTAGATTGGCGTATGAAGGTATTATTGGTTAAAGTATACCAATGTAGCGTGTGTTAATATGTCAAGTAAGTGTACCTCATATTGGTGAATGTTTTTCTATAACATCAATAATAAAGAATTTTAAAAAAATGTCTACTGACGTTTGTTAATTTCAGTTGCTAATGGTGCTCGAGGGAAGGGTGTTTACTATAAACCCCTCTAAGGAGGATGGGCATTAATAGCCTGTCCTTACCCAAGATTTAGGGGGTTATAATTTTTACTACAACTGCCCTGGCCCAGGATGGGTGGGGGGTTCCTTTTGTAAACTCCCCTTCCCTTTGCACATGGACAAGTGTAGTGTGTGCCCTGTGTCCCACACCCCTTATCCAACGGTAAAGGGCTGTTAGAAATTGAAGTTTCTGGTTGGCAGAGGTATTTACCCTGTCCAAGCAGGAATCACAATCCTAGTCAGGGTAAGTAAGATAAACACTAAGGGACTAATTTATGAAAAGTGTTGCATGGCTGCAGGAAAACAGCGATGAGACACTTTTCATAACGCCACACTTGCGACATCATGGATACACCATATTTACTGTACGGCGCTCCATGTCGCAAGGATTTACAGATACGTCAGTAATCCTGACGTATCTGTAGGCGCAAACATGGTGCATTGCTGAAGTGTGTCTGAAAACAGATGCAACTCCAGAAATGCGTCATTTCACACGGGGCAAGCCCCATTTGAAAGGTGCTGCATCACCCCTTACGCCTGCTTCAAGCAGGCGTAAGGATTTGACGCACCGACGCCATAAAAGTGTTGCAGTGAAATCTCATAGATTTCACTGTGACACTGAGACACTTCTACGTGGCTTTTCTGCGTCGGAACGCACACCCTGCATACATTATACCTGGCGCAGGGGTTTACAAAGTGATGCATCTGCCTAGATACCTCACATTGTAAATATGGCGCAGCGTGGCACATTTTTTACGCAGCCACAGCGTCACAAAAAGTGACGCAATGGCTGCGTAAGAGCCTCATAAATAAGGCCCTAAAAGTTAACCTGTACTCACCCTCTGGTAGCTTGGCACAGAGCAGTCAGGCTAAACTTAAAAGGCAATGTGTAAAGTATTTGTTCAACACAACACACAGTAACACAATGAAAACACCACAAAAAGACTCCACACCAGGTTAGAAAAATAAACAATAATTTTATGAATAAATCAAGACAACAAAAATCCAATACATAGAAGGCGACATATGAATGTTTTAAGATTAAAGGTAAAAATAGCGCCTATGGGGGTTATCTGGTAGAGCTAGACTGAGGCAAAGTCAAGAGTTCAGGCCAAGAGCAATGGAATGTGGGCTGGATACAGGAGCCACGCAAGCCCGCTGAACCTTGATCCTGATTGCAACAGTGAGATGCAGGGTGCAGCCAAGCGATGCGTCGGTGTCGATCCTGCAAGCGAGGTGATGTGTCAATTTTCTTCACCCAGTGGTGGCGATGCGTCGGATCCGAAGATGATGCACCGAGCCAAGAGGCATTGGTACGTAGACGCCGGGTTTCTCCAAGCAGTCGAGGGGATGCGTTGATCTTCACACACTGCAGCGGCGGTGATGCGTTGGTTCCGATGTTTCGGTTCTTTAAGGCGATGCTGTCATGAGCACATATTCCACCACATATGATGCTTGTCGTGATGTGCATGCCTGGACAAGTGCTGTCCGATGTTGGAGAATGCGCTCTGCATAAACCCACATTCATGTGTGTGTTCTTACATCGTCTGCATCTGTTTATGTGCGCTTTCACATATAGTTAGTTGGTAGGTTGACATCAGTGCTTTCCAGTGCTTTCCCCGATATGGGCTGTTGAGTGTTTTCACCATTGCTTATATATATTGGCCTGGTGATTACACAACCAGGAAATGAGTCACCCAAGACTCATCATGCCTACGTGCTGGGAAGAAGCGCACATGCACAGGGGTGTAGCTTGGTCAATAATATTGGGGGGTGTGAGCTTCAGATTTCCAAACACTCACACTGGAGTATCTTGTTAAAACACATTATATTAGAAGCACAACATAACAGGGGCTTAAGGGAAGGGGCAGTGGAAAGAGAGAGGGGGGCTTATTGTTAGGGGCATTTAAAACAGGACATTTAGCAAACTAATCTACATTTTTAAGGACTTCAAAACAGAAATGAGAGAGAGTGTGTGTGTTTAAGTCAGTGTGGGCAGGTAGAAATCCCAGGTGAAATCTGACTTCATATGCGACAGAATGGGGGGTAACACCCCAAACACCCCCCCTGAAGCTACTCCCCTGCACATGCATGCGAGATTACAACCTTTCAGCAGCCCTCTTGATAGGACTGGGACTATAAAGGACACGCCCCGACCGCACACGGTTGCTAGGCAATCGGGAATCAGTGCGATCTCGGTTGCACCCTCCAGAGAGCTCTGATCACCGTTGGTCTTCCAGACTTGGCATCTAGCTGATCGTGAGCCAGCAGTGGACGACAGCGCGCTGGGAACAGTACAGTACTGTAAGTCACACCCTGCAAGCCGTGCACCTCAAAAGGGGGGCATCAGTAACGAGGGCCTGGTCTCAGTGTAGACCGTGTGCCCCTCTTGCCAGCCTTGTGCAAGGTGCTTCCCCCTTGAGCTGGCAAAGGGCCTTAGCACTTAGACATTGAAGCGATTAAGGGATTTGTCCGTGCCCTGCATCTGGCACGACTGTTAATTGCGCTTGGTACTTGGTGTGCTGAGACAGTAGTCAAAGGAGTCTTGCAAGCGTACGCCGCCTGTAGAAAACAATCTCACTGCAACAGCTTACGGCAAGGGAAACAAGCCAGCTACGTTCAGGACTGCTTCTGCTAGCACTGTGTGATGCTATTAATAACATTACCCTCAGTATTGAAAGCATTGTCCCCAGTATTACATGCTCTGTTTGTTGTAACATTTTTGGTATAGCTGCCAGGGATAGTTGCATGGTGAAGTAACCCGAAGATTTGCTTGGTGCTGTCTGGACAAGTTCAGGGTTGTGGGGCACGTGTGTTAGGTGACTTGCAGCAATTCCAGATTGGAGAAAGGCTCCATTCCTTCAGGTGACTATTCAGTGACATAGCTGGTAGCTTCAGTCTGTCTCCTTCAAGAGACACAATCTTAGGTTCCCTGCTGATTTGGTGGTGTGGAAGGGTAATACTGATGCTGAGTGAGTGCGGTGGTATACTCAGGAGAGTGCTTGCATTAGGTGTGCTAAGCTCTGAGTAATTTTGCTTATGCTTATATTGTAGTGTACACCACATCCTCAACACCCACCTGATATCAGGACAAGGGCATCGCCTACCCAGCAACCACAGACGAGGGTGTCCAGCGAGCCAATGGACCAGATCTTGTTTCTTTATTATTTTGTCCCATTCCCCCATTCCCATCATTGTGACGCTGGCCGGCAGAAATGCGGTCCAGATCGTGGTAAAGGACGTGGTAGGACAAGCACAAACATCGCTCCCGCTGGGTCAAGATATTGCATGTTAGTGCTTCTGACAGATGCGCTGGTTCCGACTACGATTCACCGATTCTGCTCCTGCAACAGGTTGATGCATCAGTTCTGCTACACGCAGAGTGGAGATGAGTCAATTTTACTGGAGCAAGCACCTGGGTCCAATTCCAATGGAACAGGCACCGGAGCAGGTGGTGAAACATTGATATCCCTGAGTCTTAGGAAACAGGAGCCAAGCAAACAAACCCTTGGCGATTACTCTGGGCTCAAGGCAGAGTCCATCTCTCTCTCAGCAGGGTCAGAGAGCTCAGGCAGCAGGGCAACATGGGACAGCAGAAAAGCAGTTCCTCCAGAGCAGCAGTCCAGCAGAGTGTCAGTCCTTGTAGCAGCACAGCAGTTCTTCTGACAAAGGTTCTTTACAGGTCCAGAAGTGTCTGATTTGGTGGGGTCAGAGACCCAGTACTTATGCCCAGTTGTGCCTTTGAAGTGGGGGTAACTTTAAAGAAGGGTCTTTGAAGTAGCTAGGTGTCCTTTCTTTCCAGCCCTGGCTCTAGGCTCACTACAAGGGGGTAATCAACCCTTTGTGTGGGGATAGGACGTTGCCTATTCAGGTGTAATTGTCAGATCCTCCCTCTCATCCTGCCCAGGATGACCCATCAGGATGCAGATGGGCACTCAGACACACCTAACCTTCCTTTGTGTGTGGCTGTCTAGAGGGCATGCACAAAGTCAAGCTGTCACCCACCCCAGATGTGTATTGGAGACTGGCTGCAGGCACACAGAGCTTTAAGAGAAGAGAAATGTCCACTTTATAAAAGTGGCATTTCTAAAATAGTAATGTTAAATCCAACTTTACCAGTAAAGAGGATTTATCATTATCATTCCAATAATATGAAACATGACAGAGCTACTCCTTCTCAATCACAAACTACAGCTTAAAAGTGTAGTAAGGATTTCCCAATGATAAGGTATGCGAGGAGTAGGCCTAACAGTAGTGAAAAACGAATTTAAGTATATTTCACTGCCAGTACATGCAAAATTTAAAAGTACATGTCATACCTTTAACATACACAGCTCCCTGCCATATGGGCTACCTAGGGCCTACTTTCCAGATGACTCATGTGTAATAAAAGGTGAATTTAAGGCTTGGCAAGGAGTTTTAAATGCCAAGTCGACATGGCAGTAAAACTGCACACACAGGCTACGCAGTGGCAGACCTGAGACATGTTTTAAAGGGCTATTTGTGTGGGTGGTACAATCAGTGCTACAGGCCCACTAGTAACATTTAATTTACAGGCCCTAGGCACAGGTAGTGCACTCTACTAGGGACTTACAGATAAATTAAATATACCAATTGTGGATAAATCAATTAAACCATGGCTAGAGGGGAGAACACATGCACTTTAGCACTGGCCAGCATTGATAAAGTACCCAGAGTCCTAAAGCCAACAAAAACAAGGTCAGAAAAAGAGGAGGAGGAAGGCAAAAAGTTTGGGGTGACCCTTCAGAAAGGGCCCTTTTCCAACATGGGTGCTAAAAAATAAATGTCGAAGTGGGTGGGTGCCAAGCTGGCACTCATTCCTGTGCCATGTTTTCAATTTTTAATGTCTTACTTTGGCTCTGCAAACTGGACTAATGCAACACTTCCTGTTCTTTACTCTCGGGTAGTGAGGGAGAGCAGACAAATGTTCTCATTTCATTCTCAGGCTAAGCCCCATTTTTACCTGCTGGATGGAGTTGCAGTGCTAGGGGTGTGGTTGTGTGGTTCACATATCTGCTCACGTAGTTGGAGCCACAACTGTATCCTTGTGTTGGAAAAGGGGCTCACGGACAGTGTTAGCATGGCAGGAGTGTGAAGCAGCATTTGTCTTGGGCTGTTGTTGCGGCTTCCCTAGCTAACTGCAAACAGGTGCTCAGGTACGGCAGTTGTGGCCTCCGTGATGAGTCTCCTGTGATGTGGTGTGTCTTTTTTTTGTTTTTTTTGTTTTATATGGCGCAAACTAGACCCGAAGATATCAGGTATCAGAGCGCTTTACATGAGCACCAGTTTTGTTACACATTCATTTTGTTAGGCACGGGGAGATTAAGTGATTTGCCCAGAATCACAGGATGTTGAGCGTTGTTGCCGAGACTCAAACCCGGTTCCCCAGCTTCGAGGTCGACCGTTCTAGCCGTAAGACTACATCTTCTCCCCAGTGTCTTTGCAGTTGCAGACTCCAGGTCAATCAAGGTGTTTGCTTTGGTGGCGACACTGCTACTCTTCCCGACGTTGGTAGCAGGAGCACCATTCTCTCAGGCTCACAGTGTTTACTGACACAATGACGCTTGTTCTTGCAGTGTTTTGGTAGAGTTAACACAAGGCCTGGGAACCCACTCATAGCATGGGTTGCTCCTGTCTTCACTCTCTGTTGTAATTAGCTTTCTCTTGGTGCTGCTCACTCCAGGAACATGTTGAGCTTCTCCTTCTGGACAGTCTTTCCTCCTGCAAGACCAGGCCCTCTCCTTCCATTTCTCAGCATGGAAGCATCCTTCTAGGCACTAGGCAGACTCTCTACTCCTCAAGAAGAAAGTGAAGATTTCAGGTAGTTTCCCCTCACCACTGGGAAACTAGCGGCCAGTCAGACGCAAACCCTAGTTACTCAACAGCTCTTTGAGTACTCTGTGGAGCATCCCCCTGGTTGTCCTAAAAGAAATTGCAGCTGGAACAAGGTTGGATAGGTTGGATGCCACCTTTATACACATTTTCCAGACAAGGGATGTTGATCCACTGTTTGAGGCATCAGAACTGATTTAAGATGTGTCTGTTTCAAATGTCATTTTTAGATGCTCCTCAGACAGCTTTGTGCAAAGTGATAGTTCTCCCAATGGGGCTGGCTCCAAGCAGGAGTGTCTGGAACAACGGCACAATGAAATGTTAGATTTCTGCAGCTGGCTGTCATTAGCCTTGCTGAATCAACAATCGGGAACAGACAAAAGGGCAAGATATGTTTCGAAACTTCCTCACGTTGAACGCCAGAAACTGCCATCCCAAACTTAACCCTTACCATTTGCCAATTGTCAATGTTCAGAACTAATCAGAAGCCATTTTCTAAAAGGCACTCATTGAATTTCTAACAGTAACTGTAGGAGAGTAGGATCTGCTTCACATGGGTACCCCCACTTTTTGCTGATGCTTCACTGTTTTTTGACCTTAGTCTGGCTGGGGCCCTGCTAATCAGAACCCCAGCCTAGCTGCTTCCTCTCTAAAATGGTTTCCATCTCTGATTGGAATCTGGAGTGCCCTTATAAGGCCCTAGTATATGGTATACTATGTACCCAGGGCATAGGTACCTCAGAGGCCTGCCAGGGGCTGAAGCATGTATTGTGCCACCCCTGGAAGGCCAGCCAAAAGGACACCACAGGTCTGCTACTGCAGCCTGGGCAAGGTGGTGCATGCACCCCTTACTGTGATATAGGCTACCTATATCACTACATACATACACACATATAAACCTATAAGTCACTCCTATGGCAGGCCTTACCAATCCTGAAGGCAGAGTGCGTGGTTCCTATGTGAGAGGGTGCCCCTGCATGAGCAGGGCCCCTCTGCAGCGTTCGGAGACCCTTCTCTGATGCTGTTTGTAGTGCAGCCTGACCATATACTCTTAAGCGCATTATAACCTCGCGTTAAATGCTAACTTTGGGATGGCTGCACGGAAACATGTCGTGTTTGGGGTCAAACATCTTGGAATACTACCCCCCCGCCAGTTATGGCGGCGGGGGTAGCATTCTACCCTTCTAGAGGGAGAGACATGTACACACCGGTATACCCGGTACTAACTTTCCAGAGCCCTGGCATCACAAAATGGATGCCGCTGCCACAGACACGAGTCTGGCCTCCTGCTGCTGACCGAAACTCTGGCAGGGGAGGCCTGGACAATAGGTTTCCTGTCCCAGGGAGGTGTAACCACCTCCCCAGACAGGATAGTGTGTATTGGGGCTGGGCGGGAGCACTCTCTGGTGCTTTGAAGTCCTGCACTGGGGGCACATTTGGTGTCCCTGTGCATACCCCAGTTCAAACCGGCTCAGGGGCTTCCAGCCCCTGCTCTGCGCGAAACTGGACAAAGGGAAAGGGGTGTAACCACCCCTCTGCCCTGACCCTCCCATAGGTGGGTCCACAGAGTATGTCCAACCCCCTACCTTAGTATAAGTATGGGACCCCAGTCCTTAGGACTTTAGATTAACCTGGACGAAACTCTGACACAGAATCCTGGACCTTCGACGCTCTACTTCAAGATTAGAGGACTGAAGAATCTCCCTTGGGGTCAAGGAGTGACTCCCCTGCTTGGCAGGCACCAAAGAAGCAATTGTCCGGTCTGCATCGCTGAAGCTCCCGCCGGACGCTGAAGTCTTTGCATCACCAGAGGTGGATTTCCAGACTTCCCCGAGGCTGCCCTGAGTCCCCAGCAAAGCTGAGGCCCGTAGCTGTCGTGGGTAACGTGGAACTGTGACCCCTGGACACCAATCGCATTTGCAAGTGCATCCTCTTCTGGGTCTCCCACGAAGTCGTGCTTTGGGCTCTGAGTAGCCCCAGCCTCCTGCACCAACTGCACTGAAGATCACTGGCCTCCACTCCACAAGTGTCCTGTGAGCCAGCTCCACGTGCGTCAACTTGAGGCTCCTTTGCGGTCGCTAGTCCATTAGCTAGTAGGCCCTCCCGAAGGCCAACCTTCTTCTGCTTGGGCTCCCTGGTTGCTCCAGGCGTGCCCTGACTTACCCTCGCTGGGTGAGTCCCACAGACCTTGCTGGTCTGCAACATCATCCTTCTTCCATTTCCACAAGACTTGCCGTTGCCAAGGCTTGTTGGGTCCAATCCGGTCGCCGACACCCCTGCAATCGACAAACGTCATGGGACAGCTCAAATCCAGCTCCTGGTCATCGTCAATGCCTCCTGGACCTCGTGGCTGAAGAGTCAAGATGACCATCAACCTACCTGAAGCACTCAACATCGGTGGGCATCTGCTCATCGCCCTCCTGGTCACTGGCTAGTGACCCAGACTCTGTCCCCTCTGCTTTCAGGTTCTTCAGATCTTCGATCCACCTTTGGATCCACCCGAACACTTTCGACTTGGCCGCCAGCAGCACTTTGCAGCAGATCGCCATTGAAAGCGACGACGAAACCCGACCCCGAAAGACACTCATGCACCCGGCTCCCCTGGGTGAGGTAACTCGAGTACTCCGGTGCTCCCGTGGGTATTAACACTAGAACAGCCTAGTTCTCAAAGGGTTTGCTCCAAGTCCTCCTCTAAGTGTCCCTTTTCTTTTAAATTCAAACCGCGACTTTCCCCATAGAAGTTAACGGCGATTCGCGGCTGTGTTCATACACTGCACGCGTCCCCCGTGGGTCCCCTGTGTCACTACCTTGGGTGGTTCCTTGTGGTCCAAGCACTTCTACAGGCTCTAGGCCCTGTGTCTAGCTCAGTCGTGGTTCTTATACCACTTTATTGGTATATGGTGTGGTACGCCCCTAGGGCTCAAACGTGTATTTGTGCTATTACTGTAGATAACTAACTTATAATTTATGTACTTCGAACTCTAGCCTCATAAAGAGACTAGAGGGGTGTGTTTAGCAATAAATACATATATTTTGAATATATACCTGGTGTGGTCCTCGTTCATTTGGTCACTCAAGAGATTATAGACTGGTAAAACAAGCTGCTTTACATTCCTTCAAGACTTAGCCTGAAGGCTGCTCTCCATAGCTACCACTAGGATAGCTTTCAATAAAGGTTGTCTTTAACCTATCTCCAATAAGGGGTTGTTTGGACTGGTGCAAGGTGCCCACTATAATTAGTGGACAGCATATGCCAGGCCAACTTCTCACATTGGTGTGCAGCGTGTGGGATTCCAGCTTGCTATTGTTTTACCAGATAATCTCAATTGAATTGATCAACTGAAAACCACTAAGGGTACCTAAGGTACATATAAATCAAGCTTAGTAATACAGTAAGTTCTACTGAACTTAGAGTTGTGTGTTAAGGGATAGCACACCCTTTCTACAACTCAAGAGAGTTTAGTAGGCCACACTAGAGTAGGTAGTGCATACACCACACCTCACTAGTAATGTCTTCAAAGCCAGGACCCAGTGAGTCCTCGCCAGAAGCCAGTGGGCTTCTTCCCTCCAAGTATGATAAACTCCCATTCTTGGAATTGAGAGCATTATGCAATACTAGGAAGTTGAAGGCAGGCAAAAGTGCTAGCACCCAACACCTCAGGGAGGTGTTACTAGCTGATGATCTCAGCAGGCCCATAGGGTCTGAAGGGGTAGGCAAAGAGGGTGGGGCAGAAGATGAGGAAGGGGCCAGGGGTGAAGAAACCCAGGCCCCCCCTCTGAAACTGGCCAGGAAGGTGAAAATGACCTTGTCCTGGAAAACCCAATTCCTCCTGTGGAGGAGGAGGAGGAGGATCAGAATGACCTCCCCTTTGTCCCCCAGGAAGAGTACTGAGTGTGCCCAGAAGGTCTAGGTCTCCTTCTCAGGAGTCCAACCACTCTGACACCTCAATAGGGACCTCTGTCTCCTCTCATAGGAGGGAATCCTCTCATGAAAGGAGAAAGAGACTGATTCAGTATGAGCAAGCCCAGCTTGAACTCAGAAAACAGCAATTGGCTATAGACAGGGAGTCCCTAGATCTCTATAGAGAGAGACAAAAGATGGGACTAGAGTCCCATGGTGGCAGCAGTTTCCCCAAAGATAGGGAAAGGTCTTATGACCATAGAAACCTGAGCAAGATTGTCCCTCCCTACCAGAGTGGGGATGACATCCACAAATGGATAACTGCTCTAGAGAGGGCCTGTAAAGTACAGAGGGTCCCTCAGGAGCAGTGGGCAGCAATCTTGTGGCTCTCCTTTGCAGACAAAGGTAGAGACAAGCTCCTCATTGTTAGAGAGGAGGATGCTGATAATTACAAAGTCTTGAAGAGTGCTCTAATTGATGGGTTTGGCCTAACCACTGAACAATACAGGTTAAAGTTCAGGGATACCCAAAAGCACAGACTCAAGACTGGGTGGACTTTGTTGATTGTTCTGCCAAGGCTCTGGAAGGTTGGTTATTGGGCAGTAAGGTGTGTGACTTCACAGGATTGTACAATCTGATCATGAGGGAGCAGATTCTTAATAACTGTCAAAATCAGCTGTTGCATCAGCACCTGGTGGACTCTGATCTGACCTCTCCCCAAGAATTGGGAAAGAAGGCAGACAAATGGGTCAGAACCAGGGTGAGGCAGAAGGTACAGAACCAAGGTGGTGACCCTAAGAAGCAAGATTCGAAAAACTCTGATAAGGGTGGGGAGAAGGGTAAAGATCAAAAGTCTTCACAAGGCCCCCAAAATCTTCTTCAGGTGGGGATTCACAGTCTAACAAAGGGAAAGGCCAAAGGAAACCATGGTGCAAGGTCTGTAAGCAAAAGACCCACTGGACCAGTGATTGCACCAAGTCCAAAGACTCTACTCCAACCCCCACCAATGCCCCTAAGGAACCTGCTCCCCCTAGTGCAGTTACAGTTGGTGGTGGGACTACACAAGCCAAGGGTTTAGTAGGGTTGACCCTGGGTAAGGAGTTGAGCTCTGACCTAGTCAGAGAACTCACTCAGGCTGTCCTAGTCTGTGATGGAGGCATGGATGTGACCTCCTCTGTGAGTCCCAGTAATCTGGGCAAGTACAGGCAACAGCCCTTAATCAATGGAAAAGAGGCTTTGGCATTTAGGGACACAGGGGCAAGT
Organism: Calotriton arnoldi; assembly: GCA_963921515.1. Taxonomy (NCBI): domain Eukaryota; kingdom Metazoa; phylum Chordata; class Amphibia; order Caudata; family Salamandridae; genus Calotriton; species Calotriton arnoldi. The sequence continues at coordinate 126,437 of CAWUFW010012425.1, forward strand.
GTCACCATGGTGACACAAGACCTTGTGAATCCTGGGCAAATTATACTTGGTGAAATGTACCAAGTGACCAATGCTAGCAACGTCAGAACAGACCATACTCTGGCAGTTGTTAACTTCCCCTGGGGAGGGGTAACTGGCCTTAAGAAGGTTGTGGTAAGTGCAGACCTACCCGTTGAATGCTTGCTTGGCAATGACTTAGAAACTTCAGCTTGGGCAGAAGTGGAGCTCAGGACCCATGCAGAAATGCTGGGCATCCCGGCAGATGTGTTTGCTGTGACCAGGTCACAAGCCAAAATGTCTAACACTGAACAGGCCTTGGATTCTGGAATAATGGACCAAGTGCCCTCCAAGAAGAGGAGTAGTAGGGTAAAGGCAGTGCCTTCCCCTTGGCTCAGAAGGAAGATCAGTCTCTTGAGGGGATGATCTCAGTCCTAAGGAAGGAACTGTCCCAGAGGAGCTTGAACCTGACCAGGTTGAGTTCTTGGGGACAGGGGGCCCTTCCAGGGCAGATCTGAGCCAGGAGCAGCAGAGCTCCCCTCTCTTGAACCCCTCAGACAGCAAGCTGCTGCTGAGGCTGCTGGGAAAGCTAGTGGTCCCCATACTGTGTATTGGGATGATGGACTCTTGTACTCAGAGTGTAGAGACCCCAAGCCTGGTGCCACCAGGAGGTTGGTTATACCTCTGAAGTTCAGGGGCTTCCTATTGACCCTAGCCCATGACATTCCCTTAGCAGGTCACCTGGGCAAGACTTGGGACAGAATTGTCCCTCACTTTCACTGGCCCCACATGTCTGAAGACACCAAGGAGTTTTGTCGCTCCTGTGTAACCTGCCAGGCCAGTGGCAAGGCAGGTGGCACTACAAAGGCCCCCTGATACCACTACCTGTGGTGGGGGTTCCCTTTGAAAGGGTGGGGATTGACATTGTTGGTCCCATGGATCCCCAAACCGCATCTGGGCACAGGTTTATCCTGGTGGTAGTGGATCATGCCACCAGGTACCCAGAGGCTATTCCCCTTAGGACCACTACAGCACCTGTGGTGGCAAGGGCCCTCCTGGGAATTTTCTCAAGAGTGGGCTTCCCTAAGGAGGTTGTATCAGACAAGGGTGCTAACTTTATGTCTGGATACTTAAAAGCAATGTGGAAGGAGTGTGGAGTGACTTACAAGTTCACCACACCCTATCACCCACAATGCAATGGTTTAGTTGAGAGATTCAACAAAACCTTGAAGGGCATGATTAAAGGGCTCCCAGAAAAGCTTAGGCGAAGATGGGACATACTCTTGCCCTGCCTTTTATTTGCATACAGGGAGGTGCCTCAAAAGGGGTTGGCTACAGCCCTTTTGAACTTTTGTTTGGTCACCCTGTCAGGGGTCCATTGTGCTTGGTGAAGGAAGGATGGGAGTTACCTCTCAAGCCCCCAAAGCAAGACATAGTGGACTATGTACTTGGTCTCCGCTCCCGGATGGCTGAGTATATGAAAAAGGCAACTAAAAACCTTGAGGCTAGCCAGGAACTTCAAAAAGCCTGGCATGACCAAAAGGCTGTACTGACTTTACCAGCCAGGACAGAAGGTGTGGGTGTTGGAGCCAGTGGCCCCAGCAGCTCTCCAAGACAAATGGAGCGGACCCCATACCATTGTTGAACAGAAGGGTGAGGTTACCTATTTGGTGGACCTAGGAACACCCAGGAGTCCCCACAGGGTTCTCCATGTCAACAGGTTAAAACCATATGTGGACAGGGCAGACATGGGCTTGCTCATGGCTACTGATGAGGGACAGGAGGAAGAGAGTGACCCACTCCCTGGCCTGCTCTCACAGAACCCTGATGATGGGTCAGTGGATGGTGTAGCCTTGGCAGGCAGCCTCACTACCCAGCAGCAGACTGATTGCAGACAGGTGCTCAATCAGTTCAGACACATATACTCACTGACACCCAGTCAGACTACCTGGTGCACTCATGAAGTGGACACTGGGGAGTCTGCCTATTAAAAATAAGATTTATAGGCAACCTGACCATGTCAGGGACTGTATCAGGACAGAAGTCCAGAAGATGTTGGATTTGGGAGTTATTGAACCCTCAGATAGCCCTTGGGCTAGTCCAGTGGTCCTTGTACCAAAACCTCACACCAATGGTGGGAAAAGAGAGATGAGGTTTTGTGTGGACTACAGGGGTCTCAATGCAGTCACTAGGACTGATGCCCATCCCATACCTAGGGCAGATGAGCTAATAGACACTTTGGCCTCAGCCAAGTATCTAAGCACATTTGACCTGACACCTGGCTACTGGCAGATCAGACTAGCTGATGATGCAAAGCCAAAGACAGCATTCTCAACCCCTAGTGGACATTATCAATTTGTGGTGATGCCCTTTGGTCTGAAGAATGCACCTGCCACTTTTCAGAGGTTGGTGAATACAGTCCTTACAGGTCTGGAAGCCTATAGTGCAGCATATCTAGATGATATTGCTGTCTTTAGCTCCACCTGGGAGGATCACCTGGTCCACCTCAGAAATGTTTTGCAGGCCCTGCAGAAAGCAGGCCTGACTATCAAGGCCACAAAGTGCCAGATAGGGCAGAGTCAGGTTGTGTACCTGGGCCACCTTGTGGGTGGAGGCCAGGTTCAACCACTGCAGAGCAAGATCCAGACCATCATGGACTGGACTGCTCCAACTACCCAGACTCAGGTGAGAGCCTTTTTAGGCCTGACTGGGTACTATAGGAGATTTGTCAAGGGGTATGGATCAATAGTGACACCCCTGAATGACTTAACTTCCAAGAAAATGCCCAAAAAGGTTCAGTGGACAGTTAGCTGTCAAAAGGCATTTGATGACCTAAAGCAGGCCATGTGCACTGCTCCCATTCTACAGAGTCCTGATTACTCCAAGAAGTTCATTGTCCAAACAGATGCATCTGAATTGGGGGTAGGGGCTGTACTGTCACAATTGAATGATGAAGGTCAGGATCAGCCAGTAGCTTTTATTAGCAGAAGGCTGATCCCTAGAGAGAAACGTTGGTCAGCCATTGAGAGGGAGGCCTTTGCTGTGGTCTGGGCTCTGAAGAAGTTGAGGCCATACTTGTTTGGTACTCACTTCCTTGTTCAAACAGACCATAAGCCCCTCTTATGGCTAAAACAAATGAAGGGTGAAAACCCCAAACTGCTTAGGTGGTCCATTTCCCTACAGGGGATGGACTTCACAGTGGAACATAGACCTGGGAGTAACCATGCCAATGCAGATGGACTCTCTAGGTACTTCCACTTAGAACATGAAGACTTAACTGGGCAAGGTTAGTTTAATGTCCCTACGTTTGGCGGGGGTTGTGTAGGAGAGTAGGATCTGCTTCACATGGGTACCCCCACTTTTTGCTGATGCTTCACTGTTTTTCGACCTTAGTCTGGCTGGGGCCCTGCTAATCAGAACCCCAGCCTAGCTGCTTCCTCTCTAAAATGGTTTCCATGTGCCTTAGGCACATCTCTGATTGGAATCTGGAGTGCCCTTATAAGTCCCTAGTATATGGTATACTATGTACCCAGGGCATAGGTCCCTCAGAGGCCTGCCAGGGGCTGAAGCATGTATTGTGCCACCCCTGGAAGGCCAGCCAAAAGGACACCACAGGTCTGCTACTGCAGCCTGGGTAAGGTGGTGCATGCACCCCTTACTGTGATATAGGCTACCTATATCACTACATACATACACACATATAAACCTATAAGTCACTCCTATGGCAGGCCTTATCAATCCTGAAGGCAGAGTGCGTGGTTCCTATGTGAGAGGGTGCCCCTGCACGAGCAGGGCCCCTCTGCAGCGTTCGGAGACCCTTCTCCGATGCTGTTTGTAGTGCAGCCTGACCATATACTCTTAAGCGCATTATAACCTCGCGTTAAATGCTAACTTTGGGATGGCTGCACGGAAACATGTCGTGTTTGGTGTCAAACATCTTGGAATACTACCCCCCACCAGTTCTGGCGGCGGGGGTAGCATTCCACCCTTCTAGAGGGAGAGACATGTACACACCGGTATACCCGGTACTGACTTTCCAGAGCCCTGGCATCACAAAATGGATGCCGCTGCCACAGACACGAGTCTGGCCTCCTGCTGCTGACCGAAACTCCGGCAGGGGAGGCCTGGACAATAGGTTTCCTGTCCCAGGGAGGTGTAACCACCTCCCCAGACAGGATAGTGTGTATTGGGGCTGGGCGGGAGCACTCTCTGGTGCTTTGAAGTCCTGCACTGGGGGCACATTTGGTGTCCCTGTGCATACCCCAGTTCAAACCGGCTCAGGGGCTTCCAGCCCCTGCTCTGGCGCAAAACTGGACAAAGGGAAAGGGGTGTAACCACCCCTCTGCCCTGACCCTCCCATAGGTGGGTCCACAGAGTATGTCCAACCCCCTACCTTAGTATAAGTATGGGACCCCAGTCCTCAGGACTTTAGATTAACCTGGACGAAACTCTGACACAGAATCCTGGACCTTCGACGCTCTGCTTCAAGATTAGAGGACTGAAGAATCTCCCTTGGGGTCAAGGAGTGACTCCCCTGCTTGGCAGGCACCAAAGAAGCAATTGTCCGGTCTGCATCGCTGAAGCTCCCGCCAGGTGCCGAAGTCTTTGCATCACCAGAGGTGGATTTCCAGACTTCCCCGAGGCTGCCCTGAGTCCCCAGCAAAGCTGAGGCCCGTAGCTGTCGTGGGTAACGTGGAACCGTGACCCCTGGACACCGATCGCATTTGCAAGTGTATCCTCTTCTGGGTCTCCCACGAAGTCGTGCTTTGGGCTCCTAGTAGCCCCAGCCTCTAGCACCAACTGCACCGAAGATCACTGGCCTCCACTCCACGAGTGTCCTGTGAGCCAGCTCCATGTGCATCAACTCAAGGCTCCTTCGCGGTCGCTAGTCCGTTGGCTAGTAGGCCCTCCCGAAGGCCAATCTTCTTCTTCTTGGGCTCCCTGGTTGCTCCAGGCGTGCCCTGACTTACCCTCACTGGGTGTGTCCCACAAACCTTGCTGGTCTGCAACATCGTCCTTCTTCCATTTCCACAAGACTTGCCGTTGCCAAGGCTTGTTGGGTCCAATCCGGTCGCCGACACCCCTGCAATCGACAGACGTTGTGGGACAGCTCGAATCCAGCTCCTGGTTGTCGTCGACGCCTCCTGGACCTCGTGGCTGAAGAGTCAAGACGACCGTCAACCTACCTGAAGCACTCGACATCGGTGGGCATCTGCTCATCGCCCTCCTGGTCACTGGCTAGTGACCCAGACTCTGTCCCCTCTGCTTTCAGGTTCTTCAGATCTTCGTTCCACCTTTGGATCCACCCGAACACTTTCGACTTGGCCGCCAGCAGCACTTTGCAGCAGATCACCATTGAAAGCGACGACGAAACCCGACCCCGAAAGACACCTATGCACCCGGCTCCCTGGGTGAGGTAACTCGAGTACTCCGGTGCTCCGTGGGTATTGACACTAGAACAGCCTAGTTCTCAAAGGGTTTGCTCCAAGTCCTCCTCTAAGTGTCCCTTTTCTTTTAAATTCAAACCGCGACTTTCCCCATAGAAGTTAACGGCGATTCGCGGCTGTGTTCATACACTGCACGTGTCCCCCGTGGGTCCCCTGTGTCACTACCTTGGGTGGTTCCTTGTGGTCCAAGCACTTCTACAGGCTCTAGGCCCTGTGTCTAGCTCAGTCGTGGTTCTTATACCACTTTATTGGTATATGGTTTGGTACGCCCCTAGGGCTCAAACGTGTATTTGTGCTATTACTGTAGATAACTAACTTATAATTTATGTACTTCAAACTCTAGCCTCATAAAGAGACTAGAGGGGTGTGTTTAGCAATAAATACATATATTTTGAATATATACCTGGTGTGGTCCTCGTTCATTTGGTCACTCAAGAGATTATAGACTGGTAAAACAAGCTGCTTTACATTCCTTCAAGACTTAGCCTGAAGGCTGCTCTCCATAGCTACCACTAGGATAGCTTTCAATAAAGGTTGTCTTTAACCTATCTCCAATAAGGGGTTGTTTGGACTGGTGCAAGGTGCCCACTATAATTAGTGGACAGCATATGCCAGGCCAACTTCTCACAGTAACCCTGTCACCATCACTTCAGTGGCTGGGTCTTCTCTCTCCAACCACATAAATGCAGGTGATCACTTACACTGTCTCGGAGAAGCTGTCCTCATCCTTGTGCCATGCTAAACCAGGGGCATCTCAAATGGATTTGACTGGACCCAGTACTCAGACTCATACCACACACAGAGTCCTGTGCTAAACACTTATTGCATATACACGCACTAGACATGTAAATGGAATATCAGTGCATGGTTCTGTGGCTTCACATAGCAGCGGAACATTACATGTGTGGGGCCAGTAGACTGCACTTTCTCTGACACCGAGAAAATGGTCTTGTTACATTACAGATTCATAAAACCTGTCACAGTCAGTCAACACTTTATTTCAGCTTTCATAACCATAAAAGTTCATAAATAACACACAATTTTTAAAAAAACATTCGATTTACATTAGATGCGTAAGCAGATCCTATTATGATTTAAATTTGAAACAGTAAAACACATCATATACATTGGGTTAAAAAAACATTTCCACAGGTGCAGACTTAAAACCAATTAAAGTGCAAGTGCATCACATACTTCGTAAAGGCTCGTGAAAAAATGAATATTCCTTTAGGATATCACTTTTATCTTATGTGTTCTAAGTCGCCATGCCCATAATAGGAATCTAGACACGCTAAACACAATTCCCTCCTTCGTATCACATCTAAAAATTCTGGAGGCTTCCCAGAAATGGGCAACGTCCAGTAACATCCACACAGATAAAATCCATTTCTTACGGGGCATGATATATATAGGACAAAAAAACAGAAGGAGATCGATAGTTTCATCTGGCTGTAGGCAGAATGGACAATTAGGCGATACAGGCTTAGATTTCTCCCAAGTAGAGATAAAAGAGTTTAAAGGTAAAATGCAGAGCCTGAATTTTATATACAAGGTTTTGGCTTGGGCTGGTTGAACTCTATCCAAAAAAGGCTCAAAGGATGGACCACATTTGTGACTCAAATATTTCTCTGTTATGCTCCCCACTTTTTGATCTTCCCATGAGTATTCCAGGATGCCTTCCCAGTAAGTTTGTATTAATATTACTTTAATATCTTTTGGCATCTTGTCAGGGTGTTGGCATACCCCTTCCACCTTAAGCGAGTCACACATGACTTTTATACGAAGTTCCTTTTCTAACCTAATAATCTCTGCTATACTTTCCCTATATGTTCCTAGTTCCGGGGTGTTCCAGATACGGAGCCAATACATTAAGGGTTTTAATGAAATCATATGATCAATCCTTTCTAAACCTAGATCGAAACGAAGGGTGGTGAGTGGAGTACTTCTAAGGAGATTAAAAAGGGACCTGGTAAATGTATTTTCCCCATTAAATAAGGGCAGTTGTATCTGACCATCCCCATAGCTCTGCACCTTGTACTGCCCCGACACGGCCATGGCCCTGTACACTTCCATTACTGGGGTTACAGCTCCACTAAAAGTGGCCTTGTATTTTTTTTTCTATGGCCATGGCTCTTTGTAGTAAAGTCGTTTTACTTTTACTTATTTGATGTACCCAAGACATACTGTTGGATAGTCTTACTCCTAAATAATCAAAGGACTTTACCTGCTCCAGAGGAGCCCACTCTATCTCTATTTTGCCCCTAAAAGATCGATGGGGGTTTAAGACCATAAATTTTGTTTTCGCTGAATTTATCTCAAGGCCACTTGTGTGGCAAAAGAACGAAAAACTGTCAATCAGTAACTGTAATCCATGCGATGTCCGAGATATTAAAAGCGTGTAATGAGCAAACATTAGATTGGGAACACTCCTGCTTGCTTATTTCGGTGCATCGTGTTCGCAATTTGTTAACCATTGTGCTGCTCCATATATATACAAGCTAAAAGGTGTGGGAGCAAGCACTCATCTTTGCCTCTCATCATGCTTAATACTTATCTTAGATGTAAGGTCTCCCCCCACATTCCAACTAACCTGGGCATATGATTCTAAGTGTAGATTTTTTAAAATTCCTATGAGGTTATCAGGTATACCATACGCCTCCAGAGCAGCCGAAAGGTTCTCCATCGCAGCCAGATCGAACGCTGCCCTCAAATCGATGAAGGCAACATAAAGATGATCCTGCTTCAGGGCTACATACTTCCAGCACAGTGCACTGAAGCGGAAGACCTGGTCCAAGGTACTGATCCCTGGCATGAACCCTGCCTGACAGTCCTCTAGAATGTGATGTTCTGTTAACCAGGTTTGTAGTTTGATTAATATCTGTCTTACAGAAACTTTTTGGATTATATCGATTAGACTAATGGGTCTATAGTTGGACGCTACGTCCTTCCTCCCCTTTTTGTGAATGGGTACAATAATAGCACCATGTCAGGAAGGCGGTGTATCCTTGCCTCACAAAATGGTATTACTGAGAGCGTACAGGTACGGGACCCAAATCTCTGGGTGTGATAGATATAAGTCGCCCGGGATGCCATCCGGACCAGGGGCCTTCTCCCTTTTTAATAGATGTAAAGCCTGTGCGGTTTCATTCAGATCTAGGGCTATAATTTCCTTTGGCTCTTTCCTAACTCTTTGCATTGTCACGTCTATGCCGCCACTCTTTGATGGCTCAGTATCGTTTTGTGACCATGGCTTGTATAACTCAGAAAAGTGGGATTCCCAAGCTGCGGGTTGTACTATTGACCCTGGGTCGGTTCCTACAATTTTAGACCCAGAGGCTATAAGGGACCAAAATTCCTTAGTGTTCCTATTTGTTAGGGCTTCAGTGACTTACTCCCATTGTTCTACCTCCCACCCCCTTCTTTCCATTATTAGTTTTCCCTTGTAGGCTTTTCTGGCATTCAGAGCGCCCATTTGATCCCCCCGATTAACTGCTTCTATGATTGCCGTTTTGGCCTCTCGACATTCACTTGTATACCATCCAGGGGGGTTGGAACTATGGCTCCCCATGTGTCTTTCCTTAGTCAGTAGCAACTTTATTTGCCCCATAGGTTTGGTGTGTGTATCCACTAGGTCGATATTACTTGGGTCCAAGATCTCTAGTGATGCCAGCTGTTCTACGTACAGTTTATAGATATCCGCCTGCAGTTTGTCATTGCCTGCAAGTATTACCCATTTCACATTCCTCCTATTGTTGCAAATATTAGTTCTACTTATAGTGGCAGTGCTTCCTAGCGCCGTTAGGTTTGCAAGGTATTTCGGGCAAAAGAAAGCCTCTAGTGCTTCGTGGTCGCTATTGTTCCTCGGAGACACCCGCATATCTTTTAGAAATGGCCAAAGTGGAGTGTCCAGCAGGATATAATCTAAATTGCTCATGTACAGACCCCGCTTAAAGGTTGGTCGCGCAGGACAGTCAGACTCAGTACAACCGTTAACAATGTACAGGTCATAAGAAGCAACCAACTCGATGATTTGTTTGACCAACCTGGGATATCTTGCCCTATGGTTAGTACCACCAACTGTGGCTGTATTTATTTGACCTATGTCTCAATGCCGTTAGATGCATCGGAATTAAGCCCTCTGGCAGTCTTGCATTAAAGTCGCCTGCAATAATCTTAGAGTGGGCATGCTGTAAAGTTTCAATTGTGTGTGTTAAGGTAGTTTGGCAGAGTAGGGCGAATGTACACATTAATAACTGCAATGTGCCCAACTCCCATAGAAGGTCCGGCCAGGATAGCCACTCCCAATAAGTCTCTACAATCGAATCTCAATCTTTTTGTCCTGGGAAATAATTCCATTTTCAGCCATATCAATAGCCCACCCAATGGTCTCCCCGCATTTGAGGGAACTGCATTAGATGCCAGCATCATGAATCCTACTCTATGTACGGGCTACATAGCCCAGGTTTACTGCAACAACACTATGTGGAATTGGTCTATAAATGCACCCCACTCTGGATCATCTATCTTTGTTCTAATCCCCGCCAAGTTCCAAAATACTAGTTTTATAGCATCTATCTGCCCCACGGCTTCTCGTTTTGTGATGCCATATTAGATGCTTCTCTGCTATCCAGGAATGATGGATTAAAGACTTTTTCTTCTACTCTTTCTGAGTTATCTAAGGGAATACTCTTAGGGAGGTCTAGAACAGTTACCTTGATCGAATGTGGTGGTCTGCTTGCTTCACTCTGATCTCCTAGGTGTCACTCTATGTCAGATAAGGACACCCCCCATGATCCACAGAGGTGGTTGGTAGGTGATTACTAGTGGCTAAGCTTGATTTCCGCAAACCGATATATGGTCTCAGGTGGATTAAACTTAAGCCTTATACATGAGTCCGTAGGGGGCCTGAATCTGTGTTCAAGCCCTAATAGTCCCTCTACTAAATCGAAGCTTACTAGTTTTAGGCCAATGTAGTCTGTGGGGCGCTGGGCATCGCTAAACCTATATGCTTCCATTATATCTTCTCTTATAATTGACCTGCAGCCCATCACTTTCCAATGGATGACTTTGTTAGTTAATGAATCTTGAGTTTCTCTGGCTATAGATTACGTTTTTGGCACATCCTCTAAATATATGTCCCAATGCTCGTTTTGCCCCTCTAATGGTCTAAATGAATTTTTATATTTAAATTCTGAAGTGGCCTGACCTGTGCTTTGCAAATCGTTCGCTCCTTTGTCCACTAGAGATTCGCTAGATATCGTCTTGCTGCAATGGGGCTTGTGGGTGTCTGTATTTTCTCTGTTACTTTACCGACTTTTTCATTAATAATTTTTGTCAAAGTGCTCATGTATTTTTTTAACCCTGCTATCTGTACATGTATTGCCTCTATCTATGTATTCCTGTCCTCCTTCTCTATCACTGGGGATTTGTTATGCACTAAAGTGGGAGAAGAAAAAAATAAAAAAGTGCTGTTCTATTTGCTTGTGGATCACCCAAGTCCCCCAGGGCTTGAAATCGATTGCGACATTCAACCTCTATTACAGGTGTAGGAGAATCAAGTGGGTGGCCCGCTGTCATGGCTTGTTCTTGCTCCGAAACTATGGGAAGGGCGCTAGTAACAAACTCGTCATTTGCACTATTGCCTGCCAGGGTGTCCTTGATCTCAAATTTTCTGAAGAACGATTTTATGTCCCCCTTCCCTAAGTGTTTTCCTTTGGGCTTAAAACGTGTCACACTACCACTACACCTTCATGTGATTAACCTAGAGCAAGGATCGTAGTCCTACACCCATTATAAGGGAATACTTGAAGCATCCCTTCAGGTCACAGAACAGGCTGCATTTCCAGAGACAAGCCCTAGCACTAACTGTGTGTGTGCCAGGCTTAGAGCCAAGAGAACAAATATTTTGAATGGTATTGTTAACAGTGTGTGTGTGAGATCACCATATCATTTTCTGAGCTGTGAGTTGACAGTTGCGCTAACAAAATATAGAGCTGGACATTTTTGTTCTCTGAAAAGCTGTCATCTGGCCTTATACAAATCAGGCTTGGAAGGAACTATAATGGCAGTATTTCCCTGCCTTCCGTGTACTTTTGTAACAGGAGCTCTGCTAGTGTTCAAGAGCAATGATATGAGAAGTTCCCCCTTCCCTCTCCATAAAAAATTATTGGGGGAGAAGTATAGAGTACTGGAGATTAGGGTGGGGCAGACACAAGAACTGGTTGTCAGAGGGGCATGCTGAGGTACCGCTATTCGCCTGCAGACCTGATGGCTTTCTAGAATATGTTGTGATACTTACATGGCTTGGAATATAAATTTTTAGGGAATTCTAATAACCATTCAGTCAATACAATGACCTTGAGGCTGACAATGTATATGTAGATATTATGTTGGGACTAGGATGATCGAATGAAACGAAAAGCAACGTGTTTGAGATATTTCTGATATTCACCTTGTGTTGTATTATGACTGCTGAAATTATCATGATAATTATCATCATTCTGATACATAAGATCTATGTACAAATGTGCATAATAAATAATCATCTATTGTAAAAGGCCAACAACTGTTCAAAAGGCCAGAGTAGGGATCTGTTTCTATATACAATACTCGCCCTGAAGATGAGAGTTACTCTGACAAGGTTATCTGACTCCAAACACTCCCTATCTTTATGACCATATCTTGTTGTGCTGAGGAGTGAGAGAACCCTGCCCATTCTCCTTTTCTCAAATGAGGGTACTCAACCTATTATTTCTCTTAAGGCCTAGGAGATCTACTTGAGTGTTGCGGCCCATGTTGCCTATTTTCTGTGCATGAAACTTTCAAGTCCAAACAAAACTTTTTTCCAAAGTTTCACCCCAACTACACTCAATAGCTGACCTCCTGATTTCTCATGGTGCCATTTTGGCAGCACTAACTTAGTGTCACAAGAGGAACATAAAACCTTGGGTGCTGGTGGAAATGAAATTCATTGCAGAATTAGAATGGAGAAACACCATAAATGACATTCCACACTGCACCTAGAACTCTGAATTTGATGTGTTCCTCAACTTTCAATCAGCCTATGCTGGGAAAGGTAGCTCGAACTATAATCGAACAATAATTAGATTTTCTTATCTCAAATATGATTTTAAAGCTCAATTGTGTACTGCTTGCAAAATATCAATGTATTTCTGGGTGAAATTTATATATAGTAGTAAAAAAGCCCAGTGAACACGTTCGCTTAAGCCAATTCTGAAGTCTAGCAGGGCTTATAAAAGGATCAGTCTTAGAAACATTGTAAAGGTGAAAATGGGTTGATTTAGCTACAGAGAGAACTTGGAGATCAAAGCAAAGAATGGAGTCCCAAAAAATACTCAGATTCATAACAGACTGCATTGCTAAAGTGGGAGTACCTAAATCAGAAGGCAGGAAAGCCCAAGAAAGCTGGATGGCGGCCTATCGACAAAATGTAAGTTTGTTTTCATTTAAGTATAGGTAGTCGGAAGTCATCCACATGCTTTTATATGCAGACAAGCAGATCATGATGGAATGGCAATCCAGGGAAGAGTCGGATAGATCCACCAGAATCTGGGTATCACCTGCATACATTTGATGTCACAGGCCATAGGCTAAAATTAATTGAGCATCAGGGACAATGTAGGCACAGAATAACAAGGGGAAAATACAAATCCCTGAGGGACACCACTCACCAACCCAGGAGGAGGAGAAGATAAATGGCCCACATGGACCAGCTGAGTTTACCCTTCAAGAAATGAGTAAATCCAATCCAGTGCTTTTCCCCAGATTCCCAATTGCTGGTCGAGGTACCTGCACAGCAACCCATGGCCCACCGTACCCGCAGATAGATCTAATTAAATCAACCCAGAGGACACCCCTGATCCTGGTGAGGGAGAAGTTGTTCCCAAAGATACAGCACTGCGGTTTCATTACCCATGCCAGGGCAAAAACCTGATTGGAAATCTGCAAATATGGAGTTAACCACAAAATATCCTTGCAGTTTGATTCATGGCCGTTCATTTAGTCCTTTTTGTAAATAATAAAAATGTTGAAAAAGCTATATAACTTGCAAGTAAGTGGGATCTAGACCCGCCTTTTTCAAGAGAGGAAATACAATGGGCTTTTTCAATTCAGGAACATTAAGATCACGTTGCCAAAATGCATTTACTAATCATGAAATGGCCAAGGATAGCAATGTAATATATATCTTGATAAACGCTCCTAGACTACTTGAATGCCTCAATTTTGCTATCACTTTTACAATACCCCCAGGCGCTATCAGACTAAAGCAGTTCAATTCGGAGTTAATCATGCAGGATATCGTAATAAAATCAACCACTTTAGGTGTAATAAATACAGGGCTTGGCGCTCAATTTATCATCTCAGGTCATCAATTTTCTGATGTAAAAAGGAACCGATAGAATCACAGAATTCACAGAGAGGTACATCTCCCACCCACAAGCATGGAGAGGGGTTGCAGTGCCAATGCCCCTGCGGTGGAGCAATTTGTAAAATATTTTTGGCGACATATGAGAACACTGGCACATCTAAAAAAATGTAGGAAGCAATCCACTTCCTCTATCGACTCCCCTACCTGCCACTATTAAAGGCTGGGGGACCCATAAAATGTACCCCCTTGTCTTTTGCAAGGCAGGGAGGCATTAGGCTTCACTAACCCCCTCCACCCGAACCCACTCCCCTGCCCTTGATCAAGATATAGAAGCTAAAGGCCCTAAAAGCCCTCCACACTTGGGCATGGCTGGTATGTAAGGAATAAAAACAACCTCTCCGCCCTTGGGCCCCTCCACCCTTGAACAAGGCAGGAATAGGGGTTTAAATGCATTCTGTTTCTCCCACTGCCATTGTGCAAGGTAGAGGGCCTCTTGTTCAGATTTCACCCACTGCCCAAGGCCTACACACACAATCAGACATCCATGCACATGGGCATACATGAGAATGCAGCACACCAGGACATCGCGCTGCTAATGAAATGGACAATCCTGGATAGGTGGATGAACAGCGGAGTTGTGCGCCTCATAGATTACTATTATATTATATTAGTACAAGAATGCCACTACATTATTCCCCACAGCTTCAAGACACAGAAGTTCCAGCTAGTGAAAAGCCTCTTTAAGCCTTAAATCACCTTAGGAATACCCTTGCCCTAACCATAAGCAGATTAGGGTTCTTCTAGAAAATAATCAGGCCTGGTGTTCAGCCCCAAATGATTTTATCGCTCATGATTTCTGATTTACAAGATGCCATCTCAATAGTGTATGTATGTCGCATAACATGTATGTATATATATACGAGTTATTTGATTGCACAACTTTAAACTTTTAGGGCCTGATTCACAAACGTAAGCTTACACGTTTGGGTAAGTTTACTCTTTTTCAGTAGTCACAAAACTGCAATTCAACAGTAAGTTTACGACGGGTGGAGACCTCCGCACATTAAAAGATAGGCCTGGCCTGGCCTATCTTTTAATGTGCGGAGTTCTCCGCCCTGACTGCAGAGTCTATGCAGTCTTAAACTTACTATTAAATTGCAGTTTTGTGAATTCCTAAAAAGAGTAAAATTGCACAAACGCGCTGTGAATGAGGTCCATTATTACATAAAGAAACATGCATTTTCAGATTTTCATGTCCAATTTCTCAGGACATCTGCTCAAGGTCACCCTTCCGCCCTGTTTTCAGCCAGGGAAGAAGCATTGCCTGGTAAGGTCTGGTCTGCGCTAAAAAGGCTGCAGCATAATTTGTGAAACAGAATAAAGGAAACATATCCGTGTAGACTAATGACATATTACTATCATGTATTTTCAGAGCCCTACACCCTATCTATCAAGAATGAACTCAAGCATGCGATAGAGCTCAGCATTCATAGAACTGCATATTATTAATTTTCTCCTGAGGGATAAATTAATTGCTGTAAAGTCAGGGATGCAGGACATTCCGATTTGCATATACAATTCTGTCACATTACTTATGTTATTATGACACTATGTGGTACAGTTTCCAGAATCTATTTCTGCGTATTTGATAAGTTACTGAAACTGGCTCCCTTTAATCTTTGGCAGATATTTCTGAAGCCAGTTTCTCCATTGTTTAAAAATCAACACTGTTACACTTTGCACGCCCATTATCGAAGATTAATTCTCAAGCTGGTTACTTAATTCATTCAATTAAAAATTCAACCATTTTCTTTCGTACAGAAGAGATCTGTGATTTCTACAGGAAGGACGAAACTATGCAAGAAACCACTGCACAAAATATTATGCAAAGAGGCTCCAAAAATAGCACGGCAAAAAAGTATTTGCCACAGGCAAATAAATTCTAGCTTATACTTATATCCTATATATTCGTCATTTACTTCCTTTTAAAATAAACTGGAAAGGTAATATTTTTAAAAAGCACAGATTACGGACAGATGTAATATAACGTATCAAGAAACAAAGCCTTCACATTACAAATGAGGCAAAGGGAAAGAACTATTACAACATAAATACCACCAATATAGAATGCTGTGCAAGACATTAACTGAGAAAATTACTAATAGTGTATTGCTCCAACGCTTCTATACACACTTAGCTCACGTCACTGATGGCTGGAGCAATACAACTCACCAAAAATGGCAACAATAACACTAAAGGTTGAGGCATACATGGCAAAAAAAAGCTTCAAGCTGCTTGATCCAAGATATATGAAAACACAAGTACTTATTCTTATAAAGAGATATGAACTGGAATTATTCCTTGTCTCTCCTCTTAAATATTGTAATTGTTATACTTCATTGTTTAATATTGCTAAACATTGTAATTGGTAAATTTGTATTTTGCTAAACCCATCATAAACACGAAGAAGGTCCTGAAATAATGTTGTATTAAATTTGTGCACCAGAAAGTGAACCTTGTGAGATTCCACTTCTAGTAACCAGGTGGGTGTCTGAATGTAGAGGTCAAGTCCGATTGGTATCAAACACACTAAATAGGGTTTCCACCATGCTTTGTCTCTTTTCCATCCCTGATCAATGTCCAAATACTTAGTCATTTACCCAGGAAGGTCTGCGGAATAAAAACAGACTGGGACAATTTAGGCTTATGTCACTAGCACCAAAACGTTGGATGGATATCAGTAGCCAGGTTTTTCTCATTCCCCATCCATCTTACAGTGGAAATGTGTTTACGCTAACGAAAATGTTTAGTGCCCTTTTAAATGCTTTATTCTTCCCCAGCTGCTACATGGGACAACTCTTGGTAAAGAGAATCCTTTTTTTTTCATGTTCATGGTTTTTGTTGAAACCACTGCTAACATGGATTTTATGTTCCTAAGAGTCACAAAGACATTTATGAGAATGAGGGTTAGTGCTTATTTAGTGATTTTTAACATACTCATAAATGTAATGCACAAAGGTATCTCCAGTGAACTCTAGGCCTGTCCTTTCTCATGTACAGAATTCTCTGCCACATCTGCAGAGGATTCAGCATTTAATCCACCATTTTGATGTAAATGTTTGAGTGGCAATGGCAAGTATCTGGAAAATTGGAAATATTGCTTACTAAACAGCAGCAGCCAGCACAGGTAAGCGCAGTGGGGCGGGGGCGGGGATGGAGGGGATGGAGCGGGGGAAGTCGACAGACGACGGAATGGGTATAATTAAATGAATAAATAATACTTATTCTGTCTGTCGACTTCCCCCCGCCGCGCCGCGCCCCGCCCCTACCGTGCTTACCTGTGCCGGCCGCCGCTGTTACTAAATGGGAGTGGTTAGGGGAAAATGAAAGTGAAGAAGAGGTGCAGGGATGGTCACGCAAATAAAAAAGCACACCTACATAAATGTAAGTTAGTTGTAGTTTAGAAGAGTTATCCACATCCACTCAGGTAGTACTGCAGCCCAAATTGACTCATATCCACTTGAGCCCAGCCTTGAAGTAAGTCACACACTATCCATGGCCAGTTACGGGTAATGAAACAAAATAAGAGAAGTCATCACCGGCGAGAGAGAATCAAAATACCACAAGCAAAACAACAGGCTAACAGCAAAAATTTGTAATTTTACACAATGCAGACACTCACACATGGCACATTGGGAAATTTGAACAAACAGATACCAAGTGTAGAGAAATGAAATATATGCATTAAAAAAAATATTAGTGGACAAATGTCTCATATAATATCAGTCATAGCAAACGCAGAAGAGCACATCATGACATGTCCCAAAAACACACACACACTCATTGACACACGGTTCAAAAACACATGCGAAATGAGAAAATAACATATGACAAGCCCCCCCCAAATAATAAAACATTCCCACACATTGAAACCCCCTAAAATCACATATTAATTGTGTTTGGGGAAATGCACTCCACCACGTTTATACAGACCTCCATGCAATAGAATTACAATTCTTTCAAAAGCTTCTTACCAGTATCTCCTTTGGCATATAAGCGATGTGTGGCAGAACTGAGCAATCACCCATCATTACAGGCCTGTTGTCCTATATTCCCTTCCAGCCTTTCCCTGTTTTTGTAAAGTGTACGCCATGTACAGCTACCTAGGAGACCTCTCCACCAACCAGAAGTAGCGAAAATTAGTAGTGTAAGTGCAAAAACAGCAATTCCTGAGCATCCTTCCAGGAGAGGAGATTCCACATCTATACTCCTGCTGAAATTCGCATCCAAGCTCCCAAAATGACTGAGAAGAGAGGACGTCCATCTTCGTAGGTGAAGAAGTGGATATCATCCTAGAGAGGGTTTTCTAACACTATCCTCGGTTATATGGCGGGGCAGATATGCAGCCAGCGAAGAATGCTTGTGGAGCGATATGGAAAGGCATTTTCAAGAGGTGCACTGCAGTGGGTGTTGTCACCTGCAAAGCCCAGACATGTCAAAAGCACTCAAAGAGCCCCCAGTGCTGCACCCAGATTAAGACCCAAGACATCCTGAGATCCCTACAAACCTACACAAGAACCACTGGCTCAACCCACTGAAGAGGAGAATCCTGGAAAAGACCTGGCTCTAGTGTCAGCTGGATTCCAATCAGCAGCATGGTAAAAAGTACTGTTCAACTTCTTGAACTCTTATTCCCATAAATGTCAAACATTTTTCTGTTGTGTGTTTTAAATGTATGCCTGGTACATGCATGTTGTCATTATACCAAGATGTAATGCATGAAGTGTAAAACTGAGCAAATAGGTACCAGAGGTCATGTGCTTAATATAAAATTTGTCTTTACACTGTGTCACATACTTCTCCGTACATGATGGTACACAGGAGACTGATTTTGGTGGAGAATGTCTTGTACGAATGGTGTAACTATGAAAGCATGAACTTTAGTCCTTATAACAGTCCCATATGTTAGCAAATATGCCCTTGTTTCTATAAATCATGGATGATAATACTTATGTACATTTTGTGCATAATTTATAATTCACAGAATTTACCTGGAAATTACACATATGTAATACAATTCACTTATGCAAACTAAGCTCACTCTTCCAGTTGTCAACTGCTATGTGTCATGAAAAGAATAAGGGATACCACACACATTTGTTTTACTGTCAAGGCTCATCCAGTTGATGGTCTCAGGGATCCAAAACATGCTTCATGACTTATCCAGTGGGTTCCAGTGAAGTACATGAACAGCGTGGTGCAGATGGTCACCTACCGAGGAGAGTCGAGGTCCATGATGGATATTGAACGTATCATGGCATCTCTGACTGCCAGGGAGATGGAGGTTAGGGATCTAGGTTGGTCAGGATCAGCCTCTTATCCAATCCATGAAGACTGCAGGAAGCCGTCAGCTGATGAAGGACACACCAAAATGGTGATCAGACTCTCCTGCCAGGTCATTATAGCCAAGAGAGTACAGTAGGCATCTTCATTCTGGAAAGCATTGACTGGCAACTGCAAGTGTTTGCAGGCTCCCTCGCTTATGTTCCATCTCTTTCCCGGCTTTCCTTCCACTGGGACCTTATTAGTTTTCTTGTTTTTCATGAGGGTTATTACCTACATTCAGGTTTTAAGTTACTGCTGTTGCTTTTACCTATGCTGTTCTCCAGATAGTTCTACGTTCCTGGAATCCTTGGATTCACCCAGAGGGCAATGCTGTCCTGTAGCTTACTGGTGGTGATTGTTACTGCTTGAACTGTACAACCCTGATAAATATTAGCATTTGCTCACCTCTATAAACACGCCCTACTAAAACGTTGTGTAATGCATTATGGTTACAGTTGGTGGGCTGGGTCTATGTAAGCAAGGGTTCCAGTGTTTCTCTCCTCCTTTCTCCCTGTTTCCCCAGGCCTGATCCTGAGTGCTTGTTCTGTAGATAAGTATAAGTATAAGAAGTATAAGTATAGAAGAACGCGCTAGCACAGGCAGTGCATGATGGTACTCTGAGCTCTGTGTTTTTTACGTTTTTTATCTGCTTTTAACATTTGAGTGTTATATTGCTTTTAAAGTGAAGCGCTACTCACCTGCTCTTATTCTTGACCGGTCCTCTTCTCCCCCGTGCGATCGCACTTGGTCTAGCGACCCTGAGGGTGTCAGCTGCTGCACAGCAGGGCTGATTGGCGGGGAGGAGCCAGGGGTCACGGGGGCATATAACGCACGCTGAGCGGACGCGCAGTCATAGAAGAACGCGCTAGCACAGGCAGTGCATGATGGTACTCTGAGCTCTGTGTTTTTTACGTTTTGTATCTGCTTTTAACATTTGAGTGTTATATTGCTTTTAAAGTGAAGCGCTACTCACCTGCTCTTATTCTTGACCGGTCCTCTTCTCCCCCGTGCGCTCGCACTTGGTCTAGCGACCCTGAGGGTGTCAGCTGCTGCACAGCAGGGCTGATTGGCGGGGAGGAGCCAGGGGTCACGGGGGCATATAACGCACGCTGAGCGGACGCGCAGTCATAGAAGAACGCGCTAGCACAGGCAGTGCATGATGGTACTCTGAGCTCTGAGTTTTTTACGTTTTTTATCTGCTTTTAACATTTGAGTGTTATATTGCTTTTAAAGTGAAGCGCTACTCACCTGCTCTTATTCTTGACCGGTCCTCTTCTCCCCCGTGCGATCGCACTTGGTCTAGCGACCCTGAGGGTGTCAGCTGCTGCACAGCAGGGCTGATTGGCGGGGAGGAGCCAGGGGTCACGGGGGCATATAACGCACGCTGAGCGGATGCGCAGTCATAGAAGAACGCGCTAGCACAGGCAGTGCATGATGGTACTCTGAGCTCTGTGTTTTTTACGTTTTGTATCTGCTTTTAACATTTGAGTGTTATATTGCTTTTAAAGTGAAGCACTACTCACCTGCTCTTATTCTTGACCGGTCCTCTTCTCCCCCGTGCGCTCGCACTTGGTCTAGCGACCCTGAGGGTGTCAGCTGCTGCACAGCAGGGCTGATTGGCGGGGAGGAGCCAGGGGTCACTGGGGCATATAACGCACGCTGGAGCGGACGCGCAGCAGACGCGTGCAGCGGGCGCGCCGCCGGCGCGCCAAATGCGCGCCAAAGGCAAGCCTAAGGCAAGCCCGTCTGCGCCCGTCCGCGCCCAAACGGGTCCAGGGGCCAGAACCCCTGGCCATTTATTGGCCTATACTAGTAATGAACTTAGATCACTCAATCATAGACTGTGCCCCTTGAAACCCGAAACAGCAAGTGTACTTAGGAGAGAAGGACTCCTTATCCCACAGAGGGGAGAGATACCTAGTCCCAAACAGGCTAACACTTCAGGCCACTCAAGCTCTAGCGGCACTGATACCCTGAAACTTTCGGTCCTGAAAACACGATCACTACAGAAACATGCTACCGAGATCCTTACGTTCCTACAAGATGAGGCACCAGACATCCTAGCCTTGACTGAAACCTGGCTAGACGATGATTCTGGCCCCACCTTACGGGCTGCACTTCCCGATAGCTATGACGTCTTCTGGCATAATAGGCCAGCGGGAAAAAGGGGAGGTGGGGTGGCGGTCCTCTTTAAAAGACATCTGACCATTGAAAAGGTGTCTGGAGATACCCTAGAAGGGGCAGATACCCTCACTTTCAAGGTCTGTAACCATTCATCCAGCATAACTATCATCACTGTATACCGTCCACCCAAATGCCCCCCACACTTCATAGACCTTATGACCGAATGTGTCGCTAATCTTCGTTCACGTTTTCAACAACTCCTGGTGGTAGGAGATTTTAACTACCACTGGGACTTACAACCCAGAGAGGCACAGGCCCGTCAGTTGGAGGAGACGTTCACTAATCTTGGCCTCACTCAGTTAGTAACAACCCCCACGCATGAGCTTGGACATACCCTTGACCTGGTATGGTCCACCGTCTCGCTCACGACACTAAAAGATATCATCCCATGTGCGTGGTCTGATCACTATTGTATCAACCTGATCCTTCCCCTTACTAAGCACAATGCCCGACCCCCTTCGGACTGGAAACTTGTCCGTAGCTGGTCAATAATTGAGGCCCCAATATTGGTAAGCGCCCTTCGAGACTGCCCTCGTAAAAAGCCAGAAACAGTGGATATTGATGGCTGGTCTGAAGCTATCTCGAGCCGGCTTCTCTCTGCCATCAATAAAATAGCCCCTGAAAGGAAAATAAAAACTGGTAATATAGGCAATGGTGCTCCATGGTTTACGGAAGAGCTCAGAGCACTGAAACGTTTGCTTCGCCACCACGAACGACAGTGGCGCAAACACTATGAGCCTCTTGCCCTTGTAGAGTATAGAGCCAAAATTGCTTCCTATAAAAAGGCGCTCCTCCGTAGGAAGGCGGATTATTATGAAAATAGGATCCTAGTAGCAACTAATAAACAGAAAGAAACGTTTAAAATTCTGAAAGAACTCAGCCATAAACAGTCACTGACGTCTCCATCTAATCAAGAACAATGCAATGAATTTTTATTATATTTCTCTAACAAAATTCGGGATATCCTGATTGAGATTGATAACTCCCCATTTAAGCAACCTCCCGCTGTAGAGATGATCCCACAGGGAAAGCAAGCAGAAATGCTCTCTTCATTCCAAAACCTTGACACTGAAACTCTCCGACGCATTGCTACAAAAATTAAATCTGG
Source organism: Calotriton arnoldi (assembly GCA_963921515.1). Taxonomy (NCBI): domain Eukaryota; kingdom Metazoa; phylum Chordata; class Amphibia; order Caudata; family Salamandridae; genus Calotriton; species Calotriton arnoldi. The sequence continues at coordinate 148,947 of CAWUFW010012425.1, forward strand.
CTCACCCGCCGACCCCTGTCCCCCTAGGATCTTTAATTTAGCTCTCCCTGAAATGGAGGAAGAAATCCTCGCTTTGTTAAACCTCTCCCTGGAGATTGGGAAGGTTCCGAGATACTTTAAAGAAGCCAGGATTGTCCCCCTGCTTAAAAAGATTGGCGCGGACCCAGCCAATAAGAAAAATTTTAGACCTATCTCCCAACTTCCATTTCTTGCTAAAATTTTAGAGCAACATGTCCTGCAACACCTAGTTAAGTTCACAAAGGATTACAACCTTCTGGAGGACAGGCATGCTGGTTTCCGAGCTCACCATAGCACAGAATTGGTGATGTTATCAGTGCTTGATGACCTTAGGAGGACCACCGATAATAAAAAGCCTTGTGTCCTAGTCCTCCTTGACCTGCCGGCAGCATTCGACACGGTCAACCACGCTCTACTCTTAGAAAGATTAAGAAATATGGGGATCGGGGGTGCTGTTTTACAGTGGATCACCTCATTCTTGACGAACCGCTCCCAAAGAATTCAGATGGGTGATTGGGTCTCAGAGAGGGGGCTCGTTCCCTGTGGAGTTCCACAGGGGTCGGCCCTATCACCCCTCCTATTTAACATATACCTTAGACCATTAATTACTGCCCTCTCGGCTATGGAGTGTCAAGTCTTCAATTATGCGGATGATTCTCAAATCATTCTGCAAATTGAAAAGACCCCCCAAGCATACTCCCGGGTGAAAGATGTTTTACGTTTCACGGTCAACTTGATGACGGCCAATTCCCTAAAGATCAACCCAGACAAAACTGAGGTTCTGGCTTTGACCGATGCTGATAACCCTTGGAATTCCCTCTACTGGCCCCAGGAACTGGGTGATGCTCCGGCCCCAGTCCCAGTGGTAAAAAGTTTGAGAATCAAAGTGGATGCTAAGCTTTCATTGGCTAACCAGGTTTCCACTGTGTTCGGAACCTGTGTGGGCCTACTCAGGCTACTTAGGAGACTTTCCCCTATCCTCTCCTTCTCGACTATGAGAACAGTCGTGACTGCCATGATCCTGTCCCGCCTCGACTACGGCAATTCGCTTTACATTGGACTGCCAGATTCTTTAGTAGGCAAATTGCAGATAGTCATGAATGACGCGGCAAGGCTAATCTTTAAAGTTCCCAGGCATACGCGTGCATCCCCCCTCTTGCAAAGTCTTCATTGGCTGCCCATGAAACAGAGGGCCAAATTCAAGGGCCTCTGTATTGTTCACAAGGCTTTGTATGGACAGGCACCCATCTATATTAAACAACGCCTTGAGAAATATGCCCCATGTCGCTCGCGAAGGTCATCCACGATGGGCCTTTTAGTTTGCCCACGCTTCAACTATGTTACCAAGGGGGGCCGAGCCTTCTCCATTCTTTTACCCACCCTTTGGAACAAGTTGCCTAGCCAGCTTCGTGCAGAAAGCCATCTTCTTCCTTTCAGGAAAAAACTGAAAACCATTCTCTTCACTGAAGCCTGGGCCTAACTGTTTTCCACTTGCTCTGGACTGACGCTACTCTTCTGCAGCGCTTAGAGACCTTTTGGTATTAAGCGCTTTACAAATCCAAATTAACATAACATAACATAATCTTAGGCTTTAGTAAGTCTTGAGACTGTCTGCTTGGGTTCTACTCTTTGCTGGGTTGTCACACCTATCACGAAGGCCTTTGAGTTTGACTAACAATACTGTGTGCCATCATGAGGGTATGCCAGTAGGACATGGCTTGAGTTAGTGGAGCCATTTTACAAGGGATCATTAGTTGTGAAAATTATGTCATCTTTAAAATTGCAATATGGTATGGTGGTTCCAAAATAAGCTTTAGTTGACCTTTGGTGGCCTTTGTCACCCACCATTGACAATGTGACCAGTGATGCACATGTAGAGACCGAATGCACTCATGAAACGTCTTCACTCTCACTTTGTAGAAGGCAGACAGGAAGCTGACAAAAAGCAACAGGACCCAGGATAAGGTAGATGGAGGATCTCAGCTGCATGCCATATACTGGAGTTGTCTGCCACCAAGGGGGAGGAGTATAATTTCAATAGCAACAGGGAAAGTATACCCACCTGGAGAGAGAAACATAGTCTGACACAAAATTGCTCCAGGTGGAGTATACAGCTTTGGAGGGGGTGGTCAACCTTGATATCACACAGCCAGATGATGTGGCTATCCTAGCCAGGAAGAACCTGTGGTATCTGAAGAAGAGACCTGCAAAATATTGGAAAGTCAGGGTTGGGCAGCAGGCAATTATTTAGGTTCTTGAGAGGGGATTTGAGAAGGTCACAAGGGAACTCAAGGATCTACATGATACCCATACTGCCCACCACCGGGACCTGGCCTGCTGGTTGTCCTCTGAGACTGTCACAATGTCCTATCATGTCCGTCCTTTTCCTCCCTACCCACTCTCATTGTCAGTTGCTCTTTGTTTACCACTACTGTCTGTGGATCTCATCATGTGTGCCATCACACTTAGGTGTCTACTCTAGCCCTGCTTTCCTGAATGCCGGTGCCAGAGGAGGTGGGGGAAGGTCACCGTAACCACAGACTTGGAAGATGGTTAAGAGCATGTGCCTCCAACCCAGAACAGTGAGAAAGTGACCAAGTATGGGTTGGTGGAACAACTTTTTAGATGGGTGTTGCTGATTAAACTTCAGTTTGGGACCTTTGAACTCCAGCTGTATTTTTGTTTTGGATGTCAAACTCCAGACTTTTTTGTTTCTCATGGTACGTTGTATATAGACTTTTCCCCTGACAATATCTTTTTCTTTTGTTTCCTTTGTTTCCATTACTGAAGTTCATTTGCCCACCTCCTCCAAGTCTTATTTTCCTAAATGGATTTAAGATGTATTTGTGTTGTTTATCCCACTTCTAGGACATGACATCCCATCCCAACACAACCTCCCATTCGAGTTCCTAGATACCCTGGCCCTCATCTTTTTGGGGGGTTTGTGTTGATTTAATATAATATCATACACAACTCTTGCATACATCTTTTTCCCATACACCCTATGAGAGTATGTCTATTGTTGATGTATATCTGTGATGTTCTGGTGGTATTTAGCTTAGTTACATTATAATTCTCACACACTTTTCATGATTATAGGAACACATTTTGCAGGTGCCGGTAAACATCACAAGACAGACAGTTTAAAGGTCAATGAAAATATATTTCATTGTGTAAAGGAGTTCAGGAATCGAAAACATCTACATGTTTGGGATGGGGATACACACAGGAGGGGTTGTGATATGTGAGGATTGGTAAAGTGAGTGGTTTGTGAAACGGTCATGGGGCTGGTTGATGTCACCGACCTCCATGGGGAGAGAATCATCCACATCTATTACTAAGTATACATGACATCGGTGGAGGGTCAGAAACAGGTTCTGCAATTAGTGCAGGTATGTTTGTGGGGATAGGGTGGGCTGCAGGTGCTTGCAGTTCGCTGGATGTCACAGGGGCCTGACAAGGTCCTGAAAGATGCACTTGGCCCCTATTATCAAGGGCTTGTATGCACTCCATGACCTCTGAATTCTCCTTCTTTGACAACCTAGAATTTTTTTTGGTGCATCTCAATGAGATTCTGGAGTTTTTTGTCTATGCTCTCCAGTACCCAGATCTGCCTCTCCATTCAGCTTAGGTGGCTCTGCAGACATGTGTCAATGTGGCCCAATTGGGTGGAGATGGTGCATATGGTCTCCCCATTTCATGGAGCCCTGCTGGTCAAATAACTCATCTTCCAGGAGAACAACTCTTGTTAAAGCTAACCCCCACATGTGTGGCCATCTCACGCAGCTACCTTGTTGGCCTCCATGTTGAGGGTCAACACCTAGGAGGGTGTGGAGAGGGGTGAATGGGAGAGACCCATCTCACTCCCATCCAGGAGTGAAAGTGTTCTGGCTCTAACACAGCATGCAGCACAAGTTTAAGAGACCAGTGTTCTGGTGGGAGCTGCTTTTATATGATTTACCAGACGAGTACTTCCAGGTGTGTGCTACTGTCCATAATATGCTGCCTATTTCTAGTGTTCTTTTGTGCAGAGTTCTGCACAGCATGGGTGGAAGATTGCACCTACATGCCTTAGACACAGATAAGCTGAAAGTATGACCATACATTTATGTATAGTAAATATATTGTCACACATTTCCATGTTGATGAGGGGCTTGGGACACATACGCCTATTACTGGGTATCTTTTCTGCTTGTATTTTGTGCATTCCTTCCATGAGCATATGTACCTCTTAGGCGTAAATCTATGCACAGAGGTTTACTTTTGTGAATAAGGGCCACTGAGTATTAATTTATTCAAGGGCTTATTTGGAACTCATGCAGGTCAATGGAACAGCTTCTCCCATCACTGATTTTTAAAAGGCAGATTAAAAAATGATTTGGTACAATTCCCATTTCGTTGATATCTCTGAAATATTTAATGTTGTGTCAAATGCAGTATCTGATAGGCTCATATCTTCTTTTTACCTATGTTGAAGATTCACAGACAAAGTCAATAAAGTGTGAAACCATAATTATAGATCCTGAATACTTTGGCATCCTTCTAAGCAATCCTACATGGCTCCTTTCTATGAAGTTAAATCTATTCATGGAGACTTACTTGATATTGAGGTATTGACTTACAATATGGGCTAATACAAAAAGAGTACTATAAAAGTAACATAAAAGCAGTGTGTAAATGTATAACCCAGTGACGACCCGATGCTGTCGCTCATAAGATTTAGAAATAGTTTAAGGGTAGTGACAGACAAACTGGCTCATGAGGAGCAAAGAACTCCAAGACATGAGAAGAGTGTTGTAATGGGCTATAATAACCAAGTGCCCTTGAAACATGCCCGTTTCCAACTAAAACATGACATTGCTAGGCAGTTACTTTTAAATATAGTCTTGTTTATGGTTTGGTGGACCAGGAGCCTGCCACACATCGAATTGACTCCTGCGCAACAAAACCCACTCTTTTCAGACTCCATTTAGAGGCGGGAACCATTGATTGTATGCTAATACGGTCTCTGCAGGACAAAGCATTGTTGGTTGCACATTCACAATGGGGGCATTGCCATAGGTCCATCGGGGTCCCCCCTACTAAGGGTGTTCCAACTGGTGCAGGACTTTCCTACCTGGTACCGCCATGAAAGTCATGGTAGATATGGACAGTGAAGGTGGACTCTTTAAAATCTCTTTGAACCACAATTTCACTCTGACAGCACTGCTTATCTATCGCCCTCCCGGACCATCCAAAAGGTTTAGGGACTCGCTTACCAATTCCATTACCATCCTGGGAACTAAACCCGCTAATTTTAATATCTTGGGGGATCTTAACCTCCACCTTGAGGACCACCAAGATGGTGAGATTACCAATTTCCTGGCAGACCACGCAGCCTGTCAACTACTACAATATGTCCCCAGCTTAACACACTCTGCCGGCCATGTTCTAGATCCAGTGTTTTCCAACATACTTCCCTTAAAATCCTTTCCCCCTCCCTATGGCTTGGAAAGACCACTTTCTCATTTCCATGGCACTCCTCGGTGAAAATCTGCCACTGCGCACTCACCTTAAGCTCATCTTAAAACGCCCTTGGCATAAGTTAAACGCCTACCTCCTCTCAGACACTCTACGTTCCCAAACGCCCCAACTGTCTGGTGATGTTGAAGCAGCTAACAGCCGCTTCTATGAATGGCTCACACACTCCCTTGATAAACATATCCCTGCTAAACTTACGCCTTGCCGCAGAACTCACACTAGTCCTTGGTTTAATGAGACCCCAACCCAGATGAGAAAAAACTGCAAAGTTCTAGAACTTGCATGGAGATGCAAATATGATCTTCTCTAAAGACACAATATCGTTCAGCCTTTAAGGCCTACCATAAATCTATATGGAAATCACGTGCTGAATACTTTGCAGAAAAAATCAAAAATAGTAGCAATCTGGCCAAAAGTATCTTCTCCTTGCTGAATGATATTAGCAATCCCCCTTCAGCAAGGGCACCCACCATTATCTCTAACTCTCAATGCAAGGCCTTAGCCACCTTTTTTGTTAAAAAAGTTGAGGACATCTATAATTATTTCCCGTCCGCTACTAACACTGAAGGTGTATCGATCACACTAGTTGCTCGGGTATTATCCTCGTTCCCGGCACTATCCTGTGAAACTTTAAGAACTCTCTGCTATAAAACTAAATCGTGATCACCAGCTGATCCGTTCAAACCTGATCAGTTCCTACAATTCCTACCCCAACTCTTACCCACACTCTGTCAACTGATAAATTTATCCTTAGCAACTGCAGTCGTGCCAGCCTCATGGAAGCACGCCATGGTCATCCCTCTGCTAAAGAAGCCTACCTTGGATGCCTCCAAACCAGAAAGCTTCCGCCTGATCTCATTACTTCCTTTTGTGGCTAAAGTCACTGAGTCTTACATTAACTCCATTCTGTCCAAATTTATAGAATTCAACAATATTCTTGCCCCTGTGCAGAATGGTTTCAGACCCAGCCACAGCACTGAATCATCTCTGCTGGCAGTGACTGAACATCTGCAGAGTTCATTAGATGAGGGCCACACCTCTGCCTGGACTCTTCTTGACCTTAGCGCCCCTTTTGACACGTTTACAAGAGATTAGCTTAGGTGACACCGCTCTTAACTGGTTCGTGTCCTTTCTATCAGGCAGATCCTTCCAAGTGATTTCACCTCCTTACGGCTCCCAGGTGCAGTTCGCACATCACGGGGTTCCACAGGGCTCGGCCCTGAGCTCAACATTATTTAATATCTACATTCAACCCCTGGCGGGAGTTGCAAAAAGTAGGGGCTTCTCCATGGTCTCATACGCTGAAGATACTCAACTTGTGATCTCTTTGTCCAACACTTGTGACCAACACATTACCAAGTTCCAAAATGACATGATGGCCATCGCGGAATGGATGGCAGCCAACTGTCTTCGGCTGAATGCAAGCAAATCCGAGATTCTTCTTCCGGGAAGGGACACGCATCATTGGAGTGATCAATGGTGGCCTGCCCCATTGGGAGCTCCCGCTACCCCCAAGGAAACTGTAAAAAACTTGGGCATTTGGTTAGTGTTAGAAATGGGGGTCTCTAGTTGGCAATGGCTGGCCACTGTCCAAGTAGGGACCCTTCTTCCTAAGTCAGAGTGAGAGGGCTAGCCTCTTTAATACCCCTGCTCAACCCTGTGGTAACGTAGCACGAGCAGGTAGGCTTATCTCAGAGGCAGGGTGTGAAGCATTTATGACCATACACAGTAACACAGTGAGGAACACTACAGAGGGACACCACACAAGTAGTTATAAAAAATAAGTATCTTTATATAAAGGCAGATTTATCACAAGACCAATAACTGTAAAAGCCACAATACTGTCAAAAATAGGATAGCTGTTGAAGGGCTGTCAAAGATAGTTCAAAGGTTGCAAGAATAAGGTTCAAATTCAAGGCAGGGGTCTCTGCGCCCCTTTCTCGTTCAGAGGTTGCAAAAATAAGGTTCAAATTCAAAGCAGTGGTCTCTGCGACCCTTTCTCTCACAAAGTACCTGGGTTTAGTAGCAAAACCAACAAAATGTCGCAAAGAAGTGGTAGCGATGATTTTCCTCACGCGAGGCCGGCGATGCGTTAAAATCCTTGCCGCAAGGGAGGATGATGCGCCGATCTGCTGATGCGTGCGGAGACGATGCGACCAACTTCTGCACGCTAGGCCGCCGATGCGCTGAGACCATTGCCGCGAGGGCGAAGGCGATGCGACGATCCTGTTGCGTGTAGCGGAGACGATGCGACAAACTTCTGCACGCTAGGCCGCCGATGCGATGACTTTCTTGCCGCGAGGGAGAAGTCGATGCGACGAGCCTGTTGCGTTGTGCGATCGTGTTGCGATGCGAAGAAATGGCGCTCCGCGAGGGAGCGACGAAATCCGGTGCGATGCGATGAAAATGGCGGACGCACGGCGTCCGCAATGCGATGTCTTGAAGCAATGATTCTGTAGGGGTTGCGAGCGCTCGGCGACAGCCGCGCAATGATTTTTCCAGCGCGTCTCGGCTGCAGCGGCTCGCAAAGGGGCGTTAGCGATGGTTTCGTGTTGCGAGCACTCAGCGGCAGCAGCGCGATGATTTTTCCAGCGCTCTCGACTGCAGCGGCTCGCAAACGTGCGTTAGCGACGATTTCCAGCACTCTTTCTCTGAAGCAAACTAGAGGCCCTGGAACTCACAGGAGCCTCATCAGCAGATAGCAATCCTCGCATGGAGGAAGCAGGAGGTTGGTGGTGGAGTCTGATGTGCCTGAGACTCCAGCAGGAGGCTAGCTCTTTTCCTAGCCCTTGGGTAATTGCTGTAACAAAAATAAAAGTTCTCTCAAAAGTTCCTTTTCCTCTTCTTCAAGGTCCAGTGGTCACTGCTGCAGGCCAGTGCAAGAAACAACACACAAGCACAAGGACAGTCACTTCCTGCAGATTCCTCCAGTGGCACGGACAGAGTTTCCTCTCCAGATCCAAAAGCAATACAAAAGTAGGGGGTTTGAGCACAGATATTTATACCCCAAAAGCCTTTGATCCTTGAAGCTACCAGTCCCTGAACCTAGCCAGAACCAGTTCTGCTCAGGCCTGGAGCACTTTGTTTACCAGGCTGCATCCTTCCTTTCAGAAAGAGGGGTCTGCTAGCAGACACACAGTGGGAGGTGGAGCCAGCATTCACCTTGCCAGGCACAGCCCTATTCAGATCAAAGAGCCACCCCTCCCCACACTCTAAATTCAGATCTCTCTATTCAACCCAGGTCTGACTCAGCCTGCCCTGCCCCTCTAAAACCAGACACCCAATACACATAACAGCAGAGCACACTGGAAGGCTTAGGCAAGAAAATACCTACTTTCTAAAAGTGGTATTTTCAAACACAGAATATAAAAATAAACTTCACTAAAAGATGTATTTTAATATTCTGAGCTCAGGCATACTAAATTCGTTTTTCTACCATGTTCCTGGGGCCAGTTAGGACTATAGAATGTAATAGTCAAACTGCCCATTCTAGCCTATGAGGAACAGGTAGCCTTACAGTAGTGAAAAACGAAATGGGGTGTAATTCACTACCAGGTCATGCTACACACACCAAGGCATGTCCTACCTTACACATACAATGCACCCTACCATAGGGGTGACTTACAGGATGCCAAGGGAAGGTTCAGGGGCTGGGAAGTGGGTGCACTTCACAGCCAAGATGGGAGTTCTGGACTGCACACAGACACTGCAGTGGCAGGTCTGAGACACACTTTACAAGCTGCTTCTGTGGGTGGCGCAAACCAGCGCTGCATGCCCACCAGCAGCATTTGGTTTACCAGCCCTGGGCACACACATGCCACACTACTAGGGACTAACAGGTAAACCAAATAAGCCAATCAGGGATATACCAATTCACATAGACATATTTACAAAGGGAGAGCATATGCACTTTAGCACTGAACAGCAGTGGTAAAGTGCCCAGAGTCATAAAACCAACAGGAACAGGTCAGCAAAAATACAGGAGGCAGGCAAAAAGTTTAGGGGGGACCCTGCAAAAAGGGCCATTTCCAGCAGTTAGACTGTGCACTTACTTTTCAGGCACAGGCAAAATCAATGGCTGGCAGCTGCTTCAGACTCCTAAGCGGACTGAAGCCACTGCTTGTGTTTTTCGATGCTCAAACACGCCAGACCATTATCCAGTCTACTTTCCTTTTGCAATTCTCTATATCTGGGAGCTAATAAAGCAGGCATCAATCATCTTCAGAGGGTGCAGAACATCGCGGCATGGACCCTATTTGCCTTCCTGAAATCCAGCCCTTCCTCCAAATTCAAACGTAAGTTGCACTGGCTTCCGGTAGAAAGGAGAATTCCCTTCAAGTCCTTGTGTATCTCTCATAGAGTTTTCCATGCACAGTCCCCTCTCGTTCTAGCCAATCTCCTCATCCCCTATGTACCAGAATGCACCCTCCCCTCCTCTAATCAACATCTTTATGTGTTCCCCATGTTAGAAGAGCACGAGCGGGAGGTCGGTCGTTCCGGGCTTTAGCTTCCTCACTTCGGAATGCTCTCCCTTGCACTATCAGGAGCATAAAGGATCATGGGATTTTCAGGAGGGCAGTTAAGACCTGGCTCTTCCCTGAATAATCCTCTGCTTCGCTTCCTTCTCCAGTTTGTTATCAGCGGATTTAGCGCTGGGACGCCCCGTCGATGGGGCAGCCATGCGCTCTACAAATTCGATAACGTAACATAATATAACAGTGAAAATCTACAATGGCCCACACTTATAAGCAGAAATTCTCTGCACTTCGGGGATATTGTTTCAGGCACGGCTCCTCCATAATGGCAGACGAGCGTCGCCCTACCGCTCAGAGCCAGCAGATGAAAAATGAAATGATAGTAAAACAAATTTATTATCTTTTTATTTATCTCTGACTGACTGAGCCGATGGAGTCTAGGGCGGGGCCGGGCCATGGCAGGGTGGACACTGTAAGTGCCTATGTCGGTTTGGCCAGCATTCTTAGGACGGCCAAACCGAAATGTGCACTTATATTTCTCCAACCCAGCTGTGTTGCACAGCTGGGTGGAGGAAAGCAGAGCGTCAGACCAGTCCACTTTGGCCAATCCCGGCACTTCTCTCATGCTTGGTATAGTATGAGAGCAGTGTCTGAATTGGGTGGGGAGCCTATGCTGTGTGGTCCATGGACTGCCGGGAGGAGAGGCGCACCGAGGTGGCTGGCAGCGTCAGCGGCAGGTTAGTCTTTTTTTTATTGTATTATTATTTCTCTAACCCGCCCGTGCCGCCTCACCACTTTAGATTGGCGGCAGCCGCCACTGAATCTGAGCATGCAACCTCACATACAAACTGAATCCAATAGCACAAACCTACATCTCCACATTCTCAGAAAACTAAAGCCCTTCATACCGCTAGTAGAACTCAAAAAGGCGGTTCAATCTCTAGTGCTCTCTAGACTGGACTATGAGAATGCTATGCTCATAGGCCTACCAAAAGCCAGCCTAGCCCCAATTAAAGCAACAATAAATGCAGAAGCAAGACTCTTAACAGGTGCACGACATTATGATTGCTTTTCCCCATCACTCACAGCCCTTAACTGACTCCCAGTCGACCCTAGGATTCAACTGAAAGTTGCATGCATAACAGACAAAGCTCTACACAATTCTGGCCCAACAAAAGCGATGAGGAGGTGGAAGAGACTCTAGAAGTGCTAAATCTCTCATACTACAATCAGCTAGATTCAAAAAAGGAAAACTCAAGGCGGCACTTTCGCAGGATATGCTCTGAAATTATGGAACTCCCTTCCACACTCAATGAGCACAATTAACCCATTCAGGCTGTTCAAGAAGAAAGTTAAAACCTTACTGCTAGCAAAACCATATGGCATAAGAGAAATCGTCTGAAACCAGCATTCACCGGATTTGATACTGCATACTGTTGTTTTTGCCTTGCACTTCGAACTATATACATGAGAACGCTCGTGAAAATGTCATTCATCCTATTCGATAATGTATATGATTGTGTTATACCTGACTCTTCGAACTCTATGTACAACGTATCTTAAGTGACTAAAGTTTTTACTGTAACACAACCCTCATCAGTTCTCCTTGTACAGTGCTCTGATGCCGTGATGGTCATTTTGAGCTTAATAAAACACTATAAAGCAAAATAAAAAAATGGAGTGCTTATTAATATAGTATCTGCTAAACATGCAAAAGAATATACCGAACCATTAACAAATGTGCAAATACATTTGGTCAAACCTAATATACTAGGAGTGCTATACTCTCCCTGTTAGACCCCAAACCTGCTCACGGATGTCACAAGTAGCCAACAGGGACTTGTGATGAGGCTCTGTAGTTAACAGAACTTTTGTCTGATTTACCTTCACCAGTGGAGACAGTAAATAGTTTGAGGCAACACCAAAAAATACAACATTAGCCACTAAAAATCAGAGAAACATTAAGGCCATTACAGGAGGTGGGACCGTTTTATAATGTTGGCATGAGTGTTGCAGTGATCTAAGTGTGTCTTTTTAAATAAAGTGTTTATACAGCCCCACTTTTTGTGACCAAGTATTTACAAGAAATTATAGCTGCTTCCAGCCTGCAATTTCCTTCACCTGTAACATGTCAATAGCAGATGGTATTGGTGATACAATAGAATTAAAACATATAAACTCTGATATTGAGTAAACGGTATAGACCAGTGCTTCCCAACCTTTTTGAACCACAACTTATTATTTAGAATTACAAACTTTTGTGACCCAACCTAGCTTTAATGAATATTTTTTTTATTGCAACTAAAGCATTGTGTAGTAGGGCACTGTCATTTACAGACAGCACATTTTTAATTGAAATGGCTACTAAATTTGCACAGATGTCCAGTTTTACTGATAAAACTATATTGCACAGAAATTATAATGCGTGGAAATCAAGTTTCAGTGAATATTTATTGTTTGTGCATGACTAAGGAAAGTGTCATTATTAGTTTTGATACTATTAAAGTCTTTGTTTTCATTACACTTTCCTAACTGCTGAATGTGTACTGTTCATTTACAAGTACTTACATTTGTGTTGTGTGTTACAAAACAGTGACGTCCTACAGCCTTTCCTTTCACACTCCCTGTACCCCAGCATGATTGTCACATATTTCACTTTACTTTTCTTTCTCGGACTGCAAAGTGAGAGGAGTTTGTAAACACCAATCCCCATGTTAGAAAATTAAGCAGCAATTTTTCAAGAGACATAGCCTGACATTTGTCCTGGATTTGAAGTGCAGCAAGTGTGACAAGATTAATACAGAATTTAAAGGCATCTTTATTTATTTCTTGGACTTTCGCGACCCACCACAAATAGGCAGGCTACCACCAGTGGGTTGTGAACCACAGTTTGGGAAACACAGGTATAGACTTCAAACTATTTGCCATACAACAATACAAACCCACTAAATTACTGATTTGTGGCCAAATCCACCATCAAGCACATCTCCCAAATAAAGTAGGGCAAAGATAATAATAGTAATTGATCCCAGTGCAGCAATAAGTGGGTAGTGCTTTTTGCTTGAATTTAGAATTTTTTAACACGATTATTTGGTGTGGGTTGCTAAAATTGTATGGTGGATACTTTTTACTATCCACATTTTGTACTCTATATTATTATAGTCTACAATTTAGTGATTTTTATTTTAGAAATTTTTATTTTTATATAAAACCATGATTTTAGAATGTAATAACCCAAGGAACATGAAATTGTCAGACATGCTTCAGAACTGAATGAAATACAAATAAAGTGTACTATTCGGTATAGAATCATATTAGAACATGTTAAAGTTAGGCATGGGCAAAATTTATGTTCCACTAATAAAATTCCTGATTCCCAAATTCCCTATTTTGCAAAATCATACATCTTCTCAAAATGTTGCTTTACTTGATTTCACGTTATTGTCATCTGTGGGAGACTTGTTCCTACAGACATTATTTCGCAGAGAGACAATTCCTGCAGGAACCAGACTCCTGCCACTAACTCTTGTGCCTTTTTCACCTAAGTATACCCTCATGTGAAAAAAGCTATACAAGATACCAATAAAAGTATAATTTTGCTAATTAATTTTCAATGAAAGTTTGTTAACAAAATTATGCAATTTCCCGACCCTAGTAAAAAACACCCCTAGGAAAAAGTAGAAGTGACAGCAAGTGATCTACCTTATTAGACGTTCATTTCTTACTCTCTTGTAAGGACGTGTGACCACAATAATGCCGTGGTCCTTCTTCTATCAACCCATCATATATTAATTTATCAGTCAGTGCTAAGAAAACTAGAATTTTTGTATATTTTTAACCATCCTAGTATTTCTGATTGCCCGTTTACTTTTTGTCACGTCACCACTACAATTATTCTGTCATATTAATGACCATATTTTGCATCTAAAAATGAGATTTAAAAACTGAGGTCCATATTTGCAAATGGGAATCGTCTGGGTGGAAATCTTTGCCAATTCAGGTGCAAATATCTGTTCTGTAGTAGGATTTATAAGTCTCCACCTGAGGGAGGTGGGGAAGCTTAGGACTGAAATTATGACTAAAATTACAACAAATAACTTTACAGCTGGATTTCAGTCATATACCTGCAAAGTGGAAACTTCCTCAATGGAGATCTCCACCCCCTCTATGGAAAACTCAGTAGGGAAATGTATAGTGAAACACCATTTATCTAGCATACCTCATGCACACCTGCCAAACATTAGCCCTGAAAGCACAAAATACCAGCCATGCCCTAGGCCCTGCCCTCTTCCACTTGGTCAGTGTTACTTTACTCACTGACCAAGACCCTGAGACCTGCTACAGCCTCCATGACACAGCCAGCCCCACTCGAGAGGAAGAGGAACATCACTGAGGAAAGTCAGACCTTGGAATTGTCTTTGTTGGTGAACACTACAGGAAACTGCATGGTCTGGCTTCATACACACTCAGCGGTGCAGAGAAGGCAGCCATGTGACAAGAGTAGGCAGACACTGTTAGTGCATAGGGGTGGAGGTAAACACTGTGGGGGGGCCTAACGAAAAATGGGAAGATGACAGGATGTGGATGAAGGAGAAACATTCCTGCATTCTTGTACCAAAGGCTCTTCTAGAAGATGAAACTGAATCCGTTCTCCATCGCATTCTCTTGATGAGTGTATCCTCTGCACCATGCACCAGTATTTGGCCTGCCTGTTCCCGAATATCCAAATATCAGGTCAGGCAAGTACTGAGCTCCTCTACCTATCCACTAGATTACTACTTCACACATGTCACACTGTCCTCCTCCCCAAAGATAGACCACATCTCACTCACAATTTAAGTCCTCTCTTTTATAGTCTACATTTACTATATTCTTTTTGTAGCCTATACTGTGGCACACGACAACCAGGCCAGCATCTATATACATCCCTACAGCCTACACAGGTATGCTCCACTGATATCAATGTCACTAACACACTGAAAAATGTCTTTGATTGGCATACATCAGCATAAATATATATCAATTCTATATGTTGAGTTAAAATCTACTCAGACATTCATTAATGCACCTAATCATTATTAGTGCTATGTCTGTTGCAATGGAATGAAGTTGTGAGTCATTGTGTTTTGGATGTAATTCTCTAGATAAACATGCAATTAAATTGTGAGTTAGTTGAAATTACCTAGTAGCCACTTATCACCAAAACCCTCAGCAACCTACTGATGTCCAAAAGATGACTGCTGCAAAGTGTTGCTGTCATGTGTGCACCCAGGAAAAGCAGTGCACACATCAGTGACTCACCCCCAGGCATCACATACAGCTTTTGTGTTGATTGAGTTCCAGCAGTGTTTGTTGCGTAAATGGTGTTCTGGGAGGCAGGGTGGCTTAAGTGCCACATGGGTTGGAACGATGGCAGATAATACCCAAAGGAAATGGGTGTCCCCACTGATCCTTGTGAAAGATACACTGGCCAGTAGGTGGAATGCAGCAGTATTTTTACATATGCTGCCATGGCCTGGGAACGGGTTGTAGGTGCTGCTCCTACTCTTAGCCTGCAACCAGGTCAATTATCACATCAAAGAAGAAGTGGCATCAAGCAATGACTGCTTCCCAGGACATCCCAAAGATGTTGATCCTCTACCTGTAAATCCCCTCTCTTCTCCTACAATTCTTCCACAAAATTAGGGAAAGGCAACAAAGATATCCACCAACAAGGTGAAACAATTTTTTGGTCTGTTTTTTACGTTCTTATGTTGGCATTTTGTGTATGATTGTTGGATTTTTTAATGAGTTTCATCAGATGAGCGTGGTAGAGGAGTCCTCACAGTTCAGCAAGTGTGCTGAATGTGAATGAAGCCTGGTTGCAATAGGCGTTCTCCGTTACTTGTAAATATAGGTTGCTTGCTCTTGCATGTTCTTTCCTAAAGCCCTCCTTGCTTTTCTCTTTACTTCATCCATTTTGCAGTGAATATTCCCCATTTTTCTACTACTCGCCCACATGTACACCCAAAACGTAGACCTGAGCTTGCGGAGTTCTCTGCAGATAAGAGATAGGGCAAGCGTATGCGAAGATCTCTGGCCAGAGTTTTAAGGATACCAATTGAGTACATAAAGTAGTATTACAGGAGTACCACTTTACGCACTCAAACATGCTTTCGTGAACAGGTCATTTTATGTTTATCGTGAATTGTACAGGCAACATCAACATTTACTATTACAATTATAAGAGATGTTTCTTTCAAATATTCTTACTCTTACAGAGAAACTTTTATATAAACAAGGCCTAGGAACTCAAGTATTGCAGCATAAGAAGACAAATACAGACCTGCCATCATGTATACCATAAATTGTGCCCCTAGTAGAATAGTTCACAAAATAATATTTCAAACGTAACAAATGCTTAGAACACTATAGAAACGGGATCGTGGCCCATGAGAGGTATCAGTCAAACGATTGAAAAGATGAATGAAAAAATGGAAAGAGGAACGGAAACAACAGAGACCAATAAGTTAGGAAAAAATAAGGAAGGGCGGAGTGGTTTTAGGTGTCAACTGCGAAAAAGGGCCCATAAAGTTTGTGATTCATAAACACTGCAGCACAATTAAGCTCATACATATGCCCTCACATTTCCGTCCATTAATATCATCATATAGTGTTTGAGTAAATTGAAAAAATGTGCATGAAAAATCTAGAGAAAGCAAGCGGGATGAGCCCAGCGCGAGGTCAACCATTTAAAGGCGGGAAACGGTTTCCTAGAGGTGAAAGCTTTTTGTGATACTGTAAAACTAGTGTGACCTTGCGCTCATTGAAGGGCTCTCCTGGAAGCTGTCCTCGACTCAAAATCTGATATATGGAAAGTATCTGTCAGCATAATGGCAAACGCTTGGATGATTCCTAGTTGAATACTTCAATTCTGCACAACCTGTCCCGGCCGGGCGTCACGGTACTGAATGTTCGTGAGGAGAATAAAGTTTATTAGATGAGGGACCAACTGGACGCTGCCGCGATGCCATTCACGAGCTAACCGCTTACCATGTGAATATATTTCCTGGGCAGTATGAGGCCCAGGTTTATTGCATCTGTTGTGCCCCAGATCGCAGGTCCGAGACAGCACCGCAGAGAGAGGAGAGAATCCTGCACAATTACAATTCATTACTTTTTTTTTTTTTTGTCGAGTCCCAGTCGAGTTTTCTAGCCCTCCTGAAGCGCTTTTATTAAAGGCGCCAAAACTAAATTAAAAACTGGGCGCCCGCTCCGCTGCACAGAGAGCGAAGTAATCGGACCGCAGCTGAATAGAGAAAGTCTGGAAAAGGGCTGTGCTTGAATGATGTAATACAGAGCAGTGGCGAGGGGAAGGTTTTGGTGGAAAGGACCACCCAGGCAGTAAACTGAGGGAATTACAGCGGTTCCCTTTGGAACGAGTATTTAAATGCCAATGCATAACGTTTACAATATGCTCCGTAGTTTCATCAGGGAAAGGTTTAATTTACTCGCCTCAGTGGTAATTTCAGCAACCATATTTTATTTTTAGCATGCAATTTTATTGCTGTGGCATGCAGTATTAAACGTTGAGGAGGACAAGAAGAGGACAATATGAAACGGTGGCATGGCTTCGACAAGCTGTGAAAGAAGAAGAGAAAAAAAAACATACATATTCATGCTTCAGAAGGGGAAGCTATTAGCATTTTATCAAATTTAGCACAAAAGGGCGAAGCACATCAGCCCTCAGCTAGTCTGCAGCATCAGAAGAGATCATGGAGGCTAGTAAACTGGAGGGAACGCAGAAAAACAGCCACAATATTCTTATTCTCTTTTTAGTTTAATATTTTACTTAAGAATTAATTGGCAAATTATGCAATAAAGCTTCTTCCTGGATTTGTATTAACCATGATTTATAAAGTCTCAGCGGTTTCAATCAGCAGTGCAGACAAAAAAAGTTTCTAAATTGTAAAAACTCTAGATTACTTACCGTAAATCTTCAATACTCCGATCCTCATTTTTTATCTCATTATTTACTCTATGCTCTTGTGAGGAAATTTGTCACTGCAATCACCCCTATCAAGCACCTCAAAAAGAACCACAAACAAACCCGCAACTTATTTAAAGGGTAATAAGGTTACCAAGCTTCTTGAAAATACCAAGCCTCCACAGCCAAGCCCCCAAAAATAAGAAGGAGGGAGGGAAGGAATGTAAGTAAAGAGTCAGAGAAGGAGGGAGGGAAGGAATGTAAGTAATGAGTCAGAGAAGGAGGGAGGGAAGGAATGTAAGTAAGGAGTCAGAGAAGGAGGGAGGGAAGGAATGTAAGTAAGGAGTCAGAGAAGGAGGGAGGGAAGGAATGTAAGTAATGAGTCAGAGAAGGAGGGAGGGAAGGAATGTAAGTAATGAGTCAGAGAAGGAGGGAGGGAAGAAATGTAAGTAATGAGTCAGAGAAGGAGGGAGGGAAGGAATGTAAGTAATGAGTCAGAGAAGGAGGGAGGGAAGGAATGTAAGTAATGAGTCAGAGAAGGAGGGAGGGAAGGAATGTAAGTAAGGAGTCAGAGAAGGAGGGAGGGAAGGAATGTAAGTAAGGAGTCAGAGTACTGAAGAGTACTGTAAGTAATACAGACATTACCTCCTCATCCACTCCTCGTCTCATACTTACTCTATGCTGGAATACCCAAACTTGCAAAAATAAAACACTCTAGACAGATATGCCACATATATCTTTAGCAGTCATAAATGCTGTGCCAAAATCTAGCTCGGAACCCTGGGCTAAGGTTAATCTCTAGTGATCAATAAATGTAGCCCTGGACGCCCAGGTAGCTGCAGCACAAACGTCCGTAATGAAGACTTCACTCCATTCTGTCCATGAAGCAGCCATACTTCGTGTTGGTCGAGCTTGAACAGAACCAGGCCTTGGAGTAAGAAATGGAAATTACCTCTTTTATCCACTGAGCCAAAGTGGAAGGAGAATCTCTCTTCCTAAACTTAGAAGATCTAGCCAGATAGAGTGTAACTCCTCTGTAGACCACACCTAAAAATGAATCAGAATCAGAGGGAGAAGGACGAATGGGAATAACATATTTCTGAGACCTATAAAATAGAGAATTAACTTTAGGAATAAACTGAAGACTAAGGGGGTCATTCTAATGTCAGTCGGACCGCAACCGACTTCTCATCGGTTGCGGTCCGACTGCTATCTGCTGCTGCGGTCCGACCGCCACATTACAATGCGTGCGGTCTGAGGCAGCAGGCAGAAGGACAGTCTAACGCTTTCCGAGCGGCTCCTTTGGAGGGTCAGTAATCCCTACAATAGGGGCGGTGCCTGCTCAGGCACCAGGGTAGGGATTACAATGTCCCTTTCCGCCTGCCCTTTCATGGCAGTTCACCCCCCATCAAAAGGCTTGAGAAAAGTGGCTTTGGGGGCTCCTAGTGGGGTCCCCTTCCCCCTGGCCCTCCGCTACGAGGTCTGGGGGCACTGTGTGGCAGGCACCGCATGGAGCCTGCCACACGGTGTAGAGATGTCTTAAAAGTCTACATTTTCTATTGCAGCTTGTGCTGCAGCCCGCAGTGAGATCTAAGACAAAGGCTCAAAGGGCAGAGCTTAAAGAGTTTTCATACTAAAAGAAGATTCCAGGCAGGAAAGTATTTCTTATTTTAAGTCTCAACAAGTGAAAGCCTTTGAAAAGCTTAGAAACCCAACCTTCAATCTTAGAAAGAGAGCCTCAATGAAAATAAAAGGCCTTCATTGCTGCCCACTGAATCTGCAAGGTAGAAAAGGACCAACCCTTGGCAAACCCCTCTTGTAAGAACCGCAAAATATTCTCAGGAGACCAAAGGACCAGAGAAAGTTCATTATCCTGACACCACTTAGAGAAATACGCCCAGTGGTAATCATAAGACTTTCTGTTGGGTAACCTCCTTGAAGCCTGAACGGACTTCAAGACAGCAAGAGACACACCTAAATTCCTAAGCACTTCCCTCTCACCCTGCAAACAGCTATCTCACCCTGCAAACCGCTAACCTTAACCTCTGGAATCATGGAACAGGTAACAGGAGAGGGGAAACAATTGCATTTGGGGAAAGAGGAAGAAACTAGACCTGAGACACAAGCATTTCCATCAAGAGAGGAAACCAATGTTTCCGGGCCAACATGGACAAAAGGAACCACCTCCGCTCCCTCCCTCTGAAATCTAACTAGAAAACAAGAGATTAGGTGAATTGGAGGAAAGGCATACTACAGGGAGTACAGCCACAGGCATGTCAACGCATCCACCCCCATTGACTGAGGAACCCTGAACCTGGAAAAATACAAAAACATGAGAAGAAGGGCATTGGTGCGATACACTAAAAGCTCCACAGAGGGAATGCTGAATCTCTGACAAATCACCTGGAATACCTCCCTTGTGATTCTCAAATTCTGGGAAGCGGTAAACACCTTGCTCAGGGTGTCTGCTATTGTATTACACTTGCCCTGTATATGAAGTGCTGTTAGAGACAACAGGCTCCTTTCCCGTCAATCCATTATCTTCTGCACCAGCAAATTCAGGGAGTAAGAGCATGCCCCAAAAAGACTGTTTATATGTGACGTTGCCACTTCATTGTCTTTTCTCACAACCACATCCTCTTGAAGGACCTTGGACTGAAACATCTTGAAACATCTTGAAAGCAATCAAAATAGCTCTTAGGTCCTTCTAATTGGAAGAATGGCGTCTCTTTGGAATTCTCTTAATTCCTTGTACCGCTTCTGTACCTATAACTGCTCTCAAGCTCCTGTGCTGACCTCTGTTGTTATCATCAAAGGTTGATATGGAGAAAGCACAATTTTCATCGTCAGATTGGCCGGAACCAACCACTATTGAAGCTGAGCTCTTTGAGAATGAGTTATTGGAATGAGGAGCTCACATTTGTTGTAAGTTGTAAGCCAGTAATGAAGAATGTGGAAAACAAGAGGCCCCAAGTGTCTTCTGGCCCAAGGAATCACAAATAGTGAAGCTGCCTAAAGAAATCATCAAAACCCCCACTGTAGAATAAAAACCACTCCTCAATCCTTGCCTCAAAGAACTTTATAAAGGAATAATGGGAAATAGAAAAAACTTACCATGTCGCCTGAACTCATAAGAACCCTCTTGCTGAAGTGCTGAAGCGGGACCTAAGTACAGAAGATCTGATATTCTCTGGACCAACTTCAGCCTCCTCTCCACCGGAAAACAGATCAAACCCAGAGCTGTACGCAACCAAATTCCAATCAATACTAGGCTTCGAGAATGCACCAAATTGGATTTTTTTTAGGTTGAGAAGAAATCTAAACATCGTCACGAGTTGCACAATCCTTGAAATATCTGTTGTCAACTTTAGAGCAGAACTGGAAACCAAGAGGAGATTGTCCAGATAAGGATGAATCTGATCCAAGTGGAAGGACTTAAAACTGCCAATGACAGTTGTTCACTGCAAACCTTAGAAATCTCTGATGATGATGGGCAATGGGAATATGTAAATAAGAGTCCTGCATATCCAGGAATGCAAGGTAGTCCCCGATTGAACTATAGGAATTACCCGCTGAAGAGAGTTCATCTTGACCTGAATTGTTTAAAAAAATGGATCAAGGTCCTTGAGATCTATCATAAGGGGATACTACCTTCAGGATTTCTTCACCCAAAAAAATGGAGAATACCAAACTGGTGTTCTTTTTAAATCTGGAACAGACACAATAACCCTTTTCGGAGCCAAAAAGGCGATGTTCTCCTGTAATGCTTGCCACTTCTCTGGAGATCTGGGAAGTGAAGCCAAGAGGAAACAATTTTTTCTTGAGAAAGAGGTTGGAATTCTATGGCG
This sequence comes from Calotriton arnoldi, assembly GCA_963921515.1. Taxonomy (NCBI): domain Eukaryota; kingdom Metazoa; phylum Chordata; class Amphibia; order Caudata; family Salamandridae; genus Calotriton; species Calotriton arnoldi. The sequence goes on from CAWUFW010012425.1 coordinate 170,774, forward strand.
TAGCCACTGGAAACAACCCTTACGAACCCAGTTGTCTCTGACTATGCCCTGCCAAGCATTGATAAAGAGAGATATCCTTCCCTCAACAGCATACTCCAGGAAACTGTCCCCAGCACAGTCAGGAGCACTGATTGTTCCTTGCATCCTGAGAGTTCTTTGACACCTAGTTATGTTGAATAAGTAGTCAAATTATTTTCTCTAGGATTGTCATATGGTTTCCTTTTCCTAGAAAAACGTCTTGGCTTGCTGTTTGAAAGGAAGGGTATGTTTCCTGCTCTTAAAAGATTTGAGGATCACATTCTCCAATTCCTATCAAAAAGGTTTATTACCAGAAAAAGGCATCTTCAATGATGGTTACAACGCGGTTCCGTTACCACGCTTTACCTTTTCTATGCATTTCTTTACCACGCATATGCCTTTACCATGCATGCCTTTACAACGAATTTCATTGTAAAGTCATGATTGGTGAAGGCATATGCATGGTAAAGGTTATGTGTGGTAATGGGACCCGCTTTGTAACTGCTGGCACCCACGATGGCCCCTCCCACGCCCCAGAGCTCTATACAACACTCCTCCCCTCTCATCCAGCCCAGAAAACCATCCCGCCCCCGTCCTGAAAGCTAAAACTAGCCTACCTGCCCTAAAACACCCCAGCCCCCCACCCTGAAAAGTACCCCGACCCCAGCCCTGACCAGAAAACTACTCACCAAGCCGCGTCCTGAACCTACCCGTTCGTCTCACCTGGAACGGCCCTGCACAGCCTGCCTGAATCTCGTCCAAGCAGGAAGTCCCTCCAAGTGTCTCCAACACCTCCCACCCCCGACCATTCGCTCGGATTCTAGAGCGCTGACTACCTTTTTCACGCATATGCATTTACGATTTACAGCGAAAATCATTGTAAAGGCATGTGTGGTAAAGCATACTCGTTAAACCATGCGTGGTAAAGTCTATGCATGGTAAAGGTAGTCGCGTTGTAAGGCACGCGTTGTAAATATAATGCGTGGTAACAGCCGTGTTGTAATGGCCGTTTCTCATCTGTCAAAGGCATCAAAAATGGATTAATCATTAACTGGAGGTTTTTTTCACTGAGACATTGATGGTCTGCCTTGAAGAGCGTTTCCTGAACTGGGTCCTAGCCTTAGATGAACCTCTCTTCCTGAAGGGAGAAGGGGAGAGGTGTTTGCACTTCTCACTGTGTTTACCCATTGTGAGCACTAAGACACCGACTAGAAAAAGGGAGATAGTATATATACCCCACGTGAAGGGCACCTGCACTAACAAGGATTGAAATGAAAAACCTTATGGAACTGAAGACCTTAACCAAGGATCAATGTTAACAGGAAGAAAAATAATCCATTCTTAAAATGACAAAATAGAAATTAAAACAACTCAACAAAAGGAAAGAGAGAATGTGAAACAGACACTAAATCCTCCTTTTTTTGCTGACTTATGGACATGGATACCTGTACCTCTGTTTAAAAAATCAGAGAAGAGGGACCTGATCCCAGCCAGAGTTATTTATATTCCTTGGACAGTTACAAGATGTTGGTGTGTTTCCTATTGGCAGCATCGAGCGGAAGGACAGTGGCAGGCAGCTCTTCGGATGCCCAAGGAGGAAGAAAGGGGTACCAGGAAGGGAAGGTGTATGTGTGAGAGGCTGGCTGCGGCTATCTGAGGGAGGTATGGAGTGGGGAACACAAGTGAAGAGAACAGTGTCCAAAGGCAGCAGATATTAAAACTGGCTGATTGGGACTATCAGGAAGAAATGTGGAGGAAGGTAGACAGACGGAAAGACGAATAAGTCACTGGGGTAGATATACCTGTGAATTCAAAGCAGATCGGAAAGTCAGGGCAAACACTCTGTTGGTACGCGGGGTGGATGCAAGGAAAAGCGACCTGGAAGTTTTAAAAACCAGGAAGAATTCAGCACACGTTAAGCAGCCATGCGTACTACCATGTAAAAATTCTTCCTTCCAATACATCTTCAAAAGCACGGTTTGAAGCATGCAGCCAGGGAAAGTAAACAAAATGTGCGATGTAGCCATGCCCGCTGCCACGAGAAGAATTCTTGAAATGTATAAAAAAAAGTTCCTCACAAAAGCGGATGAATACAGTACTTTGGCTAAAGGGAACTGATAAGAGCACCCTTTTAAGATATATTAAATACAATAGATTTCACAAGCACAGCGCAAGCGTTGTGCAGGTGAAACCTCAAAAAGTAGGCACTGAATAGATGGCTCCTTCTCATTTCCTCCATAAAGCAGGCCTTATGCACTGCAAAATCACCAACAGGATGCAAAACACAAAATTGCAGGAAACAAGGCATTAGAATAACAAGCATTGGCAAAGCCAATAGGTCTTGCCTATGCAGGAGCTATTGGCATTGCCAATGTGTTTTAGCCATGTTGTACACAAACGTGGCTGCTGTTCAGCATGGCTAAAAGTTAATGGTATAAAGGAGAATGGCGTCCATAGATTGTCATTGATTGGTGTGGCGTACAGTGTCGTGGAGTGAGTAGGATGTCGTTGAGTGGAGAGCCGTAAAGAGGAGAAGTGTGGCGTATAGTGGAGGAAAGTAACGTGGAGTGGTGTAGAGAGAGTTTAATGGAGTGTTGTTAAGCGTAGTACATTGTCGTAGAGTGGAGTGGCATTGAGCGGGGTAGTGTGCCATAGTGTGTACTGGCGTATAGCGGAGTAGAGTATCATAGATTGAAGTGGCATAGAGTGTCAGGGAATGGCATAGAGTGGAGTGGCAGTGTGTCGTAGAACAGAGTGGAGTAAAGTGGCATGGAGTAGTGTAAAGGAAGTTGCGTAGAGTCACAGAGTGGAGTATAGTGTTGTAGAATGGCACAGAGTGGAGTAGAGTTTAATGGAGTAGAGTGTCTTAGTGGAGTATCATGGAGTGAAATGTCATACAGTGAAGTGTCATAGAGTGGTCTAGAGTGAAGTGGCATACAGTACAGTGGTGCAGAGTAGATTGGCGTACAGTGGAGTGGGAAGAGTGCATTGGTCTAGAGTAAAGTGGTGTAGAGTGCATTGGTGTAGAGTTCACTGGTTTAGAGTAGAGTGCAGTAGCGTAGAGTAGAGTGGTGAAGAGTAGAATGGTGCAGAGTGGAGTGGCGCAGCATAGATTGCAGTGACGCAGAGTGCAGTAGTGCAGAGTGCTGTGTCATACAGTGATGTGGTGCAGGGTAGAGTAGAGTGGCATAGAGTGCAGTGGCGAAGAGTGCAGTGATGCAGAGTAGAGCGGCATAGAGTGTAGTGGCATAGAGTCAATTGGTGTAGAGAAGAGTGCAGTGGTGCAGAGTAGAGTGGTGTAGAGTTCAGTGGAGTAGAGTTCAGTGACAAAGAGTACAGTGTTGCTGAGTAGAGTGTTATAGAGAGCAGTGGTGTAGAGTAGAGTGGCCTAGAGTGCCTTGGCATAGAGTGCAGTGGCGTACAGTGGTGCAGAGTAGAGTAGACTAGCGTACAGTACAGTGGTGCAGAGTAGAATAGAGTGGCCCAAAGTGCAGAGTAGAGGGTCGTAAAATACAGGGGTGTAGAGTGATGCAGAGAACAGTGGCATAGAGTGCAGTGGTGCAGAGTTGAATACAGTTGCATAGAATGCAATGGTGTAGAGTAGAGTGCTGCAGAGTAGAGTATAGTGGCGAAGAGTAGAGTGTTGCTGAGTAGAGTATAGTGATGTAGAGTGTAGTGGCATAGAGTGGTGCAGAGTAGAGTGACACAGAGAAGATTAGAGTGGTGCAGGGTAGATTGGAGTGGCATAGCGTAGATTGGAGTTGCATAGAGTGCAGTGGTATAGAGCAGATGGTTTCAGAGTAGAGTGAAGTGCCCTAGAGTGGTGTAGAGTAGATTAGAGTAGCATAGAGTGTGGTGGTGCTGAGTAGAGTGCAGTGGGACAGAGTGCAGTGGCATAGAGTGCAGAGGTGCATAGTAGTGAGGTGTAGAGTTCAGTGGCGGAGAGTGCAGTGGTGCAGAGCAGAGTGGCATAGTAAGCAGCAGCATAGAGTGCCATGGTGTAGAGTAGATTGGCATAGAGAGCATTGGAGTGGCGTAGAGTGCATCAGTTTTGAGTAAAGTGGTTAAGAGTGCAATGGCATAGAGTGCAGTAGTGTAGTGTGCATTGGTTAAAGAAGATTAGTGTAGAGTGTAGTGGCCTAGTGTAGAGTTTGTAGAGTAGAGTCGAGTGGTACAGCATAGAGTGCAGTGGTGACGAGTGCAGTGGCATAGGGTAGAGTGTTTCAAAGTAGAGTGCAGTGGAGTAGATTGGAGTGGTGCAAGGTAGAGTGTAGTGGCATAGAATAGAGTGGTTTAGAGTAAAGTTGTGTAGAGTGCAGTGGTGCAGAGTGCGGTGGTGCAGGGTAGATTAGTGTGGTGCAGAGTGGAATGGCATAGCGTGCACTGGCGCAGACTGGAGTGGCACAGAGTAGAGTACATTAATGCATATTACAGCGGCAGAGAGTGCAGTGTTCTGGAGCGGCATAGAGTGGAGTGGTGCAAAGCACTGTGGAGTGGCCTAGACTGGAGTAGGGTAGAGTGCATTGGCATAGAGTGTAGTGATTCAGAGTAGAGTAGAGAGGTGTACAATGGAGTGGTGCAGAGTATAGTGCAATGGCATGGAGTAGTGCAGTGTGGAGCAGAGCGCCGTAAACGGGAGTATGCATGGTGTGGTAGTGCACTGCCATTACAGACAACAGATCTTCAATTGAAATGACCATTAGATTTGCACGGACTTACAAGTATGCTGACAAAAGTATACAGCGTACAGATGTTAATGTGTGGAAATGTCATCACCTAGTGTATTGATTTGTTTTTATCATATTAAAATATTTGTTTCCACCGCACTTATATTCTTAAATATCTGCACACTTAAGTTACAGACATTTAAATTTTGTTGTGTGATAGAAAAAAATAGCATCCCTCAAGCCTTCCTCCAGCACACCCCCCAGTTGCCAGCATGATTGTCATACATATCCTCTCACTTTGAAGCCAGAGAAAGAAAGATAAACACCAAGCTCCAAAGGAAGACAGAGCCTGACGTTTGACCTTGGTCTTTGAATGTGCAGCAAGAGTGACAAGATAAGAACAAGATTTAAAGGCCTGTTTACAGAAATCAAACACTGGTGGAAGGATACAGTAAACAAGGTAGGGACAAACTCAAGCTGGACAACCTAAAACAAATACAGCTAGCAAATCGAAACCAAGCAAACGAGAATTACAAACCACAAAGCCAATTGTAAGCAATATGCAAAAATGCATTCCGAGCAAAGCTTTCCAAATGTCCCCTAAATGTCTTTAGCAGTGCTTCAACCGAAGAAAAACTAGACTACTACCTGGAGGACCTGCACATTGGCAGGGAAAGCATTATTAATGCTACTTGTACTGTTCACCAATAAAAAAATGGATTATGGTACCAGAAAAGGGCACATCCCCTTCAAAAAACTAATGAGGAGACTTCGCAGAGTGTACTACTCAACAAATACCTGGTTTTCATCTTGAGAAGGTGCAGAAAGAAGCATGGTCTCTGTTCATGATTAAGCATTGGCTTTAGCCCAGGAATCAGCCCATAGCTGTTTGAAGGAAAAAAACTCACAAGCCACTGCAAAAATTAAAACATAGTCTTTGAGGTCTAACACACTGAATCATAAGGAACAGAGACGCATTAATCAATCAGGGATTTGTAGAGCGCACTACTCACCTGTGAGGATCTCAAGGCGCTGTGCACTTGATATGAAGGGCCCCCTAATGATCAGAAAATTCAAGTCAAGCAAAGGTAACAGGAATGCCTGTGAAAATGGCACAGCCTAATCAAAGAAATTGAAAATAATTTCCAAATATTACTACAGATAAATAAACTGTTTGAGGGAAGCCACTAAATAAAACTGTGGAAAAATTGAAAACCTAAGTTGAAATGGCCACCAACTAGCCATTTACCGAACTTGGAATCCTGGAATAAGCTGTGCTCTGGCTAATTCCCATTTATCAGGTAAGTTCTTCTGGGAGCAGAAAAGACAGGCAGGAAATAAAGAGAAAAAACTAGAAGAACTTAAGATTTCTATACATGCACACTTCTGCTCTTGCTTCATGACAATTTATATCTGCTAGGTTCTTAGATCTGCAGCCTACTTTTTGAGGGCCTGTTTGTTTTTTGCTTTAGTGAAGTATATTAACAGAAAATGACATGTCTCACAGCTGTGCAATAAATAACCAATAATAATAATAATACAATTAAAAAGCACTGGCAAAGCCAATAGGTCTCAAATCTGGGACCTTTTGGGTTGACCAATGAAGAAAATGAAATAACGTGTCATGGCACTACTGGTGTCTGCATTCAGTACGCTTGTGCATGCGTGATGACACAGGATGCATGACATATGCATGTGCATGCGTCACCACTCATGCATGCACCTACTGCATGACGAGGGTGCCATTTTATTTAGTGTATTATTTACCCATCGGAGGAGGCAAACACCAATTGGGGCAGTAAATGGAAAAAAATCTATTGCATTTCAACAAGAAACGCAGTGCGGCAGCCAATGGGAGTTGTCGGGCCCTTTAAAAAATGTTAAAAAAAATATTTTAAAGGATTCATAGAGGTGTGCGACCAACGGGTGGGAGGAAGCAACAGGGGGTTACTGGGGGTAAGGGGTAAATTAAATAAAGATAAAGTGGAGTGGGGTGGAGGGAGAAGGGGAAAAGCAGGATAAAAACAACACATGAAGGAGAGAGCAAAAGTAAGCACACTGGATGTTTGGCAGGAATAGAAGCACATGAAGAGAAAGCAACACTGAGCACAGTGGATGCAAGTATTTTATGGATGGAGAAGCATGAGAGAAGTTGAAAACAAATGCGCTCTCTTAAAAAGAAAAATGTGGTGCTTAACAAGAAACAAGTGGTTTCCTAAAGGGAGCAGTGGAAGTGTACAAGTCAGCCAAACAAAAGGAGGGAAGCGATACTCCAGTGTGGGGACAAACATAAGAGGAAGGAAAGCCATCTAATAATAAATAAGCAAATGACAATAGCAATAAAGTGAACAAATGGTCAGCAATGCTCAGATTCTAAGCCCACTATAGGTTTTTGGTTAGGTCCACAAGAGGCTTTTACCTACAGAAAGCCAAAAGTTGTCTGGCATGCAAGAACTAAAAATGACAGAATAGAGAAGTTAAGCTGTTACAAAATGTGTTACACTACACCAGATAATTTGCTTTTTCTTGCCGCATAATTTAGCCGAAGGCACGCCAAAGGCAAGCTCGTCTGTGCCCGTCCGCGTCCGGAACACGTTCAGCGCCAGAAATGCTGCCCAATTCCTACAAGGTACATGTTTTACTAGAGAATCCCTCTTGGCCCTTAAAAACAGCTCTCACAATTGTAAAAACCCCCTTAATGTTGCTAAATGGAAGGGTCTAATCTGCTGTAGAAACTGCAAAACAGTCTTTAAGCCCGTACAAGACACACCGACTGGAAACAGCCCTAACCCGGCCTACCTATGAGGAGGTATCATTAACGCCCGATCACTATGCAAACACGCTCAAAACATCTATGACCTAATTCTAAGTGATAATTTAGACTGCCTCTTCATAACAGAAACCTGGCTTAAATCCTGGTGCAACCCAGATATTGTCTGTGCCCTCCCCCCTGACTACTTCATTCACAGACAGGATAGACCAGAACAACGGGGAGGAGATCTGGTGATTATTTATCGCAGCACACTGAAATGCTCAGTATTCTAAATATCAGACTTAGAGGGGCAGAAACTATCGGTTTCTGCTTCCAATTAGAGGACTCTTTCGCCTTCTCAGGAGCTCTGCTCTACCGCCCACCAGGCCCTAATAAGATCTTCTTGGTCTGCATAGGAGATATTGTGAGCACACTTGCTTTCAGATTCGCCAATTTCACCCTATTAGGAGATTTTAATATTCAGTTAGATGCCCAAAGTGACCCAGGCGCAATACATTTCTGAGAAATCATGGACACACTCGGCCTGGAACAGTGCATATTCACCCCCACCCATAACGCAGGTCACACCCTGGATGGTATCTGCTCAAACCTCACGACCCTCACAGTTAAGGACACAGTTAGCCTTACTTGCTCCGATCACAAGCTTATACCTCTAGAAATAAGATACCAGGGCACGAAAAACTGTAAGGGCCACATTCCCACTACCCAAAGCACTAAGCCCAGGTGGAATGATGTAGCAGCCCTTCCATACCTCAATCTAGAAGCCTCAGTGTGCAGGCCTAGACTGTCATGGGACCCAGTTGAAGACAATCAACGTTTTACGCTGTGGATGTCTACCCTGAGGGATCGCTTTGCATCCCCTGGTCCACAAAAGAACCGCCCGTTTAAGAAACCCTCTGCTCCATGGTACACACAAATCCTGAAAGAAATGCATAGCCACTGCAGGAAACTTGAACGTAGATGGCGACAAAAATATAAACAGACGGAACGAACCTAGTTCAAGGCCGCTCTTATAAACTACCATCAACATATCAAAGCTGCCAAGAAATCTAATTTCACCGAAATGCTTAAACTAGCTAACTCTAACCAAAAAACAATCTTTAAGATAGTCAACTCTTTTATAAATCCCACGTCACTTAAACAAGAGATTCCTCCATCACAGTCTCTCTGTGACCACATAGCGGACTGTTTTTTAACAAAAGGTCCAGTCATTACAAAAGATTTCTCTGTACCCTCTGTCCCTCCTACAAATACCAAGGTCGTTTCTGAAAAAAACAGACCTTCCCTTCGAGCTTTTCAAAATATTAGCCCAGACCAAACCTGTCTGTACTCTGGCTGCTAAATCGGGGTTGCCTTTTGACCCCTGCCCCCCTTTATCTTACATGCTCTGATAGATACTGTCAATCCAGTCATCAACAATATAATAAATGCTTCCTTGTCACTAGCTGAAGTTCCCAATAAGTGGAAACTTGCGGCAGTCAAACCTCTCCAAAAGAAACAGCTCGCCGACCCCACCACCCTCACCAACCTTCGTCCCATCTCCCTACTTCCTTGTCTAAGTAAGATTACGGAAAAACTAGTTAACTCCCAACTTATGACCTACCTGGAAGGAGCAAACATCCTACACCCAAACCAATCTGGTTTTAGGCCACAGCACTCCACCGAATCAGCCCTCCTGTACATGGCTGAATCCCTTAAAGCCGCCCTTGACCAGGGAAGAAATGCTGTGTTGGTCCTATTAGACCTATCAGCTGCTTTCGACACGGTCTCGCATGTCATTCTCTTGGACCGCCTTGAATCCTTCGGCATTTATCACCTTGCCCTGGCCTGGCTAAAATCGTTCCTTCAAAACCGAAGGCAAGTCATTACCCTTGGACAATACCAGTCAGCAGAAAAGCCTCTGCTCTCCGGGGTCCCGCAAGGGTCCATCCTCAGCCCAGTGCTTTTCAATACCTATATGGCCCCACTGATTAGCTTGATATCATCCTTTAACATCGAGACCATCTCATATGCGGACGACACGCAACTAATCCTGGTCCTAGATAAAAATACTACACGTGCTGAGGAAAACCTCCCTCAATGTCTCACAGCAGTTTTTCATTGGATGAAAGCAAATCACTTGAGGTGTAATTCAGAAAAAACTGAAATCATGCCATTAAGGAAAGGGAATATTTTTTCTCCCATCTATGGTGGCCGGCCGACATCCCCCTCCCCCAAACACAGTAACGGCAGCCAGAAATTTGGGGGTCAAATTTGACTCAGCTTTGTCCTTCCACCAGCAATCCCTAGCAGTGGCTGACACCTGCTTCCACTTGATAAAATTATTTAAAAACTTCTTTGACTTACTCCCCAATAAGGCGAGACAGACAGTTGCAGTAGCCTTAATTACATCTAGACTCGACTACTGCAACAGCCTCTATGCAGGAGCTAACAAGTCGGTCCTACACAAACTACAGATGGTACAACACGCTGCAGCTCGACTAGTACTAAAATGGCCTAGGAACTCATCAGCATCTGCTGCTCTGGAAGCACTCCATTGGCTACCGATCCACAAAAGAATCCTGTTCAAAGTCCTGACAATTACCTTTAGAATCTTCCACTCATCAGGCCCCCAGTACTTTCGGCCCAGATTTGCACGCTATATACCATGCCGTACCCTCAGATCATCTAACGCAAATCTATTAAAACCCCCAGCCTTCAGATGTGTCTCAAAAGGGGGGAAATCAATTGCAGTGATAGGGTCCAGAGCCTGGAACCAACTCCCCAATAACCTTCGTTTCATCCAATCAGAAACTCTTTTCAGGAAAAAATGTTTCAGTAATTCTGAAACCCAAAGATAACATTATCGAACAAAGGAATATTTTGAAATGCCAATTCTGCACAGCGACCCACCTTTTACGCTGGCAGCAGGTGTTGTGGCGTCACAAGTGGACTCTAATACGCTATTAAAAGGAGCGAAACAATGTAATTTTTAAGTCACAGCTGGAGTGATGACAGTTACACTGTTACATGGAGATTAGTGACGTATGCGGTTATTTCAGGCTTTGGTTTATCATATGAAAGTTAATCAGGCATGTTTATGATTTCCTCTCACGTCTTCGAACTTTCAAGAGAGAAGAGAGGTGGCAGTGTTCTACAAGCAAGGCATTTTCCATAGTGCTATGAGAGTGCATAGCAAACAGAAGGCATTTCTAATTTACGAAATAAAGGTAATCTATCTATTACAAGCCTACTGAATGAAGACTACATTGTTTCTGAAAACTGAGGTAATGGCTCGCCGTTGAGGATAGCTTATGGGAGGAGCCACTGTAAAAAAAAGTGTTGCATTATACAGACTCACTCAAACTCACTACCGCTGATCATGACTATGTAACAAATAATTTTGGTTATGGAATTAAACATTAGCCCGCCTTTTTTTCTTCGCCACAAATAAAAAGATTTTCAACAGCTTAACTAGGAAGGCATTAACAGTATAGACGCAGACTGGCAAATCTTTTATTTTATGCTTATTACCAACATTGTTTCTGTTGCTCTAATAAGCACACCGCGCAATCACGAGATGGAAACAATGTTTACAAAACGTTCAGGGTAAATGTCAGCAAACTACACGGTACAGGGACGAAGAATGTGACAACATTACACAAAAAACGTAAGGAGAGATCACACTGACAGAACATTCGTAAGGGCCCCTCAACAGAACCAAGTGGATACCTACCATCCAAAAACAACACCTAGGGCGGTATTATGCATTTTCATTGTTTGTGCCGGGCGCACCTATTAAAAGGTGCACCGGTGCAAACAATGAAAGTGCACCCTATTACGATGAATTTGCTGCCCCCAGGGCAGCCGCGAACTCGCACTGCCCTGGGTGCAGCGCATTTATGTGAAATCCATGTTTTCACAGTGCAGGCGGATGCCTGCACTTTCACAGGGGATTAGACATCCTCTTGCAGGTGGGTGCAGTCAGTGACTGCACCGGTCTGCAAGGGGATGTCTGGGGGTCCATAGGACACCCTTTCCCCCCTCCAGAGGGCTGCTCACAGTGGGTGCACTCACAGTGCACCACCTTTTTGATGGTGCACTGTGAGTGCACCCCCTGAGAGGTTCTTTGCCTCTGCGCCCACGTCGGTAATACGGCATGGGCTCAGAGGCAAAGGAACGCCCTCATTTGCATAGGGCATGTCCCCATGCAAACAAGGGAACGCTAGCTGAAGGTAGCGCTGGTGCCTTAAGTGTGCCAGCAATATCGGTATTACTGAAGGGGATGACAAGTGTCTACACCCCTTTCTGTAATACCAAAGTGCCTGGGGGCACGCAAAGTGGGCGCAAACGCCTGTTGCGCCCCCAGGGCACTTACTGCTATATGGCCCCTAAAGCAATGAGTATGTCACACTTCAGCAGTATTGCATGTACTATCGAGATAACACAAGGGGAGGGTCAGGGAAGTAACATATTGGAGGCAATGATGAGAAACACATGGGTGAGTGCAGCAGGGAGGGAGGCGGGTGACGGAGAGCAGCACAGGGGGAGAGAAGTACGGGAGGGAGTCTGCTCGAAAGAATATGCATTCTTATGGTGTTCTCAACACAAAACAGGGGTGGAGTGCCAGACCTAAGTAGCGAAGTGGGGGAAAGAGGAAACACAGCCTAGAAACACATGCATGCACATTTATCAAGTGTCAGAAGAGCAAGTACAGGTGAAAGAGAGATGAGACAGTCTGCAAAAATACACATGCACTCTTTAATAGTGTTAAGCACAAGTGCTATGGACGGAGCAGTACACAGAGGGCATTGGGGAAGAAATAGTACGTAAATCACATCAGGAGCCGCGGACGAGCACAGATTAAGTTGAATCAATCTGTGCTTGGTCCCTGCTCCACAGCAAGCATCAGAAGTGACATTTCGGCTGCACTGTCCAATTAGACATCTTTAAAGAAGAGTGACATGAAGCCAACAAGTGGTAAAGAAATGGAGGGGGCTCCAAGTCCATTTTGTATACAACAGTGTCTCGCAAGCAAGACACATTCGCTAGCTTGACCCTGATAAAAAGTATACAGATATCAGACCCATGCACCATTATCTAAGAAAAATACTGGCCTTAGCACTGTGTAGAGTGTGAAAAGGAGTGCACACAAAAAGAAACAGGAACTTTGGTAACCTTATTTCTCTTTAAATAGTGAGGGAGATAGGGTGCTGGTTAATTTGTGTTTCTTTTTGAGGTGCTTGATAGGGGTGACTACTGTGAGGAATTCCCTCATAAGTACATAGAGTAAGTAATGGGAAGAGGAATGAATGAGGAGGTAATCCTCTATTACCATAAAATTTCACATCAGAATAATTCATATTTGCTAACACTTGTGGTATCTTTTCATAGCTAGTCTGAAAGGCAATAGTCAAAACATCTCGCAAATGTTGCAAAGTTAAGCTTTAATTTGCTTTGAGTCCGACAATGCATGAAGGCTACTGATGGTGAAGGTTCACATGATAAGCAGGTGTAAGAAGGAAACTTTGTAGATCTGCAAGTTTGGACATAGAAGAGCGAATTATCCATGCATGCAGTGGTGGTGGCACAATTTCTCTTTAAGATCTAGGAACGCTCTTGTACATTCGTTGTCCCAAGAAAGCGGATCAGACACATCGCAATGTGTCAGCCTCAGTAAAGGCTTTGCTATTAAGGAAAAGTTCGATATCCACTGTCTACCATAGCCAACCGTTCACAAAAACATCCTGATTTCTTTCTGTGTTCGAGGCGGATTCATCTGCAGGATGGCTTCCACTCTCTCTGGTGACACATTTCTGACTCCTTCATGATAATGTATCCCAGATATTAAATTTCTTTTTGACAGTACTGCAGTTTACCTGGAGACACTTTGGGGTCGATTCCGATCTCGGCCGGAAGCGCACCGAATACGATTCGTTCGGAAAAAATACGAGCCGAACGCGTTTTTCCCGAACGATTCGAACAGTCGTCCGAGCGAGCAAATACGATGCGCATTACTGCCAAAATTCCGCGCGAGCCATACGTACCCATTCCAGCTCCAGTTCCCCGACCAAGCTGGATCCGGAAACGCCGAATCGAGTCGCACGGAAGTAAATACACAGCACCTTCCGGCCGGACAAGTACGATGCGCACTCCGTACGCGCCGAACTGGTCGCTACGTCCGGCACGTCAGAGCATCCGGGAGACCCGCACAGAAGCTCCGATTCGCACCACAAGACGATCCACGACTACGAGACGAACAAGCCAGCTACGAGTACGAGTCGAAGCCACGAGAAACCCGAACGAGACGACCCAACCATGAATCCCATCGCGCAGGTCCTACCAATACTGTACATCTATTACCGGAACCGGTACGGACGCGTACGGCGCAGACGGTAAGTCAAACACACACTACACAAACAAACGACACGTACCCGACATATGTCACACACACATAGGGTTGCAGAAATGACGTACACTAGCAACAGCCGAACCATAGGGGCGGGATGGCTATCACCAATGCCATACACACCCATAGGGGCCTGATGGCTACCACTACCACCACCCCCACTCATGGGGGGCTGGATGCCTACCACTACCACCACCCCTACTCATGGGGGCCTGGATGCCTACCACTACCACCACCCCTACTCATGGGGGGCTGGATGCCTACCACTACCACCACCCCTACTCATGGGGGCCTGGATGCCTACCACAACCACCATCCCCACTCATGGGGGGCTGGATGCCTACCACTACCACCACCCCTACTCATGGGGGCCTGGATGCCTACCACAACCACCACCCCAACTCATGGGGGGCTGGATGCCTGTCACTACTACCATCCCCACTCATAGGGGAATTGATGCCTACCACTACCACCACCCCTACTCATGGGGGCCTGCATGCCTACCACTACCACCACCCCTACTCAGGGGGGGCTGGATGCCTGTCACAACCACCACCCCCACTCATGGGGGGCTGGATGCCTACCACTACCACCACCCCTACTCATGGGGGCCTGGATGCCTACCACAACCACCATCCCCACTCATGGGGGCTGGATGCCTACCACTACCACCACCCCTACTCATGGGGGCCTGGATGCCTACCACAACCACCACCCCAACTCATGGGGGGCTGGATGCCTGTCACTACTACCATCCCCACTCATAGGGGAATTGATGCCTACCACTACCACCACCCCTACTCATGGGGGCCTGCATGCCTACCACTACCACCACCCCTACTCAGGGGGGCTGGATGCCTGTCACAACCACCACCCCCACTCATGGGGGGCTGGATGCCGACCACTACCACCACCCCTACTCATGGGGGCCTGGATGCCTACCACTACCACAACCCCTACTCATGGGGGGCTGGATGCCTACCACTACCACCACCCCTACTCATGGGGGCCAGGATGCCTACCACAACCACCACCCCTACTCATGGGGGGCTGGATGCCTGTCACTACTACCATCCCCACTCATAGGGGAATTGATGCCTACCACTACCACCACCCCTACTCATGGGGGCCTGGATGCCTACCACCACCACCACCCCTACTCAGGGGGGGCTGGATGCCTGTCACTACCACCATCCCCACTCATGGGGGGCTGGATGCCTACCACTACCACCACCCCTACTCATGGGGGCCTGGATGCCTACCACTACCACCACCCCTACTCATGGGGGGCTGGATGCCTACCACTACCACCACCCCTACTCATGGGGGCCTGGATGCCTACCACAACCACCACCCCAACTCATGGGGGGCTGGATGCCTGTCACTTCTACCATCCCCACTCATAGGGGAATTGATGCCTACCACTACCACCACCCCTACTCATGGGGGGCTAGATGCCTACCACAACCACCACCCCTACTCATGGGGGGCTGGATGCCTGTCACTACGACCATCCCCACTCATAGGACGGGTAATGCATGACACAACCAGCATACTCCAACATAATGAATGTCAGCAAAAGACATCCCCCCAACATCATGACAAGAGTGTGTAGTCTGTGTCAAATGCCTACAACACTGAACATGACATTGAACATACAATGTGACCCCCTATCACATGTGTCACACAAAAATGTGTGTGCCCTTCACAATGCAAGCAGACCATGACCACTGTGGAAATGGGGTCTAAACCCCCATCATCACAGTGACCAAAAGGTAAGTGTGGGGTCCATAGCTGAAGCACCTTTTGAACATTGTGGCAATGGGGTCTAAACCCCCATCATCACAGTGACCAAAAGGTAAGTGTGGGGTCCATAGCTGAAGCACATTTTGAACATTGTGGCAATGGGGTCTAAACCCCCATCATCACAGTGACCAAAAGGTAAGTGTGGGGTCCATAGCTGAAGCACATTTTGAACATTGTGGCAATGGGGTCTAAACCCCCATCATCACAGTGACCAAAAGGTAAGTGTGGGGTCCATAGCTGAAGCACATTTTGAACATTGTGGCAATGGGGTCTAAACCTCCATCATCACAGTGACCAAAAGGTAAGTGTGGGGTCCATAGCTGAAGCACATTTTGAACATTGTGGCAATGGGGTCTAAACCCCCATCATCACAGTGACCAAAAGGTAAGTGTGGGGTCCATAGCTGAAGCACATTTTTATACATTGTGGCAATGGGGTCTAAACCCCCATCATCACAGTGACCAAAAGGTAAGTGTGGGGTCCATAGCTGAAGCACATTTTGAACATTGTGGCAATGGGGTCCAAACCCCCATCATCACAGTGACCAAAAGATAAGTGTTGTCACGGAAAAAGCTGCAACTGCCAAACAGCATGGATGATTCCTGGTCACAGAACAACAAACACATCAGTGGCAAAGTAGTGGTTGTG
This sequence comes from Calotriton arnoldi, assembly GCA_963921515.1. Lineage (NCBI taxonomy): Eukaryota > Metazoa > Chordata > Amphibia > Caudata > Salamandridae > Calotriton > Calotriton arnoldi. The sequence continues at coordinate 187,074 of CAWUFW010012425.1, forward strand.
TCCCATAGGAACATATATTGGGTGAGGCAAACAGTGCAGTGCAAATAAAACATACCTTTGGGCATGTGCAGACAAACATCACCCATGGGGACTGACATCGTCTCCATTTATCAATTACACAATGCCATAAGTGACCATCATAATGCAGACCCACATATCTGCACTAATGGACACACAAATGTAGATATCCTGGGGAGACTGTAGATGTGAGGTGAACAAATACCATACCATGGCAGCAATGGGACATACGAACCATGATTATTGTGCTGACTGATGACCTAGGAGTTCCAGGGACAGCATGGGAAATCCTCCAAACAACATACAGGCAATGGCACACCAAAGATATGCCAATGCAGTGGTGCAGATGCACAAACACAAACAGGCAGCCTCACACTGCATATCAAACACAACAGGTGATGGGGGGTGTGCCAGTGTCCCCAGGCAACCACACAACACATAAGGAGGCATGAATTCCAATTACACAGATGTGTATACAGTGCCATACAAAAGTAACTCATGGATCGGATTCCCCTATGTGGGCAATCAGGCATTGTTAGATGAGAGGGAGCCCAAATTACACATGTCACACAAGCTTGTAGGAACAGCAACTAACACAGCAAGAGACAGACCCACCACAGCACTACCCCCAGGGACCCCACATTGTGGTGACACTAGCCTGCATGATAATCCCACTGTGATGACAAAGCTAGATGTTGTTCCCACTGTGAACCACAGCCATGTGTCCTGAGCAACAAACTACCATCACACCTACACAAGCACAAATCTATCAGCACGGCCTGTCAGCCAAGGCCAATATGGAGGTAGGGGTCTAGTCGTGCAACAACTCACATTTGCACACACTCAACACCACACACCTTTATCTCCACCAATGTGCAACAGTGAAGCTCACATGGACAGGTGACATTGCACATGCACCCATGACAATCCCAGGGGTGGTTGTGGGAACTAAGGTGCAGAAACCCATCACACCTGGCCAGTCAACAAGACTCGTGAATGTCTGACACACTGCACAGTACGCCGAACATGGGCATGACGTGAAATCCACCCCAATCAATGGGATCCCGGCCACAGTCACACACCAATGAAGAAGCCAAGGTCACCCACAAAGAACACATGTAGACAACTTCCAACATTGCAGCTCTGACCCTGAGGAGTGGCAGCAGTCACACACACAACGTGTCACAATCACTGAAAGCTACAACAAACTGTAAATTACATGACTTGTGTAACCAACAAGTGCCAAGGGAATCCTGACTGTGTCTCATCTGCGTTTGCCCACATCCCCAGCCCTGACAACAAAGACAACTAGGGATGACAACCTGATGAACATTAGTTTGCCATGCACCCACATCACGGAGAAACCAGGTACAAGATGCTGGATGAACACAGGACAACTCAGCAAGCATCACAAACAGGAACATCCGTAGGGACACAGCCGGTATAGGAAAAGGGAAGGGAACACACACAGACATGCTTACACAACACACAACATGGGCCCAGGCAATGTCACGGCATTACACACTGCCATGAGGGCACTCCACTCCTGTGGGAGGTCCGCTGTGCCAAACCTTGTCTGTGCACGACTCAAACATGTCAGCAGAACACTCGCTCAGTGAGTCAACAATTACAACACACTGAAGGCTCTGCTCACATCAGCCTGGGTACGGGAGTGTCACTTCAGTCATCTGCATATACACAAAACACGTGTCAAGCAAGTTGCACAGTATACACAGATGAGTCCTTCAACATTGATGTGCTAAACTGCATGTCCAGTGGAGATGGGCACACAGTCAGGGAAATAGAAACATTGAACAGTGGTAAGCCCACCAGATGTGCATCAGTGTAAGCCACAGATGTTAATTTACAAATGCAAAACGTACATCCCTGTGTCAAATGCTGAACATTACACCCTCAGACTGCAGCAAAGGATGCTATGGATCCAGACTAGATTAGGACACATATCCCATGGACCACATTGAGTCCATCACAGCAACACTTCATTTTCCTGATCTGAACACTATTACAACAGTAAATGCATGATGATACTCATCTACATCATGTACTTCAAAAGAAAAACCACTAGTAAACAAAAAGAGGCTTTATTCAGCAAATGTGAAAGAAAAATTTGAAGTCCAAAAGAAACTAAGGCCAATGGCCAGTCCACATACATAGTCCGAACAGGGTGATATGTGACAACTTGTCACCCATTGCTTGCCTGCACTGGTAGGGACAGGGGACATCCCCCTCAGAGGGGCATACAAGGGGCAGGCCAGGCACCGCAGGGACAGGATCAGGGGATGCCAGAAGGAGGCAGTGAAGGGGTGGTGGGTGCAGGAGTGTCACCGGCAACTGCAGTGGAGGTGTCTGACTCAGTGGGGGCCGGCACCACTGTAGGGCACAAGTCAGATGGTGTGGGTGCTGGCACCACTGCAGTGGGCCGGTCAGATGGAGTGGACTGGGTCCCCACTGCAGTGCCCAAGTCAGACGGGGTGGTTGTGGACTCCACTGCAGTGCATAACTCCAAGGGAGTGGAAGGGGGGCAGATGAGGTGGGCAGGACAGAGGGGGGGGGCCCGGTCTCCACACCAGTGGCACAAACAGGCCGAGCGTCTGGGTTGGGGGTGGAAGAGCAAGTGGTAGGTGGGGAGGGCCTAAGCAGTTTGGGGATGCGGTATGGGTGTGTGGGGGAACCTGGGGCAGGGTGTGGCGGGGGAACCGGTGGAGTGGTTGCCTGGCGGATGGAGGAGAGAGACTGTGTGGTGGTGCTGCGTGGTGGTGGTAGTGGGGTCTTGGCCTTCCTGGTCCGGGGGGACTTTCTAATGGGGTCCTCAGTCTGCCTGTGCCTGGGGGAGGGTGTCTGGGTGTGAGGGGCACTCCCCTCTGTGTGTGGTGGTCGCCTCTTCCGCCTGTGCGTTGGGTCAGATGGATCTGTGGGGAAGAGGCCAAGCTCACAGAGGAAGAGCTTCTGGGAGGGGGGGGTTGCAGGTGAGGCAAGGGAAGGGGTTTTGGAGGGAGAGGTAACTGAGGACTGCGGAGTGCTCGTGGATGCGTGTGTGTGTGTCTGGGCCCCATCCCCTGTGAGTGAGGTATCAGACCCCTGACTGTGCGTGCGTGTGTGTCTGGATTTTGGCATGTGTGTCTGTGTGCTGCTTGTGTCTATGCTGGTGGGTGCCTGTGCCGGTGTGTGTGTGCTTGGGACAGGTAGGGTGCTGGGGATTGTGGATGGGGCAGAGGTAGGAGGGGTGAGGGACTGTTGCAGGAGGGACACTGCTGCCGTCAGTGAGGAGGCCATGGACTGATTGGTCCGATGTAGGGCAGACATGCCAGATGACATGCCCTCCATGAATGACACCAGTTGTGTCAACAGACCCGTGTGTGCATGGAGGACACTCAGCACTGATGTCTGCCCTACATGGATCTGTTTCAGCAAGTCCACAGACTCCACACTCAGGGCAGCAGGGGAGACAGAGGCAGGGGGTGCGGTGCCTGGCATGAAGGAGACACGCTCCCCTACACAGGAGCCTCCACGGACATGTGGGATGGGAGCAGATGGGAGGGTGGAGATGGTGGTGGTGGCGGGGACAGACTTGCTTGATTTTGTCTGTGGTCTGCTGACACCCGCCTCCACAAGGGAGTCCTCACTGGAAGTGCTGTGGTCCTCAGCCGAGGTGGTCGTAGCTGAGGTCTCCTCAGTGTGGCTCCCCTCACCCTCCGTGCCACTGGGTCCCTCGGTCTCCCCTGCAGTGGACCCAGTCTGGCTCTGCCGCTCCTCTTGGTCCATGGAGCTATCTCCTCCTGTGGCCGTGGATGTATCTGCAAACAATCAGGATAAACAGAGCAACATTAGTCACCTGTACTGACCACACACACCACAGTAAGTACAGCACATCACAGAGCAAGCCCTGCCATCATTTGCTAGACATTGCAATAAGTGCTGACACTGATTTGAAGAAGCCCATTGTCTGCCTGACAGTCATTCATGCCACACATATCCTACCTGTCCATGCACCCATCTGTCTGGTGCCTGTTGTATGCGACTAATCATATGTGCAAACATACACCACATACACAGTTGTTGGACATCCAAGAGAACATATGGAAATGTGTCACTCCAAACACATGCCATTTCCTGCCACTGACTCAGTACATGTGTCAGGAAAAGTGATGGGCAGAGTCTCTGTCGATATGCGGGTTTTGCTTCCATCACCAGACACAATGATGTCCTGATAGACAATGCGACAATGGTGTGCATGCAGGACATATCACACTACTGCTGGATCACCCTTTGCGAGTTGAATGTCATGGCACAGGCCTGTCTGGCAAGTCAGTCATAACTGTCTCCTGTCACAGGGGCAGTGCATACACACAACACCAGTCTACACTGTGTCACAATCATGGAAGTTTTGGGAATGCAAGCCCTGTAGCTGACAGGTGCACATGTGCACCCCTGGCCACCCACATCATGAGGACTAAGATGATCCCACGTCAATCAAATGAGACATTTGAGTGACTGCAAACACAAATCCATACACATGAGCACTTCACCGTCTGATGAGAATGAACCAAAGCTGCCTGCACCTCAATGTTTCATACACCATTGTGCACAGTCAAGGGACCAGAGACCTATGCATTAACCAATGTGCAGATCCTATAGTCACAACTCAGATGGCTGGCCACCCCAAATTGTTAAACACTCCAGGAGTCCAAAAAGCAAGGCCACACCACGGTGACACAGAGGCAGACACCTGAGTGCACTCTTCACAATGCCCAATATATATGCTGACACACGGGAGTGGGAGAACAGAGTGCCTTCAATGTACGGAGTAGGCATTACAGTCCTGGTCCATGTGCAACATGGTATTACCCTGAACACTAGGCAGGTGGCTATGCATGTGTCACACACATGATGTACATACTTCTGAGGCTCCCCCCTTGGCCTCTGCTGCAGCATGGGTGTGTGGCACATACCCCAGACATGTGGTGAGTCAGAGCAGCAATTGGAACACATTGTAAAGCCATACCCAGAGTACATGTCAGATCACAGGCATTGTGTGAGCAATTGTACCACCCATGCAGCCCACAACAAAGTTCCTGTAACTGATGCTGTCTCCAACTTGAACCACAGGTAACTGCAAGTACACAGTACCCAAGTGACCTAAGTCACAGACTGTACGGGCCACACCTGTGTATCAGATCAGGAGGGGGCATGACACAAGTGAGGGACATGAGTCCAGTACGACAAGACAGTTGTACTGTGGAAGTGGAACCAGGCTAAAGGAGTGCATAGAGCATGTTAGTCATAGTACACAGAAAAGGCTAGCACTTACCCCCTCCTTGCTGCTGTCTGGCCTTCAGCTGCCCATCCAGGTCAGGGAAGACCACCGCCAGAATCAGGAGCATGTGGGGGGTCAGGGTCCGGTGTCCGCCCCTCCTGCGAGGAGGCGACAGCTTCAGCTGGACCCTTGCGATCCTCCGGGTCCAGCCACAAAGGTCCTGCCACCTCTTCTGGCAGTTGCGGATCCTGCGCCTGTAGACCCCCACAGATCGTACTGCCCGGACGATGGTCAGCCAGATCTCCTGCTTCTGGTGGGCATCAACCTGTGAGGATGACAAAGTGAAAAGGCCATTACTACACATGCAACATATCCGTGCATCACACAGTTGAATATACATGTCTCAGTCACAGGGGCATAGATGAACACAGGTAGTGCAACTATGGCTATGAACAGCTGTCCAGCAGTTACTAAATGGTATCATTGCCTGGGAAGTAAAACCTTGTTGGAATGCACTGTTACTGCACTATACCTGTTCAGTGCATGTAACTACACACTTTGGGGGCTGACAACTACTCAGTGAGCATGCTAGCCACTGGTGTACACACTGTAAGTCTTGCTAGTCAGACAACATGCACAATTAGTAAGGCAGTAGACAGCACACTCACCTGCTCCCCTGGTTTCCCATACAGCTTGCTGTACTGTGGAAGGAGGCTGTCCAGCAGGGCCTGGTTCTCCTCAGTGCTGAAGGCTGGGGCTCTCTCCACAGTACGTGCCATTGCAGTAGCCAGAGGATGCAGAGACAGCAGCAGTGGTGGTGGCAGATGTCGTCCTGGAGCATGTAGTGCAGGCAAGTGAGCTCTCAGGGGAACAGCCAGCATTATATGTGTGCTGCAGAGGCAGATACTGTCCCATGTGTCCAAAGTGATAGGTCCAAGTCGTTTGCTTCTTCTGAATCTGGCCAATCCATGGAATTGCACCACTTATACACGCCCACTGCATCCTTCAAAAGTTCAACTTCATGACACCCATGAATTTGCAGCATTGTTGTGGGTGGCCAACTGAATTCACTGCATCCGGCTCGTAAAAGCTTCAAAAACGCGTCCGTTACCATGTCAGTCCATAGCCAATGCGTGCGCACCGATCGGTCCATTGCTGTACATCGCGTATTTCGAAACACAACACGCATCCGTCCACATCATATGCAATGGCCAATGCGTGCGCACTGATCGGTCCATTGCTGTACAACGCGTATTTCGGAGCACAACACGCATCCGTCCACATCACATGCAATGGCCAATGCGTGCGCACCGATCGGTCCACTGCTCTACAACGCGTATTTCGGAGCACAACACGCATCCGTCCACATCATATGCAATGGCCAATGCGTGCGCACCGATCGGTCCATTGCTGTACAACGCGTATTTCGAAACACAACACGCATCCGTCCACATCATATGCAATGGCCAATGCGTGCGCACCGATCGGTCCATTGCTGTACAACGTGTATTTCGAAACACAACACGCATCCGTCCACATCACATGCAATGGCCAATGCGTGCGCACCGATCGGTCCACTGCTGTACAACGCGTATTTCGGAGCACAACACGCATCCGTCCACATCATATGCAATGGCCAATGCGTGCGCACCGATCGGTCCATTGCTGTACAACGCGTATTTTGAAACACAACACGCATCCGTCCACATCATATGCAATGGCCAATGCGTGCGCACCGATCGGTCCATTGCTGTACAACGCATATTTCGGAGCACAACACGCATCCGTCCACATCATATGCAATGGTCAATGCATGCACACGGATCGGTCCATTGCTGTACGACGCGTCCCTGTACAAGTCACTCGCATATGTCACCATGGTTGTCACTGGTGAACGTATGTCAGCCACAATAACTTGCCAGGGACTATGGGGCACACCTACAACACCACAGCCTGTCCACACTGTATCCTAAGGCATGTAAGGCTGCATTACCTGTGTGTGTATGGGGGTCAACATGTGGTTTGTTGGGTGGCACTTGGGGGCAGCCACTCCCAGGCTGTGCACGTGTTCATGGGGACAGAATCCTTTGTGTGTTGTGCACATGACCACTGTGATGTGCAACTGTTCAGTTCAGAGCATGTGGCATGGTCTCATTTCCAGGTTGTGTATGTGTATGTTATGTCACATACACCCTGAGTCCCATGTGGGATGGTATGTACGTCACAGGGTGACCCATTGCCACAATTGTGATGGCCCTCCACAGTCTGTGTGCATGTTGTGTTTCAGATGTCTCTGATTCCATGTGCACAATGGGAGACAGCCTCCACATCCGCGTTGTTTGTGCATCGACTTTGATGTTGTGTGTGTGTGTGTCACAGACGTCCATGTCTGTCCTGCACAGGCAACAGGGGCCACTACCTGTGGGAGTCATGGTTGTTTTGCTGACGTGTACATGATACGCCATGTCATGCCAGTGTCCATGTGGCAATACAGGGTCCCTGGGAATCTACCTGTCAAAGAGCTGTGATGCCTGGGGCACATCTGTCCTCACTTGTCACTGTGGTGTGTGTTTTGAACGTGACAGCAGTACATGGGCACTGTGACACAGCCTAATGATTTCCCATAGCACAACCTGGAACTTGTTGTCAACACATGTTGAACTGAGATGTTAGATGTTGGCCATGTAGGTGCCATATATGTCCATACAGAATGGCACACACATCAAGTACTTGTGTCTCGTAATGATGTATCATGTGTTATTGAGTATGGTCAATGCCACATATGTGGGGTGACTGACAATCTTTCTTTGTTCACCTATGTACTGCAGGGCACCAGCTGTCCATAGACCATTCCCTGACCTTGCAACCATGGTTGAACGTGACTGCATCCGACGGTACCGCTTCAACAGGCCGCTTATTGAGGAATTGGCGGTGCGGTTGGCCCCACATTTGCAACCTGGCCGGCCATACCCTGCAGCGCTGACCCCCAAGGTGAAGGTGATGGCAGCCCTACACTTCTTTGCCACCGGTACCTTTCAACACACTGTGGCGTCTGCTGGTGGGAAGTCACAGACCATGTTCAGCCGTGTGCTATGCGATGTTTTGGAGGCGATGTTGAGATACTTGAACCAGTACATCTATTTCCCTAAACGTCAACAACTCACTGACGTCAAGAGTGACTTCTATGCCCTGGGGAGGATGCCACATGTCATCGGCTCCATTGATGGGACACATGTGGCTTTGGTACCACCACAGGCACATGAGCAGGCATACAGGAACAGGAAACATTACCATTCTATCAATGCCCTGGTGGTATGTCTTGCAGATATGAGCATCTCACATGTGTGTGCACGTTTCCCCGGTTCTACACACAATGCCTACGTAATGAGGAGTAGTCGCATCCCGAGGATGATGTCACAGATGCAGAACCAGCGTGCCTGGCTTGTTGGTGTGTACTGACTTTGTACCATTGTGTGGGTTCTGCAATGTTGTATTCCACCCTCTTTTCCAACTCAGCTAATGTGCAATTGTCTGTATGTAGGTGACTCCGGATACCCCAACATGCCGTGGTTGCTGACACCCCTCAGGAACCCTGTGACACCAGCCCAGATGCGCTACAATGAGGCACATGGTCGGACCAGGAGAGTGATCGAGCAGACATTTGGTCTCCTGAAGGGCCGCTTTCGCTGCCTGGACAAGACAGGAGGGGCCCACCCATATGCCCCTGCAAAGGTGTGCAAGATTGTCATCGTCTGCTGCATGCTACACAACCTGGCAGTGCGGAAGGAGTTGCCTCTCATCCTGGATGACGATGACCAACATCCGCCACCTGTGGAGGATCCTGGCCTGGGCCACGATGCCAGTGATGATGATGATGATGAGGGTGATGTCCGCACACAGCTCATCACCAACTTCTTCAGCTGAATGTGAGTATACAGAGTTGGTATGTCAATGATTTGAGTTTGCATGATATGTGTTGGTGGTGCTCTGTTGCTGTTTGAGTGTGGCCATGTGCTACTTGACTGGATGCGTGCAGCGATGTGTCCTTACAGGTAGTCTGTAATCCCCAACAGTGTTGACATGCTAACTTGGTTTTGTGTAGGTATCTTCTGACATGTATTGGGCATGAGTATTGCTGTTCTGTCCTGTTCTTCACTGCTTTTGACTGTATGTCATGTCTGTCCTTCACAGGGTACTTTCAGAGTTGTTTGGTCAACTCGGATCCCCCGACACCATGATTCAACTTCCAGGGTGGAAGCAGTTGTTTCCCTACAGGTGATGTGGCACACACCCCTGGACTTTATTTCTTCTACACTTGGTGACTGTGTGGCCACTGCCACTTGGGATTACCTTGCATCTGTAGTGGAAACAACATGTTGCAAATGTGTAATAAACCTGTGCTTCACTTTGGGATGTGCGTTGTCTGTGGTCACACATCTGACTGACATTTGCTTACTGCACCTGTGGGCTAGTTAACACATACTCTGAATAGGTTTGGTGTCTGTGCATTCCACTGTATTTCCTACATCAGTGTAGGCGATGAGTCAGATGGCCCTGGTGTGTATGTGTTGTGTAGCCCTAGTGGTGTGTCTCCCTCATATGACTCACATGACGGTGTTGAACTTGCTGTAGCAGTTAGCATGCACAGTGTCATTTAGCAGATCATCATCTCCATGACAAAAACAACGTTGGAATCACAACAGAGGCAAGTATGGTGTATTAGTGAGTTTATTTGCATACATGTGTGAGGATAGTGCACAGGATGGTGGGTGCTGTACATTGGGATTGGAATCCAAAGTTCCCAGATGAGTTGGAAGTGTTGGTAGCAGAAATGTCCTGAGTAAAGTCCACAGTCAGCTGATACATTAGTCCAACTTAAACTCCCCATGTCATGTGGGAGAGTTGGGTTGCATTTGACAGGGTGAACAGTTTGCACACAAAGGAGAATTTCCAGAACAGGTGTTGGGTTCCTGGGGGATGTACATGGCCATCGGCCTCTCAGTTTTCCTTCCTCGGACGACCCCTCTTCTTTCTGGGGGGACCCTCACGTGCAGGCCGCTGCGGTGCAGAGGACTCTCCACCAGAGTCATCCTCCCTCCCTGTGGCAGTTGCAGTTGTTGCGGCACCAGATGTTGTGGGCACACAGGGAGGTGTGGAAATGTTGGTGCTAATCTGGCGGAGGCATGTCAATATGTCCCTCTGCACCGCTGTCAGTTCTTCCAATGTGTCCCACTTGGATTCCATGCCACACATGTGTGTCTCCACACGGGACATGTGGGAGTCCAAGCGGGCATGATGGGCAGCCTGCTGCTGTTGAATGTCCTTGAGGAGCCCCACTACCTGGCTGACCTCTCCGGTGCTATTCTGGTACGCATCAGCAATGCGTACCAGTTGTGGGTCATCATGCAGTCCAGACCCCTCTGCAAACAGCGACCTCTGCCTACCACCCCTCCCACCACCCCTGGCCACACGTGCGGGACCTGCGGTGGCACACACAGGTGAGCCTAGGCCCCCTTGGGGGTTGGTACTGGGGTTGTTGTCCGTTGCTTCACGGTGGGCTGGGGTCCCTGTGCTGTTGTCATTCTGTGTCCTTGGTCTGTCCGTGTCGGCGGGGGTGGTCTGTGTGTTGGCAAATGTTGGAGGAGTGGGTGCAGGGGGTGCAGATGGTGGTCCTGCTGGTGCTGCATGATGACTCACACCGGAGGTGCCAGGTAGGTCTTCGCCATCCGAGGAGGGCAGAGGCTGTTCCACACCAGAGAGCTCAGGGGCCACCGGAGCCTGGGACAGGGACTCCTCATCATCTGCTGCTGTGTCCCCATCATCACCTGTTTTTGGAAGAGACACACAATGTATGTTATGTTTCTACAGGCATCAATGGTTCAAACACCTGACAGTTGTGACTGTACCTCTGGATGCGGGCCTGTACATTGCATTGTCCTAAGTTGTCACAGTCAGAGGTTGATATTGGTGTAGCACATTGTCCTGCCAACCTGAAGCATTTCAATGTGAATGTTGAGGTGTGTGCATGACCAGCATTGGTGGTATTTGGTTGACATCCGGACCTCCTTCTCCCCCAGCCCAGTTATCCCACCATGAAGCATGCCACCCTTGCAGTGGGTGCATGTTAACTCTCAGGATGTCAGTCAGTGGTGTCCTGCTGTTGGTTGGTGCCCAGTTCCCAGCAGGGCCTGGTACTCCCCACAACAGAGCACCATTGTCAGACATCTTAGAAGTGGCTTTTCACTCCCTGTGAGGTGTGCATGCTTCAGTGTGAGCTTGCTGGGCCATGTGGGTGGGGGATGTTGAGCTGTGACTACCACTCCCATCATGCTATTGCCTACACCCCCTTCCCAGCATGCCCATACTTCCTTCCTTTTGACTCTGCTTCCCTGTGGGGTAGTGTGCCTGTGCTGACAGGATGGCTGACAGTGTTGTCCTGGCGTTTGTTTGGCTACAAGTCACAAAAGTATCCCTGTGCTTCACACAGCATAACCCAGTGTGGTGGTTCTTTGTGGGATATTTAATTAGAGTGTGAGGCAATGCATTCTCCCAGGTGAGTTGTGTGAAGTTTGTGTTAAGGGTGTGTGTGAGAAAGGCTGCTGGTAACTATGGTCAGAGCTGTCAGTCCTCCTTCCCACCCAGCCAGATATCCCACCATGGAACGTGCTTCCATTGCAGGGAGTGCAAGTTGGCTTAGAGGATGTTAGGCAGTGGTGTCCTGCTGTTGGTTGGTGCACAGTTCACAGCAGGGCCTTGTGCTCCCCACAGCTGAGGCCAGTCAGACACTTTGAAGTGGCTTTTCACTCCCTGTGAGGTGTGCATGCTTCAGTGTGAGCTTGCTGGGCCATGTGGGTGGGGGATGTTGAGCTGTGACTACCACTCCCATCATGCTATTGCCTACACCCCCTTCCCAGCATGCCCATACTTCCTTCCTTTTGAGTCGACTTCACTGTGTGTGAGGGTGACAGCAATGGCAAGATGGCTGACAGTGTGGTCCTGTTGTTTGTTGGTGCACAGTTCACAGCAGGGCCTTGTGCTCCCCACAGCTGAGGCCATTGTCAGACATCTTTGAAGTGGCTTTTCACTCCCTGTGAGGTGTGCATGCTTCAGTGTGTGCTTGCTGGGCCATGTGGGTGGGGGATGTTGAGCTGTGACTACCACTCCCATCATGCTATTGCCTACACCCCCCTTCCCAGCATGCCCATACTTCCTTCCTTTTGAGTCGACTTCACTGTGTGTGAGTGTGACAGCAATGGCAAGATGGCTGACAGTGTGGTCCTGTTGTTTGTTGGTGCACAGTTCACAGCAGGGCCTTGTGCTCCCCACAGCAGAGGCCAGTGTCAGACATCTTTGAAGTGGCTTTTCACTCCCTGTGAGGTGTGCATGCTTCAGTGTGAGCTTGCTGGGCCATGTGGGTGGGGGATGTTGAGCTGTGACTACCACTCCCATCATGCTATTGCCTACACCCCCCTTCCCAGCATGCCCATACTTCCTTCCTTTTGACTCTGCTTCCCTGTGGGGTAGTGTGCCTGTGCTGACAGGATGGCTGACAGTGTTGTCCTGGCATTTGTTTGGCTACAAGTCACAAAAGTGTCCCTGTGTTTCACACAGCATAACCCAGTGTGGTGGTTCTTTGTGGGATATTTAATTAGTGTGTGAGGCAATGCATTCTCCCAGGTGAGTTGTGTGGAGTTTGTGTTAAGGGGGTGTGTGAGAAAAGCTGCTGGTAACTATGGTCAGAGCTGTCAGTCCTCCTTCCCACCCAGCCAGATATCCCACCATGGAACGTGCTTCCATTGCAGGGAGTGCAAGTTGGCTTTCAGGATGTCAGTCAGTGGTGTCCTGCTGTTGGTTGGTGCACAGTTCCCAGCAGGGCCTTGTGCTCCCCACAGCAGTACCCAGTGTCAGCCATCTTGTCAGTTCTTTTCCACTCCCTGTGATGTGAGCATGGTTCAGAGTGGTGTTGATGGTCCAATTGTGAGGGTGACCAATATCTGTGACTACAACTCCCATCATGCTATTGGCTACACTCACTTCACCAGCATACACACAATTCCTTCCTTTCAGTGAGCTTCCCTGTGAGGTGGTGTTCTAGTGGTGGCAACATTTCTGACAGTGTTTGTTGGTTAGATTTGTGCCACTGCCTTGCTCTATTTGTTGTTAGGTTTGTACATGTCATGACACAGTTACAAATCACTATGCGATGGCAGGTTTTGTGTTTGTCTAACTGACATACACATCTTGGGATGATTATCTTTTGGTTACTGTGGCTTTGCTAACGGTGCATGGTTTTACTATCCCCTTGACAGTGATGTGTGTGTATTGTCACACAATATTGGGTATATTGGTTGTGTACTCACCAGGCTCTGGGATGTTTGATAGTCCATGTACGCTCTCTGGTGGTAGGATGGCCCGCACCTTCTCCTCCCAGGGCCTGAGGTATACTGGTTTGGCAGGAGGGCCACTGCCGGTGCGATGACTCAAGGCGTAATCCTTCTTGACTAGGTCCTTGACCCTCCTGCGCACATCATACCACCTGTTCTGGATGTCTTCCTTTGTGCGCAAACATGGTGATTGTGCGTTCACCCTGTCGACGATCCTCTCCCACATCTTGGTTTTCTGCGACATGGGGGTCTGTTGGACCAATGTACCAAACAACTGTGGCTCTACCCTGAGGATTTCATCTACCAGGACTTCCAATTCACTGTCTAGGAACTTTGGATTCTTCTTTGGGGGCATGGTGATGGGTGGTGGTGGGGATTGATGTGTGTGTGAGTGTGCAAGTGAGGGTGGGTGAGTGTAGGTTTTGCTGGGTGTATGTGAGGGTGCTATTTGGGAGGTGCTAATGGTGTGTGGCTTGTGTGATGGATGAGTTGTGAGTGTGTCTGTGGTTGCTGTCTGATGGTGTTCTGTGCTGGCAGGTCAGTTGAATTTGAAAAGGATCATGGGAAGGATTTGTGGCCTTTATATGGGTGGAGTTGTGGGTGTGTCTTTGTTGCATGTTTTTTTCCCCCTGTATTTATTGACTTTGTCATTGCTTGTTTGGCCCTTTTTTTTGAATTTTTTCCTTTGTAGTTCTTAGGCATGTAGGAGACGTTCTTCTGACCGAGTAGGACGCTGCAGTTGGCTCGTGCGAGCTTCTCCGAGTCTTTCAAGCTGTGTTTCTGCTGGGTTTCATGTGCGGCGTACGCGTCGGTCGCGGAGTATTGGGTTGCTTCGGCTCCCTGTTTTGTATGCGTGTCGGTCGTACGGCTTGAGCTCCGTACGACTCGGTCTGGTTTTACACGCATTGCATCGTACTGCGCGGGTTGGAGTTCGCGGGTACGTTTCTGTCGGGTTCATTCCTGGTGCGTGACGGTCAGTTCGATTCGCGTAGTTTTCCGGCCGGATAGCTGGTTTCTGTGTGGTTCGGTCGTTCGGCTTGTGTTCCGTACGAGTCGGTCGTAATTCACATGCATTGCATCGTACTACGCGGATCGGGCAGCGCAGGTACGTGTCGGTCGGACTACATTCCCGTACCGAGTCGGTTGGTATGTTTTCCGGCCAGAATCGGAATCTGCCCCTTTGTGTCCGTTTTCTGCCAGGTGATTCAAAAGTGCAATGGTGTTGTACTTGCAAGCAGCACGTGTTTCTGATGCTACTAAAAGATCATCTACATATTGTACAAGGGTAGACTCACAAGGCATTTTTAAGGACTCAAGATTTCTTTTCAGGATCTGGTTGAAAATAGACAGACTCTCTGTATACCCTTGAGGAACATGACACTATGTGATTGTCTTCTGTTGGAAGACAAAAGAGAAAAAGTATTAGCTATCTTTGTGCAAGGACACGAAAAAGTAAGCCTGACACAAATCAATGACTGTAAACCATTCTGCAGTACATGGAATTTGGAATAGTACAGTGGCAGGATTTGGTACCACGGGACAATAAGGCACTTCTATGTTGTTAGTTCGCCTCCAATCCTGGACAATCCTATACTTGCCATTTGGCTTTTGTAAACCCATAATAGTTGAATTACATGGGCTTACAATCAACTCTCTCAGTATGCTTTTCTGAAGCATGTCTTTGATCACTGGCTGTATCCCTGCAATAGTTTCTGGGACAAATGATAGGATGGTGTTCGGGGATAAACAGCATTTGGCTTTAATCTTACCTGGACTGGTTCTACACCTTTAATAAGTCCAATGTTTTTCCCTGTGAAATCCCAAACTCCTGCATTTACAGTTTTTCTGAGATCTTCTGGTAATTCAGAAATTGCCAGCAAAGAGAATATTCCTATTTCAGCATTCTGTCTAATCATTTTAAAGTCGACATCCTCATCATGGGTTTGAAAGGCAACACCGTCCGGTGTGCACTACATTGTGCAATTTAACTCACACAATAGATCTCTTCCTAGCAGGTTTACTGTGTTTCTTCAAAAGTTCCTATTTTTACTGGAACTTCTTTTGAAATCGGATTTTGCATCTGTTTATTTGTAACCCCAACTACTTGGATCGTTTTCCCCGAGAGAGGCAAGTCTGGCACTTCCACTGTTCTAACAGTTGTCAATCAGAAAGGACATATCGTGACCATAAACATTTGCGCCTACATATGAGCCACTTTGATCTACTTCTAAGACTACGCCAATTATGCAATCTTCTCCCTCTGTCAGGCATCGTCATTGGGAATTATCAGAAGCAAACTCATCAATATCAAATACGGGTGGAAGAGGTCCCATCTTGCTCCTTGCTTCGTAGTACTCTGCACTACACTGTATTGCATTCTGATGAAGAGTTTTTAAGCTGTTGGGGGACGCGTCGAAGTTCAGAGCTGCTGTTTTCCTGCTCCATTTTTTTTATCAGAGGCTCGGAGCTGCAGCGGTGAGGAGAGGTGTGTCGTAGGCGCGCTGCAGCTCTGGTATCAGTGGAAGAGTCGCGCAGAGAGGAAGCGGTGTGAGACGCTGAATCGGGCGGTTCAGAAGAAGGCGCTGTGCTGCCTCAAGCACCTCAAGTGACTGGATTGTGTGGATTGCGGGAAGAACTGGGCTGCAAACAGCAACTACTCCATGATAGGCGGTAGGAGGGGGTGCAGAAGGGTTAAGGCAGAATTATTTAAGGGACGCATTAGGCTTCCCACACAGGGTGCTGAGCCAGGGCGGCAGCGGAAGTGCTCTTCCTAGGTGTAGGGTGCAGCTTGCTGCTGTTTGGCCCGCCCCCCCCCCCATTATACACTAAAGGACACTACAGGATATTACAGCAGTAGTTTCCAGCAGTTTCCAGGATAAAGCATACCCCCCCAACAGGTTTACCTTTTAATTAGGTCAGATGAAGCGCCTCACTGCAGAGATGGGACAATAAAATCCCAAATCCCGGCCAAGATTGCTAGAACGGGCAAAGTGGAGAAAGTACAGGGAAAAAACAGCTTGAGCTAATCGGCCCGGAAATTCAAGAAGAGGATATCGAGGGGTGCAATGCTGGCATGAATCTGAGCGCTGCTCGAGATGGTCCACTGGATTCACCTGATTCGGAAAGATGCTGCTCTTCTGAAGAGGCAAATGAGTCTTTAAAACAAATTCAGCCAATGCCCCAGCAGGGTATTTTAGCAGAACAAGGAAAGCTGCTCCCTTTAGAACCAGAACTGCCTCAAGATTCCACACCTGATATATCATCAGGGGGAGCGTCAGCAGCATAAAAAACTATTGTCCTGTGCAAAAGCCCTCATATCCATTGTTTGGGCTTAAAGGAGCTAAGACAGCAGGGCAAGCTTCCCAGAGCCCATCAGAAATGAGGCGAGGTTTTGGATATGTAGTGCAATTGGCAGTAGGGAGTTTAATATCTTGTGAGAATAATGAGCCCCTTTCGGAAACAGCGGGGGTGAACTTATTAAACGGGTTGTTAGCATCTCAAATTGCCGTTAGCAGCGCCAGCCCTCAATCTCAAGCAGCACTACAGTGTGAGCTAAGAACAGATACAGGGTTAGTCATGGAAGGGGCTGCAGCCTATAACTCCCAGTCGGGAGACATGCTGAAAGAAATCTTGCAGGCAATAAGGCAACTACAAAATGCCTAAGAAAAGGCCCACACAGAAGTTAAGAGCCAGCTGGAGATATTCAATGACAATATTTTGCAATTAAATCAAAGGCTAAGCTTTGCTGAACAGCGTATTTCCGATCTCGAAGATGCTCAGAAAAACTTTGAGCTATTCCAAGCAAAGTATAATCAGGAGCTGGAAGAAACCCAGATCAAGCTAAGGGAGTTGTAAAGACTAGGGTCTCTCCTCTTGCACATTTTGTGGGGGTCTCCACAGAACTAACTGTGAATTCTGAGTTGGCGGCACATTCCCAACAACTAGTGTTGTTAAGACTTCCGTCCTTCTCTCTATTTGGGGTGGTGCACTAGCAACCACTCGAGGTGCAGCTGGAATATTAGCAATGGGGACCACAGCTGGTGGTTGTCTTACAACTGGTGGAGCAATTTGTAAAACCTGTAAGGTTCATTCAATAGGAAGTAGATCTGGATGCACTGAAGCTGTAGCTATGGTCTGACTGGCACTAGCACTTTAACTCTCCTGGATCAGTAGATTTTGCAGGTGGTGGTGGTTGGGAGGACAATATCTGTTCTAGTATCTTAACTCCTGAATCAGTGTCTGACTCATTTACCTCTTGCTTCTTGGTTCCCTCATTTTTTTTATACCTTCTGAAGTGAGAACCAGATATAATCTGGCTCCTTTAATAATACCTTTCATCCATCTACACTGTTCCTCATCCCACAGAGAATTTGCATAATTTTGCATTGCTCTTCCTGTCCTTCGTTGATATTTCTCCTTTTCTTTTTTCCTTGGAAGCTTTTCCCAAGCATTGAAAGTCTCATATTGCATAGGTCGAGGTGGTGGCTTCATCTCGTACAATTTCCCCTTCAAATGATGTAGCATTCTGGTATTGAATGCCCCATATCTCGGAAAACTTTAAGCACCCTCATGTTCTGTAATCCTACTCCATTGTCAAAGCCACAAACACAAATTGAATTCATGTTCGGTAGTTATAATGTATGCCGGAGTGCCCTCTTGAAGTGCCTCTTCACCTTTCTGTACAGGAATAGTGGGATCTCCTCTACAGTAATTGTGGAAAACTTCAAGTAGTGGAAAATAATTTTATTAGAACACTTTTGATGGTCCCTAAGAGCACACCAACATCCTTTTGCCTCTCGGAACTGGGCCTTGAGTACATTATGGATCGTATTGGACTTGCCCCTTTGTTATTATGGGTGAAAATTTGGAGCATGCCGGAGCTGGGTTTTTCAAGATCCATTATTATGGATTGTCTTTCCATGGCCAATCCGGAGAGTATCCTCTGGCTCGGTTATCTGAAACATGCATTTAGCGAATATAGAGTGCTTTAATGACCCCTTTATATACCTCCTCACGCAAAGTCTCTAGTAAAGTCTTTATATTATTCAAGTGCCAGTGCACGGCACAACCAGCAATTAAATCAGCGAAGAGTCTTGAGCATGGGCAATGATAGTTTTTCTACCAAGCAGATGCAACCCTACTTATATCTTTTTTGGGATCCTCAGCATAAATGTTATTTAACCAACTTTCGCTTAAGTACGTTGCACTTCATGGTAGCCTTTCCTAATCAAGGTGGTTGGCATGACTACCTTCTGCCTTTCCCTTGTAATAATGTTGCAAAACAATGTGCTCTGCACTTTGTTTTGTTTTGTGAATTGTACAAAAATTTGAGATTGAAATTTTTGCTACTGATACTAAGGCCATGCCGCCCTTGTTCTTATAGAGAAGGTTTTAGTAACTTACAGTTGCTCTACTCTTTTGATATTTCTGTTGCTGTCTTAAATTTTATAAGAGGAGCCCTCATAATACGAAAACGATACTGATAACTGAGTGTATCAATTCGTAGCGCATGATATAGCGTCCTCATATGCACTTTATCTTACTTGCAGGGCTGGGAATGGGATTCTTTTGAGGCTATGACAGATATGCCAAGAAATGTACAATGGAATAGACTTGTTGAAGTGCCATTTTGTTTCTTAACTTATTTGTTTGTATTTCTTATGGTTATATAGGATTTAGCATCCTTTTAATGATTTTGAGTATTTTACTTAAATTATGCATTTTACTCCATGACATATTTTTATTGAATGTATTGCCATTTTTGTGCTTTTATGATTTGCTTGTCAAATCGAATGAAGCTTATGATGATGATGACATTTCCTCTGACAAATTTCTTAAAATCCTTTAAACATTTCACAATGACATTTGAGCTTTAACATTTTTACGTAAGACCAAATGTATTGATTTAGCTCCGTATATGTCAAATTTTTGTTCATCAATTAAATGACAGCTTTTATAATTACATGTAATCTGTTACCAAATCAAATGACCGCCCTCAAATCAACAATGCCCAATCACAGCGCGACACAAAAAAATCCACTAGCCAACGGAAGCATGAAAGTACACTAACCGTCCAATCCCAGCGCGAACACTATGACGTATGGCTCACTCCTCACAGCAGGTCGCCCTCCTTTACAGTTTTCTACGCATTCATACAGAACCTTCAAAATGTTCTTAAAACAACTGCCTGTTTGCTTCTTCTAAAGAAAATTAAGTATCACACCCACTCAAGAATATTCTACACTAGCAAGTGACTTCTTGATCACCGAAAATTCACACAAATTAACGCAGCTTCCCCCGTCTGCACAATAAGGTTCCACTAACATTAACAAAAATTAATATATCCCAACATCTTGTCCCTATTGTTTTTGATGGAAGTGATGGTACCTCACACTCCACATCAAATTCACCTGCAAACAAGTTTTAAGTATTTGTTATTATCTTGGGATCTTTCAACTTCAATGAGCCTGAAACTCAACTCCTCCTTTTCAACAACTCGATATCTCTATCTTCCACTCATGCACCTGAAAAGAAAAGACACTCATGATAGAGCGAAATGTTCTTGTGAATTGTAGGGGTGCATCGTAATCACTGATAGGCCGCACCCACATATATGCAGACATATATTCGTTATATTCAGTTATATACTCATGCATGTTTAGTAAAGAATGAATAGTTCGTTGAGACAAAGTGAACTCAGCAGCATAATGGTGTTAGGATAACGATGTAATGTAATGCTTATTGAATTGTGTGAACATAATGCATAGAGGAATTAGTTCGTGTGTGTAATGTAATTGCAGTAGTTTAAACGTGCACCATATTAAAGTTGCACATGTAATTCATTGTTTGCATATGAATCGTAATGAAAATGCTTATAGGGAAACGTAAGACGAGTGTTTAAAAGTCATATGTAAAGGCCTGACTACATATATGCTTAGGGAAGGCCTGGTTTATTTTATGTTAGCTTAGGTTGTAGGCCGAGAAAAGTTTCTCTTGGTAAGGCTCTCTGGGCACAAACGGTAGATTTAATTTGCACAGTAGAAAGTTTCTGTTGAACGTATCTCTTGTTGCAGGTGCAAGGACACATGTCTCGTTAGTAAAGACTAACTCTTTGTTTTCAAAAGTTAGAGAGATGGGAGGCATGGTACGGGGAGTGAAATGGAATTTAGGGATGATACTTTCAGCGGAGAAGGTGCCTGGGACTCAAGGCCATCGCAACCGTCCAGGATGAAGTAACCGTTTCGATGGAAAAGCACAAGAAAGAAGACCTGGCCAAGGAGGCGTGACAAAGGCGTGTACAATTGTATTGTGGTTTTGTATTAGGGATAGTGCCCTGAGGGAGGAGGAGAGAGAAGAGGTAGGGGAGACCTGAGAGAAGGACAGAGCTGAGCTTAGGTATTATGTGATTGCACTTTTGAGGAAGTCTTCACAGCTGACACCTTTTATTCACTCTTGCCTTTGAAAATCGTTATGCAGGGATGTCACTTAGCGTTAGTGTAGGGACAGCAATTGATGTAAAGCTTGTTTAGTCCAATGAAGAGCAACTTAGAATTTGGAGCAATCATAGTCTGGTTGATCCTTCTAGAACTTTCTATTCTCTTTATCTTGAGTCGGATGAGATTCCTGCGTAGGTTATTATTTGTATTAGTGCCCATCTATTTCTTTAACCTCGTGTTGAGGTGCTTGCACGTTCAGTTATTTTTGGCGATAATAAATTCTTAAACTTGAATTCAGAGTCAGTGGTCCTTTCAGACAAATGAATGCTGTTATATAATCAGATGAGATTCTCTCCTTTACACTATTCAACAGGTAAAAAGATCTTGGCGACCAGAAGGTTCTTATAGATAATTAGATAAGAATCGGCGTTATCAGTTGGTAGCAGAGTAGGATGGTTACCTTTGATGGTAAGGGGAGATCTAGAGCAAGATAGGAGATTAAGTTGCCCCATAGAGCCCGAGTGACGCAGATCCAGAGGACCGCGGGAGAAGGATGTCGGAGGTCGTGGAAAACTGACGGAGAGTGCCGGTGCGGCGGAAGTAGCAGTTCGTAGTAGAGTGAGTATGAAAAGAGTGATGTTTGGTAGATTGCGGTGTTTTATTGTTGTGTGATGTCTTGCGGAGTTGGAAAGAGAGTTGTGTGATTGATGAACTGACCGTGAGCGCGCGCGGGACCGGGAGATTTATTGTGGTGTAGAATACACCCAGAGTGAGAACGTTGACCAGAGGTTGTGGGGGTCACGAGACGTCATTGACAGACCCACTGAAGATAGGGAACACATGAGTGAGTGTGTGAATAACCAACGCAGGTCGTAGGTTATTGTGTGCAGAACATCGAGTGATTGAATCCTATCGCGTGTGTTAAAGGCGATTGTCCGGTCGTTTCGCGGACAGACGATTGCCAGATTGAGGTCAACAAGCTCAAGAGGCTGATCGGTCATTGGTAAGACTGACGGTCAGAGAGGTAATTGTTCGGTAGGACGGACATTATTTCAGAGTATGATTGGGACAGGTGCGAGCGAGAACGAGTGAATTAGAAAGGAGGGGAACTGCTGCGAGCGGAGGAAAAGTGACGTCAGACAAGTGCCGCGCTGAGATAGGCCGGTTGGTGTGAGCCGCGCTGGTATTGGTGGATTGAAATCAGGAAGTAAAAGCGGACATTTTGAGTGCAAACAAAAAGTTGATTCATCATGAAATGTTTTAAAGCTTTACGGGAACTTTGTAGAGGTGATAGACATGTGGTTGTTCGGGAGGGAGAGGAAGCTCCTCCCGAGGATACACCAGCACATTATATGGCAAAGAATGTAGGATTGCATACTATAATTTGGCTTGAGAATTGGCATAAAATGACAGAAGCAGAAGGAGAATTGTCGTTCCCTCGATATGGTACTTTCAGGATGGAGGTATTGTACCAGCTAAAAAGTGTAATGGCCTCATTACGACCACTACCTAGACCGACACAGTTTGAGGCATTGCATGCGTGGATTAGAGCAGCACACGAAAGGAATAGAGACAAGAGTCAGGAAAGGGTGAAGAAATCGATCAGGGCATTTCAAGATGCAAAGTGGGATGCACTGGAGAAACGGTGGAGGGTGGCAACGGTTGAAGTGGATAAGTTGTACCCATTGTTAGTACAAAATGGGAAAATAATAAGAATCGATGAGGACGACAGTGATCTAGATGACAGCTTGTTGGATAGGTTGTTGGCAGAAAGGCCACCACCATTTAATCCAGATTCAGAAGAGGGAAAGACGACCCCAGCAGTAGCAATAGTTGATGAGAGCCAGAATCAGACTAGCATGAGAGTGGTGGGAAGGATTTCCACAGGAACAGAGGGGGCAACGGCGTCTATGATAACACAGCCTCCTGCGGGGAACACAAGATTACCGGACTCTTTGACAGTACCGGTTACCATAGGCCCTATAGTACCGGTATATGACCCAGACCGAGTGAGAGAAGGGGGCTCCGTACCGACGGGAAGGGAGGAAGGAAACAGTGAGAGTGGGAATGGGTTTGGAGTAAGAGTGGTTCATTTCCCAAGACCAATGGAGACAAGTACGCCGTTACCGGCTACTGCGGACTCTTCCTTTAGGAGAGAAGAGGAGAGACCAGAAAGACCGAGGTCTTTGTGGGAATCTAAGTCAGTTTTGAGGGAGTGGACACCAACAGTAAAGAACCAAGAGGATAGGATGCAAGGAGATAGGGCACAGAACGTCTCGGAAGACAGACCAAGTTCCAGGGATATGAGGGAAGGGAATAGGTCACAAGGACAGAATAGTGACTGTGATGAGCGGGATGGCTCGGGTTGTCGAGATGTACTGAGGAGTGCAGTACAGGCAAGGTTGCTAGATGTGGTGAGGCTGAAAGCAGAGGTAGACGAAATGATCAGTGGGGGTCTGCCTTTGGAAAGGATAGAAATTTATGGATCAGACGAACTGCTGTTTGTAGCAAAAGATGTGACTCGAAAAGCTAGAATGGCACATGATAGATTGAAGGAATTGGCCAAAAGATATGAGGTGGACCTGAATAAAACTAAAGCGTTGCAGGGACCACATAGATTGCATTACAGTGATCAGGAGCTGGAGGAGAAAAGAATCACAGGATTAAAGACACACACAAGAGACCTGATTATAGGAATGAGAATATGGATTTTGTTGGACAAATGGGAAGAAAGGTGGTCCAAGAAGCAACCAGTAAAGAGAGCAGAAGGGGAAACGCCGGCGCCAGGAGGGGGGGCGACGGGTGTTGGAAATTTTCCTTTACGGGAAGTACAGAATGGAGGGTACGTGCATGTGCCGTGGAATAGAGGTGACTTGGCTGCATTTACAAATGATTTTCCTCGGCTGAGGGAGAAACCAGTAGAATGGTACAAACAGGTTGAGCGGTTTGTGAAAATTTCAAAAGTATTGTGGATTGATTTGAACACTTTGTTTGACATAGTGGTACCGGGAGATTTGTGGACAGCTTGTAAAGTCGCTATTGAGTGGCCGACTTCGGAACCGGATAGAGAGGCGGTTACAAATGGTCCATCACCCCTAGTTATGAAAAAGTATGAGCAGGTGATTACATGGTTGAAACTGAAGATTTCACCCCAAGATATAGATTGGGTTAAGATAGATCGGACTGTACAGGAACCCAAAGAAACGGTGCATGAATATTACGAAAGACTTCTACAAGTTTTTAAACAGTATAGTGGGTTAGATATTTTGGACCCCAAGGATATGGGACAGTTTGTCTCAAAGTTTGTAATGGGTCTGAGGATGGAAATCAGCCTCATGATACAGCATCATTTGATCTGCTGGCAGAACAAGCCGTTAGATGAAATTTTGAGGTATGCGAGATACTGTAGTGATGAGGTGGACTCAAAACATCGGAAGTTAAAAGATAAATTGATGCTTGTCCAGATGCAGACAGCACAGGGTCAGCCTAGTGGAGGGACCTTAGGAAGAAAGCAAGGAAATTTCCAGGGGAACCAGAATGGGCAAGGACAGGGAAGGGGAAAACCAGTAGACCCCAAGACAGGAGTGGACATAGCCACACTGAAGAAGACCACGGCGTGTCATCTTTGTCGCCAGGTCGGACATTGGAAACGCGAGTGTCCTTTGAACCCAGCTAACCAGTTGCAGGAAGAGGAAGAGGGGGCTCAGGCACCCGCGCAAGAGGTAGTTAACACAGTAACGAGGCCTAGGACGATGAAAGGTGGGGTATACAGCTCTCACGCCCAGGTTCCCCAGGCTCCAAGGATTACACAAGGAATACGAACGTACCAACAGATGCCCCTGTTCGAAGACTATGACGAGAGTAGCTTAGACCCTTTATCCTGACGGTGCCTGAGGGGGGAGGAAGACTGCACACTTGGAGCGGTCTTGGAGGTAGACCAGAGGGGACCTTTTGTGGAGGCAGATATTGAGGGTCATCCTGCCACACTTTTGGTTGATACTGGAGCTACCCGGTCTACTGTAAGATCAGCAGTAGTCCCTAACCTACCCCTCTCGGGACAATCAATCCAGGTCGTTGGAGTAGCGAACAGGAGAATAAGCAGCCCATTGACAGAACCGATCTTAGTAAGGATAGGTTCTTTCCAAACTAGACATCAGTTTGTAGTGTGTGATACGAGTCCAGTTTGCCTTTTGGGAAGAGATCTGTTGTGCAAGTTGAACTGCACGATTTACTGTACGCCACGAGGAGTGGAGGTCCAGACGAGAGATGATGATGCTGACTTTAAAATTACTAATCAGCATCTGTGTATAGATCTGTACCCAATGGTGACAGTGGAAGAACTTCCACCTGATCTGAGAGACGCAGTGTCGTCTGTGGTGTGGGATTTCGCAGGCGACGAAATAGGTCTAATCAGAGGGGTTGAACCAGTGCGGATTGAGGTGAAACAAAACGTTGATTTCCCCAGAACACCTCAATACAACTTGTCGCCTGAAACGATTGCAGGGATAAAACCTGTGATCGAGACTTTCATTGAGAAAGGCATTCTAAAAGAGATCCGAGGTAGCCCCTGTAATTCACCTATTATGGGACTACAGAAACCGAGCGGGAAATACAGGATCGTGCAAGACCTGCGAAAGGTCAACACGATAGTTGTCCCTTGTTGTCCAGTGGTACCGAATCCTTCAGTAATACTGTTCCAGATCCCATGCGAAGCCGAGTGGTTTACGGTCATCGATTTGTGTCAAGCTTTCTTTTCGATACCGCTCCACGAGGAAAGCCAATTTCTTTTTGCGTTCAGGCTGGAAAATCGCGTGTTAACATGGTGTCGTATCCCTCAAGGGTATACGGAAAGTCCATCGATCTTTAACCAGATCCTGAAGAAGAACCTTGAAAGTCTTGTGTTACCGCAGAACTCAGTTCTCGTGCAATACATAGATGACTTGCTCATTGCCTCAGAAACAGAAGATGCTTGCAGAATTGACACGATAGCTCTGTTGAACCACTTAGCAGAGAATGGACATAAGGTGTCCCCGAACAAGCTGCAGTACTGTTTAAATGAGGTACAGTACTTGGGACACAGATTAGAAAAAGGCAAGAGGAAGGTGTCACCAGACCGAATCGAAGCAATAATGAGTATGTCAGTACCCACTACACAGAGAGAAGTTAGGATGTTCCTGGGAATGGTCGGCTACTGTCGACAGTGGATTCCTAGTTTCTCCTTGAGAGCAAAGCCTTTGCAGAGGCTTACACACAAGGATGTGAGTGATCCGGTACCATGGGACGAGGAGTGTTTGATATCATTCCTGAAACTGAGAGAGGAATTGTGCAGTGCTCCGGCACTGGGAATGCCAGATTACAACAAGGCCTTTACATTGTTCTGTTATGAGAGGGAAGGATGTGCATTAGCAGTGTTAGCTCAGAACCATGGAGGTGTCCGTAGACCAGTTGCCTATTTTTCAGCTACTTTAGATCCAGTAGCTTCTGCGTTGCCCGGATGTCTAAGATCCGTTGCTGCAACAGGTGTCAGCATTGAAAGATGTGAAAGCATTGTAATGGGACATCCATTGACTGTACATGTGCCACATTCGGTTGAGTTATTGATGACCAGGACCAAGACCCAGCACCTAACGAACAATAGGTTAACGAGGTACGAGCAAGTCATACTTGCCGCAGAGAATGTGACTCTGAAAAGGTGCTCTGTCTTGAACCCTGCGACATTAATGCCTACACCGAGCACGGATGATGAAGATTGTGCGGACCATGATTGTCTCGATGTGACCGAACTTTGCACCAAACCGAGACCTGACATTGTCGATGAACCATTGGCTGACCCAGACGAAATGTTCTTTGTCGATGGTTCATGCTTAAGAGACAGTGTGGGGCAATTGAGAGCAGCGTTTGCTGTATGTACCATTTCAGGAGTGGTCGAGGCTGCTTGCCTAGAAGGAGTACGCTCCGCGCAGGTAGCTGAGATCATTGCCTTGACCCGTGCCTGTTTGGCCGCTGATCAAATTCGAATAACAATTTACACAGACAGCCAATATGGGTTTGGCGTGGTGCACGACTTCGGGCAGTTATGGTCTCAGAGGGGATTTTTGACATCATCTGGCTCACCCATTAGGAATGGAGAATATGTAAGACAATTGTTGGATGCATTACAGCATCCAAAGGAAATTGCTGTTGTAAAGTGCTCAGCCCATGGGAAAGGGGAGGACTTTGTGTCATTGGGAAACAATTATGCGGACGAAGTCGCCCGTTTCTGTGCAGAACAAGGATGCATATTCACAGAAAGAGAGATAGGGGAGAGCCAAGAAGGAACCGAGCTCAGCATAATGTTGACCATGGCAGACACTTGGGAAGAGCTTAAGCGATTGCAGGATGAAGTTTCAAACCAGGAGAGAGAGGGATGGATCAAAGCTGGTTGTGAGAAAGGAGATGTGGATGTGTGGGTATCCAACGATGGGAGAGCCGTGTTGCCTGAAGAATTGTTGAGTCCGATGGCAAGACTGATACATGGACAGGCACACCTTGGTAGAGATGCAATGATGAGGGTGTTTAGACAGACGTGGTACAACCCACGATTTCGGGCGATGGCTGAAACAGTGTGTCAAAGGTGTGTTACGTGTCAGCAGATGAACGCTGGAAAGAAAACTGTAGTTACATTGAGTCACATTGGGAGGTCAGGTGGGCCTTTCAACAGAATACAGCTCGACTTTGTGGAAATGCCTAAATGTAATGGGTTGAGGTACTGGTATGTGTATTCTCACGGTGGGTGGAGGCTTACCCCACACGCAGGTGTGACACTCTCACAGTGGCTAAGTTATTGTTGAGGGAGCTCATCCCTAGATTCGGGATCCCAACCTCTTTGGAATCAGATAGAGGAAGGCACTTCCACAGTGAAATCATGAAGTTACTTTGTGCTGCATTGAACATTGACCAGAGACTCCACTGTAGTTACAGACCAGAGGCTTCTGGGATGGTGGAACAAGTTAATGGAACTTTAAAAGCCCGGATGGCAAAAATGTGTTCTTCGACATCCCTGAAATGGCCCGACGCCTTGCCACTCGTGCTAATGAGCATGCGAAGTGTCCCTGACAGAAAGACCGGGTTGTCCCCCCATGAGATATTAATGGGGAGGGCAATGAGATTGCCAGCAGTACCAGCTACAGCCTTGATAAGCATCACTGATGATTTGATTCTCGATTATTGCAAAGGACTCTCTGATGTGGTCCGTTCTGTATCCCAGCAGGTGCAAGCAGCAGTGGTCCCAGCCTCGAGTGATCTGTGCCACGACTTGTGTCCCGGTGACTGGGTGCTCGTCCGGAAGCACGTGAGGAAGAGTTGCTTGGATGCCCGCTGGCGTGGCCCGTATCAGGTGATACTTATCACGAACACAGCAGTGAAGTGTGGAGGATTGCCGAACTGGGTGCATGCCTCCCATACCCGCAGAGTTTCAGCACCCTTGGAAGAAACAGCTCCTCTCGTAAATGAAAATCCAGCTGATGTGGCAGGGCCACATGGGAGGACAAGTCAAGCTGTAAGGGTCGCTGACACAGCTGGTGGTGCACTAGAGCAAGCCGAAGGGGGTTTCCACAGTTCGAACCCTGACTCAGACACCGAAGACAGAAACGGTGCAGTGGGCGGAGAAGAGTCAGATTCAGCAGAAAGAGGAAGTAGTGCACTGGGTATAGAAGGAGAAGGCAGACGAACGAACAGAAGTACAGAAAGTTGGCCTGAAAGACAAAGGCGACTGAACCTGAGGTTAGCACCTGAAAGAGACCTTGCTCCAGTGTCTGAAGTATCTGAAACGGAAGCAAGTGACGAAGACCAAGCACAAGACAGTCGGCGAAGGTCAAAGAGAACAAGAGTGCCTTGTCGCAGGTACTCTACCCCTGAGTGGACTTACACTGTGTTTGATGCAGGGGGTGGTGAGTACGGGAAGACTGAGGTCAGTGCAAGTGGTCAGTCGGAGCCCGAATGTGGTGGTGAAGGTGGTGCTGCAGTTGCCAGGGCTCGAGATAGAAGGAACACTGACTCTCACGGTTCCGAATCCCCCGCTTCTGAGTGAAGTCCGAAACTTGGTTTTGCATCGACTCAAATTCCCACCTTTTGGAGTTGAGCCGTTTTCACATGAAGTGCTGATTTTGCGTCTTGAACTTTTGTATCACGTTCTGGTATTGCTCAATGAGGATCTTATTGTGGATCAACTATAAACTGTAAATAAACGTCTAAAAGAAGAAGATAACCTAGGTCCGAGTGGAAGAAGAATAAACTTAGGGACTTTCCACAGAAGAGGAACGAAAACTAGGGAAGTCTTTTTCTGGACTGTGTAAATAAGATTGTGAACGAAAAGGGAAAATCCGGAGATTTCATGGTTGCTCGAGCTGGTTAAGCAAGTCACAATTAAAGGACAGAGACTTTTTACAGGGTTCTTTGCTATAACCAAGACTTTTTGAGAACTTTCGAAACCATGGAGCCGGGAGATCCCAATCGTAGATCTAAATGGATTGTAGGCATCCTTATAAGTAGTGTAATAGTTTCTATAATCATAGTAGTTATAGTTTCATATACTGGTTCGCACGAGCAAGAAGTAGAGGGGGTGACAGGGACACCTACACCTATTACACCTAGCGAGAAGGGGGTAGACAGGGCAGCTGACAGAGCTTTGCTATTAGAAGAAAGTCGTAGATTACATGTAGATTTATCTAAAGGTGATTTTAAGTTGAATGCATATGCTAAGTTGTTGTATGAGTATGTTGATGTGATGGATGCGAAAGATTGTTATGTGTGTATGCAGTTGCCTACTTCAGTGGACGAGGGTATTAGGTATCACCATCTTCCACTGACTTATGGTATTTCATGTAGTCTTTTGCTTAGTTTATTTTATGAGAGAGATCAGTTCGAGTATTTCTTTTCCAATTTCGACGCAGTGCTTCCTGAAGTCCCAGCTTACAAGCATTTGAATAAATATGACTATTATAAGACGGAAGATAGACTCAGGAAGTACTTCATACCGAGTTTGGAATTGGACACAGCCTTTGCACACAGACACAATCTGACTTGTTTGATGTCAGATGTAGAGAGAAAGTTTGTAGATCAGGTTGAGAATAGGTATAGAAAGCTGACTCACTCCCGAGACTTGGGGCATCACAGGACTGATTGGACAGAGGAAGAAAAGTTGCATAAGACCAGGGGAAGCTATGGTCCTATAGCGTTAGATAAGGACCAGAGGGGTAAGTTGTGTATAAGGCGTTATCAGACTTACTACGAGAAGGTAGCAGTGGGACAAAGTACTTGTGATCACGTTTTCACCATGGCAGATGTGGCAAAAGATTTTCTCCAAGGTCCTGTACAAGTGATACCAACGGTGTATTACATATGTGGGAAGAATGCTTATGTGAGGTTGCCTGCAAATTGGTATGGAACGTGTTATTTGGCAATAATATTTCCAAAGATTTACCATACAGCAGATTTAGATTCTCTAGAAGGTGGAGAGCATTCAAGAACGAGAAGAGCTGCAAGTGCAGGAATCGTAGTGGGAGATATCTTTGGAGCTATGATACCCAGTCTGGGAGTAGTCTTGAATGATGTGAAGATCCGGAGGTTAGCGACTGTGGTGGATGAATTTTCGATGAACACAGCAAAGTCGTTGGTGTTGGTAGAAGGAGAGATGTTGTCGATAAGGGGAATGGTTTTGCAGAATCGCCTTGCTTTGGATGTCCTATTGGCAAAAGAGGGCGGAGTCTGTAAAATGTTGAAGGTTCAAGAGTGCTGCACTTATATACCAGACCGTAGCAAGGATCTGGAGAAATATATAAGTAATATCACTACGATCCACACAAAGATAGCGGATTTGACCGAAGAAGGGGCCTGGGAAAAGGTCGGAAAGGGTTTTGGTCAAGTGGGAGGTTGGTTTGCGAACCTAGGAAAGGGATTCCTTGGATACTTTCTGAGACCCCTCCTTATCTTGGTGGGTTGTGTGGTTGGCTTGTGGATTGTGATCAAGGCCTACAAGTGGTATCGAGCAGGCCGAGTCAAGAGAGCGTTGAGGGAAAATGACATGAGATTGGCAAGACTGCAGGACAGTCAGTATCAAAGGCTCAAGAGCATGGAGAAATTTAGATCAGGGAAGATGGCAAAAAGTTCTGTTTAGGTCGGTTCCTTCTCTGAGGGAGTAGAATGAGATGTGATGACAGGAGTCATCAAAGGGGGGAACTGATAGAGCGAAATGTTCTTGTGAATTGTAGGGGTGCATCGTAATCACTGATAGGCCGCACCCACATATATGCAGACATATATTCGTTATATTCAGTTATATACTCATGCATGTTTAGTAAAGAATGAATAGTTCGTTGAGACAAAGTGAACTCAGCAGCATAATGGTGTTAGGATAACGATGTAATGTAATGCTTATTGAATTGTGTGAACATAATGCATAGAGGAATTAGTTCGTGTGTGTAATGTAATTGCAGTAGTTTAAACGTGCACCATATTAAAGTTGCACATGTAATTCATTGTTTGCATATGAATCGTAATGAAAATGCTTATAGGGAAACGTAAGACGAGTGTTTAAAAGTCATATGTAAAGGCCTGACTACAGATATGCTTAGGGAAGGCCTGGTTTATTTTATGTTAGCTTAGGTTGTAGGCCGAGAAAAGTTTCTCTTGGTAAGGCTCTCTGGGCACAAACGGTAGATTTAATTTGCACAGTAGAAAGTTTCTGTTGAACGTATCTCTTGTTGCAGGTGCAAGGACACATGTCTCGTTAGTAAAGACTAACTCTTTGTTTTCAAAAGTTAGAGAGATGGGAGGCATGGTACGGGGAGTGAAATGGAATTTAGGGATGATACTTTCAGCGGAGAAGGTGCCTGGGACTCAAGGCCATCGCAACCGTCCAGGATGAAGTAACCGTTTCGATGGAAAAGCACAAGAAAGAAGACCTGGCCAAGGAGGCGTGACAAAGGCGTGTACAATTGTATTGTGGTTTTGTATTAGGGATAGTGCCCTGAGGGAGGAGGAGAGAGAAGAGGTAGGGGAGACCTGAGAGAAGGACAGAGCTGAGCTTAGGTATTATGTGATTGCACTTCTGAGGAAGTCTTCACAGCTGACACCTTTTATTCACTCTTGCCTTTGAAAATCGTTATGCAGGGATGTCACTTAGCGTTAGTGTAGGGACAGCAATTGATGTAAAGCTTGTTTAGTCCAATGAAGAGCAACTTAGAATTTGGAGCAATCATAGTCTGGTTGATCCTTCTAGAACTTTCTATTCTCTTTATCTTGAGTCGGATGAGATTCCTGCGTAGGTTATTATTTGTATTAGTGCCCATCTATTTCTTTAACCTCGTGTTGAGGTGCTTGCACGTTCAATTATTTTTGGCGATAATAAATTCTTAAACTTGAATTCAGAGTCAGTGGTCCTTTCAGACAAATGAATGCTGTTATATAATCAGATGAGATTCTCTCCTTTACACTATTCAACAGGTAAAAAGATCTTGGCGACCAGAAGGTTCTTATAGATAATTAGATAAGAATCGGCGTTATCACTCACAACCACAATACTCTCTACCACAACATTTTCACCCTATTGATACTCACACCTTCAATACCGCAATTGCAAATACTGCACAGCCTTTGAATTCTGCTTCGCCACTCCGTCTGGATATAGACACTGGAAACTGGAATCGGGGATTATTTTTATATACCTTGAGTACAAATGTTAATGTTCCATTCGAGGTCTGAACCTTAACTCTGTTACCAAAAACTGCTGGAAATCTCAGGATGTTTTGCAAGGGGTCATTAAGACCTAACATCCCAACTTACAGATTTCGTCCTTTGGAAGTTCTCCTCCAATGAAAACCGCTCATCCGATGGTGTTGTCAACTTCCGATGCTTCTGCTTTCATTTCCCATGGTAAATATTCACACCAGCGTATAGTAAAACAATGTATCGTACATTAGCAACATGGAGGAAAGTTCTCATGAGAACCTTCTTACCTAAGCTAAAAGATGCGCTCTGTGTCCATTGTGAATACGAAAGCAAGTTGAATATGCTGAGACAAAACTAGCAATAATGTACTGGTGGGATACATAAAATATATCTAAATCATTATTTATTCTAACAATCGCAGCAGAGTTCTTTGTTCAACATAAATAAGCTAATGTGGTATAATGAAGCTAAGGAAACATAAGCTTGAAGTCAGCACTTTCTCAAGTAAGATGCTTGTGCCAGGCAAAATGTCCTAAATAAACATCTATTAAGCTGTGAGCAAGAGTCCAAAGAAAAGGCTTTCGGCCTACTAAAGTGCCACATTTAAGAATGATAGTTTAGTACAAACATTTTCTTGGCTTTATTCCATATACATTTAGGTAAGCAAGTTTTCTCTATGTGTAATTAATTGCTGAGTTATTTTGCAACATTAATGAAAGCATTTTAAAAGAGTTCTTTCACGTTATAAAGCAAGCACATTTTTCTATGTGTCATTTTCTATGTGAAAACATTTCAGCAGCAGTTTAAATGCATTCTAAGTTGCTATTCAAATATGGTTTGCAAGTTGAAATTTGATTTTTAAAATTATTTCCCATACTATCTTACCCTGAGACAGTATGCTTTGGTAACCTGAGCACTTAGTCTGCTGCCCAAAGCTCACCCTGTAACATCTGTTTAACCTAACAGATAGCAAGCTTCTCTGAAGTCTCTAAAATCTGTTTAAGCTTATGGATATGCTTGCTTCTCTTATGCACCACACTGGGTTGGGCCTGGGCGTGGGCATTTGAGACTGTTTGGAAATTTGAATCAATGCATGAATATATAATGACCGTGCTTAGGCATTACAGACTATTATTGGGTGTGTGTATAAAGTTGTACTTATGTATAGAATTACTGCAATGATGTATATGATGGCTGAATCTAGAGCATATTCTGGCATCTAGCTAGTTGATATTTGGTTGCAACCAAAAATACTTTTACGAGCTTTCATGCATTGCTAGTGATTTTACTGATCGTGCAATAATAATTTATTTTACTTGAGTATTCACAAGCGCAGAGGTCATGTGACAGCACTTCCTGTGATATCAAGGGGGGGGTGAGCCGTGTGATGTCACTTCTGGTGATGTCATCACGAAGCAAAACGACATGTGATGTCACTTCTGCTACCCCTGGCATTTTGGTGAATCGACGTCAATGCTCAATGCGCATATACTCAGTCGGGGACTGCGCGCTAACTGAGAGCAGTTTTCTGGTATGACGTGGTTACAAGCACCAGTGATTGAAAATTTAAATTCTGCCATGCCAGGTAGTAAAGATCCCACTAGCCAGAGGGGGATCTTGGTATATCATAGCCCCACGTGGGTGGATGGGGTCAGCTAGCAGCTCTTTCACTTCTGTCTGGGGGTGTGGAACATCTCATAAATGATGACAAGAACAAGTACGATGGATGTAGGGATAATTGCTATTCAGCATTATAATGACGCACTCTGATTACTAGTGCTGCGTCTGCAGTGCCCTGCTTATCCACGAGTGTTGTTTCATCATAGAAAAGTCTCACATTATTTCTGCATTTTTCGTTACCTTTCCTTATAGGAGTCACACCCTGTTCTCCTTTCTTTTCTCCCTTTAGGCCTAAAGTTTCGACCAGGGGCTGGTTTTCTCCGGTGTCTCTTTCGCTGTGCCTGCTAGATTTATGTGCCTGTTCTTCTGTGCTTCACAGTTCATCCTATTTCCACGTATTTGCTGGGTTGCCAGTAACGTTCTAGCTTTACATTCTTTTTCGCTTTTTCCAATGTAAATATCTATTCTGCTGAGCTCCTAAAATTTCCACTATTTCACAGAGTTGGAAGTAACGGGTTTTTTGGGTGAATCTGGGTTATTTTCTCCTGCTTCTTTGTAGCCAGCTACTTTTCCAACTTCTATAGCCTGCATTTTTCCAGGTGCTTATGGTGTTTTTTTGATTTTTTCTGTTCCTTACGTTCACTGTTGTTGTTTTTTTCTGTCACCTAACAGCTTGTGTCTACTACTAGGGTCGCTTGTTTTTCCTTCTTTCCCAGTTTCAACTTTGGCCTCTTGAACATTTCGCAAACTTTCCTTTTTGGTTAATTATTTTTACGCTAGTTTTTCCAAACGTCGTTATGGCTAACCCTGGGCGGAGCTGGTGGAGTGCAACTACGCAGAGGTCCACGGAGTTGGGGGGAAACTCTGTGGAACTCCGCTCCGCTCCGCCCCCCGCCTCCACCCCCCTTAATGCGCAGATCATGCAAGATGTACGGCGAAAAGGAGGAGGGCAGCCCGGGGACGCTGCAATACAGGTAAGTGATTTTTATTCCTTTAAATTATGTTTAAGTAATATTTTATTAAGGGGGGTGGAGGCGGGGGCCCATTTAGTGGGGGTCGGGGGCTGGCTAACTCCGCTCCGCTGCGGAGTCGGAGTTTTTTTCCCTACTCCGCGTTCTCAGCGGAGCGCGGAGTAGGGAAATCTCCGCACACTCCACTGGCGGAGCGGAGTTCTCCGCCAGCGCCTAGTTATGGCACGCCTATAATTTACTGCGGCCTTTTAACCACATGCAGCATGATCCCACAGGTAAATCTCACTTTAGATTAGTAAGGGAGAGACTTCAGTTGCTATTACCCAGTTCTTTCACATCTTACCTGCCTCAGTGTTTTCAATCCCATTGGAGTATTCCACTGAGTGTAACAATCTTAGCATCATGTTCAAGCCATAACTCAGGAGTCAGACCATTAAGTGTAAGCTTTCCGCAATGAAAAACAAGCATTGGCAAAGCCAATGTTCTCGCCTCTGGAGATCTTTTGGCTTTGTCAATAGTGTTTTGCCATGTTGTACAGCAGCATGGCTGAAAGTAAAAAAGAAAAAAGTGCTATGATGCGGCCAATGTTGAGCATGCCATAGCGCTTTTTTTTGTCAGCGTGGCTGTCCAACACGGCTAAAAAAAACATTGACAAAGCCAATAGATTTCACATAGGCAAGACCTATTGGCTTTGCCAATGCATGTTAGGACTGAGATCTTCACCGTCCTGGTGACACACATACTTTGCAGAGATAACATCCTTGCTTCCTTACCCTACATGGATTTTGAGCGTGCTTTTTACACAAAATGTATTTGGAGTATACAAATAAGCCTACTGATCTACATTATCATACACTTTATTGTTGAGTCACGCTCAAGGCACATGATGCCTCACTGTGCAGTTTATGGAAAGCTCCATCTCAGCCATGATGCAAAATACCACTGTTTAGTCAGCGTACTTGCAGAGTTGCAGTCCTGCGTTTTGTTAACAAATTCAGCTTTGCGTCTTTGAAGAATGCATGTGCTTTGTGTTTGATTGTGTAGTAGCTTTTTCAAAATGTGCAAGTGTGAAAATGTTTGGTGAAAATAATTTTTGAAAGCTGATTGTTTTAATGATGCAAAGAGTCAGAATTGATGAATTAATGATGTTGCACTTGAAATTAATTTACTGAGTCACTTTGAAAAGTAATTAATACTGTGAAGTAGTTATGCCACATTTTTGTATGAGATGTAATTTATTTTTATATGGATGCAGTTTCTGGTGTTCTGTTCATCTCGCTCCTGCTCATCACTCCTCCTAATCAGTGTCCTGCTGCAAACCATCTCTCATCTCATTTCCACAGAGCATCAAGTGAATAACGTCAAAGATGTAAAATGAACTACTGTGTTAAGAAGTGTTTATTGTAAATGAAGCTTCCATCATGTACCCAAAGTATCACATTGAAGGACTTCCATTGGAAGTTCAGCTGAAGGCATGCTAATTTTATGAGCATTGTTGAGAGATGTTTCATTTTGTGCTGATCCTCTTCAGAGTGCAGTTGCTGAGAGAGTAGGTGGAAGATTTCTCTTACCTTAAGAAATAGGTAGGTGCTAAAGATTTTTAAACCTACGCAGCTGTTTCTGATTTGCCAGTCAGATCCTAACCGTGATCATACTATGCTGAATTTGCCGAATCTATTAATAGAAAGCTTGATTTGTGTCTAAAAGCTCTTGGCCGTTAGAACCATGGGCTTCTTTTTGGTTTTCACCTTTACAGCTGTCTCTAGGGCTGTTGTTGCTGCCAGTCTTTGTCATTTTTTATGTCCATTTGACTTAGATTTTCTAAGGGGGATGTTGTCAGTACTCTTTATGAATTTGACTTCGATTTTGCTCAACTTATTTAGTGAGGGCTAAGTGTTATGATTCTGTATTTCTGTAGTTGAGCCTTCTTGACATTTCATTCATTTCCCTCTGTACTGCATTTTCTAAAATTCTGTAATAAATCTATTTTTAAACTTACAATTGATCTAGAACTCACTTGTTGGAACTTTCTCATTTAATCTATTGTACTCTGTTGAAATGTATATTTTTGATGAGGAATGTAGTCTCTGGCCACTAGATCTTTTGGAGATTCTGGTGCCGAATTAATTGTGTAAAAATAAGGGCATTCAAAATATTGGTGTTCAGATGATTATTGGCTTTCAGTTCCAACAATTGCAATCTTGAAAACAATTGGTTAATCTGGAATTAAATTGCAAGTTAAAAATCTGCCACTGGGCATTATCATTACGCGGCTGCAGGGAAAAACAAGTACTTAACAGTCAACAACAACTGTGAAAACAAGCTTAATACACTCCATTTTCACAACATATACAAGACAATCGGATAAAATAATGTATTAATATGAATAAACATCTTAAAAAATGCATTTACATACTGGACCGTCTTCATTTTTCTAGACCAAGTTGAATAGAATGCTCAGATGCTCCCTGAAAGGGTAATACATTCAAATATTTATTTAAACATCTGTATGGTCATTGGCTTTGGCACAGCTTCTCACACCAGAGTTCCTAAGGCATTTATATTCTAGATGAGAGAAAACGTATCAGTACAGCCATATAAAGAGCTATTACTGAGTAAAAATACATGTGCGTACCCTTCAGCCACAAAATAAATCCAGCTTCGGCATGCAAGCAGGGTTGTCAAAGTTCTACATAATTTGTTGCAAAACTAGTGCAAAGCAGAAACACTGATGCAATATTTACTCACCCACCACGCTCAAGCTTGCCCTGGCTATATGCACAGTACCTCCCAGAGCCCACAACTGGCTGCGCTGCAAACGGCACACCCTCCGCCAAGAAACATCACAATTAAAATGCAATTTTTTGTGCATGTTCCAGAGGCCACCCAACCAAGATACATCAGAAACCTGGTGGGTTCATTTTGCCCATCAAAATACACCTGGTAGAATACGATATATCAGGGCCAGTTAGTGTCAAGCTAAGGAGTCTAATCATTTGGATAACAAGTAAATGTGTTATTTTACGTTTTATGATCACATGTAACCCCCATTAAAGTCATAGAGTCCATTGAGAATGGTTAACTCAAGCCAGATGCAAGAGACTTGTGCATGAAGGAATTATTTAACAAGCATTAGCAAAGCCAGTAGCTTTTGCCTACAAGAGCTATTGGTTTTGTGAATGTTTTTAGCCATGTTGCTGAGCAGTGCAGCTGTTGTGCAGGATGGTTTAGTTAGGGGAAAAAGGGATATGACGCAGCCAGCGCTGGCCGCATCATGGCATTTTTTGTTTTCTGGCAGAAGCGAAACGGGAAAACAGGGGGCACAGCTGTAACACGGGGCAAGCAATAGAGGGTAGGGCAAGCAATGATGTGGAAGGGGAGGAGGGACAGGGGAACAAGCAGCAATGGTGGGGGAATCGAACAACAACAAAAAAAAGTACCTCAATCTGAGAGCGAGCAGCGGAAGGACATTTGTTAAGTAATTATTCAGTACTTGGTCCATGCTTCACGGATCGGCTGAACAGAGGAAGATAAAGGGAAATCAAGAGATGCTGCCTAATAAGAAGGAAATGAGAGTGACATTGAAGCCACCAAATGTTAACTAATGGGCAGGCCTTAATCCCTTTTTAAGTTGATTTTTTACAACAGGTCTTGCAGCAACAGCACATGCACGAGACATAAAAAATGACTTTTCCTGATGTACCAAAAAGACACCTCTTTAGATGTTCTAGTGTAAACCTTGTTTTAATATTGCTATATTTCCTATTATATTCTCTTGAATTATTTTCTCTCTATCTATCAGCGTACTAACCCTTGAAATCCCTCCAGTGATTACAAATCTCACCCTTCTCCAGATGAAAGTGGTAGCTATCTGTTTCTGCTATGTATTGTTTCAGTTTGAATCCCTCATAAAAAGATCTCTTGCTTTCCTGTCCTGCTTTTCATTCATTTCAGAATGCAGTTTTAGCAGCATGACAGCAGAGCTTTGGACAGTGTTGCTTTTAGGGCGGTGTTGGGCTCATCAGTCACTTATAGATATAGCAACAGAAATAGTGCTTTCTTTTTCTTACTTTTTGTCTCTGAGAAATATACATTAAGGAAATACTCCTGGCATATCAGATGAACAAGTTAATTTCTGAATAACAATATGTGTTATTGTGTGGTCAGATAGAAAGATGTATGGTGAAATATAGGGCCTTATTTAAATTGTGGACAAGAGTATTTACTCCATTAGGTTGATGAAGTAAAATACTCTGCCGCCCTGACGGAGTACCCATACCCCACATTTAAAGATGTCCACCAGCCCTGCAGACATCTCTTAACATTGGCAGGAACTGTCATCACACCAGTTCCTGTCAATGTGTTAATTTTTTTGCTTTTTTTAAAAACAAAATCCTAAAGCAGGATTTAATTTTTAAAAAGGCAAAAGCTAATGACCCCCACACCAGAGGATTTGTATCCTATGGTGTGAGGGTCAGTATTTTGTTTTTTTATGTCCATTGCTGTCACTGGTTTTACCTGGCAATGACAAACAGCAAAAAAGCACATATAACACCGTCCACTCTAAATTAGGTGGACAGTGTTATATGTTACATGTGAACCTCTGACAGCCAGTACTACATTGGGGTGTTGGAGGCATATGTCAGCTACAAAGCCGGAGCAAGGCTCTACTGCTTACTTACTTAAGGATGCCTGCTGGACCGAAGGTTTGGCGCAGTTGCAACGGAGTACCCTTTCTGCCAAACTCTAAATCAGTCACATAGTTTTGAATCTTAAGAAGACTTTTCACAACTGGTGGTCTAAGTTAAGTACAGCAGGCTATGCATGTGTTTATGTGTGTGTGTCTCTGTCTGTGTCAGGGTCTATTTCTCTGCAGATCTCCTGAAGGAGTTGTATGTGAGTTTTTGAATGTCAAAGTAGTTCGATATGTTGATGCGTAAATCACAGTCTCTTTATTCGTGGATTGCCCACTTTAATTTATTAGAATGTGTGGGAGTTTATGTCTTCTATATAAGCATCTTTCAGGCTGCCTGATCTCTGTACCTATTAGGGACCTTCGTATGTTTCTGTTGGATGTTAGAGAGGATCTGTAGATTATCCAATCCTTAGGGGATGTCTCTGCATGCCCAGGCCAGTGTACGTAGATTTGTGGGTGCATGGAGTCCGCTTGCTTCGCTTTTAGCTGGTCTCCCAGAAGGCATGGATCTGTACATGCAAGAGAGAGTGGCAAAGGGACAGTTCATGCATTTAAAGAGCTTGTGTAGATTTCTATGTACTTCTTTTCATATTTTTAGCTTTTGGTTAATTCAAAGAAGTAGTCATTTGCTAGTGTGCCAACAGTTGCTAACCTTGCTTTTTTAAGACTCTTTCTCCAACCAGCTCTTCATATCTGGTCCTCTTTAGTCTTGTTTTGGCCATTTGTTTACTTTCAACTACAACATGTCTTCCCTATTTCCTCATAAATGTCAGTACACTTGAACATGG
The DNA here is from genome assembly GCA_963921515.1 of Calotriton arnoldi. Classification (NCBI taxonomy): domain Eukaryota; kingdom Metazoa; phylum Chordata; class Amphibia; order Caudata; family Salamandridae; genus Calotriton; species Calotriton arnoldi. Next base: position 227,968 of record CAWUFW010012425.1, read on the forward strand.
TTGGTATGTTATGACACATCTCTATGGTGGGACCTATTTCTTGCAGTGCTCTGACAAAAGATATTATGCTTAAGGATGCTGGACTCTGACTCACTTGTAGCATGCATCATAAATAAACACTTGGCCTCCTGTCATCCTCCCACTCTACTATCGGCAGCTTCCCTTCATACCCAAAACTATATTCCCTGCTCTCATAGAGCAGAGAGCTATTGCCTCACTGACAGGCTCTGTGAAACAGCAGCTTTCATTGTGGGCTGAAATTCCTTATCTATGTAGATCTGTACAAAACCATGCTGATAGGGGGTGGTGGTAGTTGGGCTTTTCCTGCCTCTGTCTGCGAAGAAAAGAAAAATAACTTCCACTAAGGACCTAGCACTGTTTCTATGTTATAGCAGTGAATAATCAGATTTAGGGCCTGATTTAGAGTTTGGCAGATGGGTACTCTGTCACAAACGTGATGGCTATCCCGCCCATCTTCTTGCAAGTGCATTATATCCTAATACACTTATAATAAGGCAGGTGGGATGTCCGTCACATTTGTGAGGGACTACTCATCTGCCAAACTCTCTGGTGTCATTTCTGGCACCTGAGGTGCTGGGGCCAGGTATTTATACGTGTCCAACCCAGGTGCCGGCCTCTTTGTTCCCCTGTGGGACACGCTGTCACTCACCCTATCCCGTACCCTGCATGCCGGCAGCATGTTTGCTTCTTGTGCTGAGCTTGTTAATTGTTTATTTGCATTGCAGGTGGAGTTACAGAGAGATTTGGAGGCAGTTTGATACAGAGGGGTACCATCTGAGGGAGCATAGCAGGAGTGCTCAATGCCAAACCCCAGGAGTCTTTACAGCAGGAGCCTGGGATGTAAGCGGTGGCGCACTGGTATTCCTTCAGGTGGTTGCAAGCCTGAGCAACCGGTAGCTTGCCTGGTTGACGCTCCACCCCTAAAAAGGCATGAGTAATAATCCTGGAGGCCACAGATTTAAGGGAGAAAACTCCCCAAATAAAAACTGCTAGGGTGCCGTTTGGCTCATCAGGTGGGTGCGCAGCTTAGGTTACTCATCCCTGCCTGCCTTTTAAACGTCCATAAGTTAACCTACCACATTGGCATATTTCACTTATGAGATAAACCTGCAGCAAACAGTTTTTCCACCAAACCATGTGTTGTCTGGATTCCTTGTGTACTAAGTAGCTATTTACCATTTTAGCAGGGGAGGGTTGCCGATATCGGCGCTATAGACAGCTAATACCACAGACAAAGCATGGTATTTATCATAGCGCTTATTTGGAAATTTCCTCAGTTTGTCTTTTTAGAATAGTAACATCTTATGCTTAATCTGTAAGCATAAAGCCACATTTAGTTCAAGTTCTGATGACCACTGACAATGCTCTGGTCGGCACTGTTTACCAGGTCATGACGTCAATTGGTTTAGAAGAGCTCAAAGTTCAAAAATCAGCTGGTGTTCCGTCACATGCAGTCTAGGAAACTTGTGCAATCGACCACATTGTTATGAAATAGTACAGCTGACTTTTGGTGATGATTAACTAATCCAGTTCCCATCTTTCAATAAAAGAGCATTACATTAATGTTTGTTTCAAGGGCTATTACCACCTAGCATGCACTTGACAAACTCTCCATTCTTTTAATTTAAGCCCATGAAGGAGTGAAGCCCTCCTCTAGGCTGAACCTATGAGGTCTCACTGAGATAACTAGGCACAAAAAATACCTGAAGAAAATTAGATTTTATCGGGTGACAACAGCATTTAGGGCCCCATGCATCAACCGAAAAACCGGTCGCAAACGGGCAGATTCGCAGAATCTGTCCCTTTGCGACCGGTATTTTTGCATTTGGGATGCATCATCCCAAATGCAAAAATCGCAATTTAAGTAATAGCAAAAATAGCGATTACAATGCAATGCATGATGAAATCGCAAATAGCGATTTCGCAAATAGGGGTCGCAAATTACCATCAATTTGAACTTGATGGTAATTTGCTAAAACTTTGAAAAAAAAGTTCCTGGTTACACACACACGTGTGTGCAACATGTGTTCACATTACAATTTCAGGGGTGCAACAGGCTGTCCTTTTGGCACCCTAGAAATTGCATGCGCAATTTGCGAGTACCTATTGGGTACTCGCAAATTGCGCATGCAATTCCCATTCATTCCTATGGGCCTCTAGGCCTCTAGGCCCATAGGAATGAATGGGAAGCCAATCCTTAATAGTGGAGAGGTGTGGTGCAGCGGCCAGGGCAGCTGACTTCGGAGCACAGTGTTCACGGTTTGATCCCCGGCTCTGGCAGCAGCTCAGCTCAGCACCATGTGACTCTGGGCAATAGCTCACTTAATTTCCACTCCGGCCCCCAGCGCCTTGAAACCCGTAAGGGTGAGTAGCTGCGCATTTTTTTAACTTTTTTAATGTTTAGGAATCGCTATTTTTTAGCGATTCCTACATGCATAGGCTTTTGCGATTCCATAATTGCGATTCCTTAATAATCGCAATTAAGGAATCGCAAAAGCCTACCTTGATGCATGTGCCCCTTAGTGTTTTCCAATAAAAAGCGCATAATGGGCACACGCGGTTTTTATACCTGATTCAGGCACATTTGTATCATTATTTGTGGTATTTTCAATCAGTATTTAATTACTGGTGTTAAATCAGATCACAAAATCTTACTGAGTTAGTACTTTTATATCCCATTTCTCAAAGATTCACACTACTACATAATTGAAGAGGCCTCATTTAAAAAATACGCAAGCACAAATATTAACAGCAAACCTAAATGAAAGCAGAGTGTCAGTACCAGACAGAATATGTTAAATACTTAAAGTGGGGCACATGGATAAACAGTTGGAATGCTTGCACTACCGCTAATGCTGCGCAATAAATAAACCTGTAAAAAAAATAGAAGTTCCTGATTTTGAGTACAGGGCTAAAATTCCGATCTATGCAGAAACAGGGAAGGGATCAGAAATACCACTTCATTAAACTTTCTCATTCTAGTCAATCAATCAATCAGGGGTTTGTTAAAGCGCGACTACTCACTCGTAAGGGTCTCAAGGCGCTAGGGGGGTGGGTGCAGGTTCCATCCATCAAGGAGGGGGTCTGTCGAAGAGCCAGGTTTTGAGGTTTCTTGCGAAGATGGGGAGCGATGTTGTCTGTCTGAGGTGGAGCGGAAGGGCGTTCCATGCTTTGGCCGCGAGGAAGGAGAAGGAGCGGCCTCCCGATCTGGTCTTTCTGGTGCGGGGGACCACGGCGTAGGAGAGCTGGGCTGATCGTAGGGTCCTTTGGGGTGCGTGGAATTTGAGTCGGCTGTTCAGGTATGCTGGTCCGGTGCCGTGGAGGGCCTTGTGTGCGTGGGTGAGCATCTTGAAGGTGATTCTCGCCTTGACAGGGAGCCAGTGGAGTGTGCGCAGGTGCTGGGAGATGTGGCAGTGTTTTGGCAGGTTGAGGACCAGTCTTGCGGCGGCGTTCTGGATGTTCTGTAGCTTGCGGGTGAGGTTTTTGTTTATTCTGGCGTAGAGTGCGTTGCCGTAGTCGAGTCTGCTGGTGACCAGGGCGTGAGTGACGGTCTTTCGGTGTTCGAGGGGATCCATTTGAAGGTCTTACGAAGGAGGCGGAGGGTGTGGAAGCAGGAAGAAGAGACAGAGTTGATCTGGCGGTCCATTTTGAGCTCGGAGTCCAGGATGATTCCCAGGTTGCGTGCGTGGTCCGTGGGGGTTGGCGGGTTTCTGAGGGCGGGGGCCACCAGGTGTCGCTCCAGGCATCGGGGTTTGGGCCCATGATGAGTACTTCTGTTTTGTTGGTGTTTAGTTGTAGGCAGCTGTTTTTCATCCATTTGGCGACGGCTTCCAAGCCTTCTCGAAAGTTGCGTCTGGCGGTGTTGGGCTCGTTGGATAGGGAGAGGATGAGCTGGGTGTCGTCTGCGTATGACACGATGTTGAGTCCGTAGGTTCTGACGATGGGGGCGAGTGGAGCCATGTAGACGTTGAAGAGCGTCGGGCTGAGGGAGGAGCCCTGGGGGACTCCGCAGGTGGTAGGTGTGGGGTCCGAGAGGAAAGGGGGGAGTCTGACCCGCTGCGTCCTGCCGGAGAGGAAGGAGCGGATCCAGTCGAGGGCCTTGCCCTGGATTCCTGCGTCGTAGAGTCTGCATATTAGGGTGCGGTGGGAGACTGTGTCGAACGCCGCTGATAGGTCGAGGAGGATGAGGGCTACTGTTTCTCCTTTGTCCAGTAGGGTGCGGATGTCGTCTGTTGCGGCGAGGAGGGCGGTTTCCGTACTGTGGTTTTTTCTGAAGCCGGATTGGGAGGAGTCGAGGATGTTGTGTTCTTCAATGAATGTGGCGAGTTGGATGTTGATGGCTTTCTCGATGACTTTCGCTGGGAACGGGAGCAGGGAGATGGGTCTGTAGTTTTTGAGGTCGGTGGGGTCCGCTGAGGGTTTCTTTAGGAGGGGGTTGACCTCGGCGTGTTTCCAGTCGTCCAGTCCTAAGATTAGAGAGTGTTCCACTCTGAGGAAAGCCTTCTAATAGCTAGCTGTAAACAGAAACTGAAAAGGTTTTTGCTCCTCTCCTCCAGAGCAGGGAAAAGAAGGAGATTTCACATAGATACTTCCTGTTTTTGTTTTTGTCTTCAAGTGGTAGGCAGATATATTTATTGTATTTAAAGAAAACAATTTCAATACATGAAATAAATAAAAGTAAAAATGAGAATCTCAAGCAACAACCAGAAAAGACATTATATACAATAGTCATCCCTATAACTCAATACTCCAATAGAATGTTTTAAGACAATCATAGTGACCTAATTGATTTGTCATTCGTCATTTGTTAGCTGATCAGCACACCATCTTATAAGTTGTCAAGAAATTTCGTAAGTCTGCTAATAAAAAAGTTAGTTTACAGAGTAAAACAGGCCCTAATTGTCTCTTTGCACTTCTTCTGTTTGCTTTTATGAATAAAGTTTCAGAAGCCTCCTCCGTAGACCGAACATTTTCAGACAGAGACAGATAATGTGCTCCAAGGTCTAAAAGTTATAACCGCATAACCTACAACCCCTTCCGGCAGTGGAAGGGTTCCTCCAAGAACCCTCAAATTGTTCCAAGGGAATGAATAAAATCTCATGTACTTGATCTTTGTTCTTGCCATCATGTTCGAGGTTACATTTTCTTGTTTTGCCATTAAATAGGAATCTAACGACAGCTCTGAATGGTTTTATGCTGAAAATATTAAAAGGTCTTCCTCATGGCCATTAACTTCCTTTGTCGAGTTCTTATTCAACGTCTACATGAGCCCCCTCGCAGCCATCGCACGCCGACACAACCTCAACATCATCTCCTACGCCGACGACACCCAGCTGATCCTCTCCCTCACCAACGACCCCACTACCGCCAGAGCCAACCTGCACGACGGGATGAGAGACGTCGCCGACTGGATGAGGAACAGCCGCCTTAAACTGAACTCAGACAAGACGGAAGTCCTCATCCTGGGCTCATCACCCTCCGCCTGGGACGACTCCTGGTGGCCCCCGGCCCTGGGCACCGCACCCAAGCCAACGGACCACGCACGCAACCTGGGCTTCATCCTGGACTCCTCCCTATCAATGACCAAACAAGTCAACGCCGTCTCATCTTCATGCTTCAACACCCTGCGCATGCTCCGCAAGATCTTCAGATGGATCCCCACTGAAACCAGGAAGACCGTCACCCAGGCACTCGTCACCAGCCGACTGGACTATGGGAACACCCTCTACGCCGGAACCACAGCCAAACTTCAAAAGAGACTCCAGCGCATCCAGAACGCCTCCGCACGACTCATCCTGGACATCCCCCGACACAGCCACATCACCGTACACCTGAAAGACCTGCACTGGCTCCCCGTCAGCAAGAGAATCACGTTCAGACTCCTCACCCACGCACACAAGGCCCTCCACGACCTGGGCCCAAAGTACCTCAACGACCGCATGTCCTTCTACACGCCCACACGCCAGCTACGATCAACCAGCCACGCCCTCGCCACCGTACCACGCATCCGCAGAACCACCGCCGGAGGAAGATCCTTCTCCTACCTGGCGGCCAAGACCTGGAACTCCCTCCCCACTCACCTTCGGCGAACCCAGGACCATCTCGCCTTCAGGAAGCAGCTCAAGACCTGGCTGTTCGAGCAGTAACTTACCCCCTCCCCCAGCGCCTTGAGACCCTCCCGGGTGAGTAGCGCGCTCTATAAATGCCGTGATTGATTGATTGATTGATATTATGCGTTTATACTCAGCTTGCTTCATTACGATGAGCAAATTCAATAGCCGGAGTTTTTCTTCTTAAATAGTATTATTAATTCTAATTGTATTTAAATCACATTTGATAGATGAATTTACCGTTTGCTCCTTTCAGATCAGATGTTTTAAATTATCAGGTTTGGCTTTCCTACAGTCTAAGAAGTAATTGATTGTTGCAGCAGTATGATGTGTAATTGGAGATTTTAAAGTAAATTCAAGCCTAATGTGTAGTTGAAGTGCACAGAGTGCAAGGGTGTCTGCGTGCAGGGGAGGATTGTTTATGTGTAGGAAGGTGTCCCTTCCTGCACATAAACAATCCTAAAATGCCATTCTGTCACTTTCATGCGTGCTGCTTCATGCAGCACACATGAAAGTGACAAAATGGAATTTTTTAAAAAAGTTTGTTTATGTACAGGAAGGGACACCTTCCTGTACATAAACAATGGCATTTTGCTTTTTCCATGTGTGCTGCACAAGGCAGAACACATTGAAAAAGCAAAAACGAGGAGAAATAATGCATTTCTCCTCGTTTCGCCATCTTAAGACCAGTTTTTACCTGGTCTTAATTTTGGCGTGGCCTCCTATGTTCGCCACCCTTGTACATAGGGGGCAGCATCAAAATGAATAGGTGTTGCGGTGGAACGCCCACCGCAACACCCACTGCCCACCCCTTTCACGCTAACCATGGCGTGAAAGGGGGCCTTATGTACAAGGCAGCGTTAAGCCACATTAAGTGGCTTAACGCTGCCTTGTACATAAGGTGCAGCCCCTATCGCCACCACAACGTCACTATAGGTGACGTTGTGGTGGCAATAGGGGCTTGTAAATATGCCCCACAATATCATCAGTCTACAAAAACAAACAGTTACTTATTTGTAACAAAACAGAAAAAAATAAAAAAGGAAATCAAACTTATTAACAATGGTGACGAGGGTGAAGGTGGCAAAATGTGCTCGGTGCTCTCTTTTAGGTGACACACACATGCTGATAGTGGTTAAAGTTTGCATCTAAAACAAGAACAGCACAACCCTTTACAAATTGATAAACAGTGCAAATATAGTCCTTAACAACAGTAAACGTTTCAATCCCTTAAGTCGATATCGGGATCATCATCAGGACTCAAAGGGTTTTCTAAGAGCCCAACAATTAGATGGTAAAAGCTTCAAGGCATTCAGGGTAGAAATACTGTACATAAGCCTTCCTGGCTTAACGCCTCCCTCCTCCACTTCTGAAACGCAAGGCTGCACCATATTTCCAAGAATGTGGTGCAGCCTTGTGTTTCCCCTGCGATGGCGCTAAGTTTAGCAACTTAGCGCCAACGCAGGCACCCTTGCACCAGAGTGCAAGGGTGTCTGCGTGCAGGGGAGGATTGTTTATGTGTAGGAAGGTGTCCCTTCGTGCACATAAACAATCCTAAAATGCAATTCTGTCACTTTCATGCATGCTGCTTCATGCAGCACGCATGAAAGTGACAAAATGGCATTTTTTTAAAAGTTTGTTTATGTACAGGAAGGGACACATTCCTGTACGTAAACAAACAATGGCATTTTGCTTTTTCCATGTGTGCTGCACAAGGCAGAACACATGGAAAAAGCAAAATCGAGGAGAAATAATGCATTTCTCCTTGTTTTGCCATCATAAGACCAGTTTTTACCTGGTCTTAATTTTGGCGCGGCCTCCTATGTACGCCACCCTTGTACATAGGGGCCAGCGTCAAAATGAATGTGTGTTGCGGTGGAACGCCCACCGCAACACCCAATGCCCACCCCTTTCACGCTAACCATAGCGTGAAAGGGGGCCTTATGTACAAGGCAGTGTTAAGCCACGTTAAGTGGCTTAACGCTGCCATGTACATAAGGCGCAGCCCCTATCGCCACCACAACGTCACTATAGGTGACATTGTGGTGGCGATAGGGACTTGTACATATGCTCCACAATATCATCAGTCTACAAAAACAAACAGTTACTTATTTGTAACAAAACAGAAAAAAATAAAAAAGGAAATCAAACTTATTAACAATGGTGCAGAGGGTGAAGGTGGCAAAATGTGTTCGGTGCTCTCTTTTAGGTGACACACACATGCTGATAGTGGTTAAAGTTTGCATCTAAAACAAGAACAGCACAACCCTTTACAAATTGATAAACAGTGCAAATAGAGTCCTTAACAACAGTAAACGTTTCAATCCCTTAAGTCAATAGCGGGATCATAATCAGGACTCAAAGGGTTTTCTAAGAGCCCAACAATTAGATGGTAAAAGCTTCAAGGCATTCAGGGTAGAAATACTGTACATAAGTGTGTTAAATCTGGAATAGGGGGAGCCAGTATCACAAAATGCTTCAAAGGAAGATCTGAGGACAGTGGGCCCTTGATTGAAAAGAATGAAAAGCGCTTCAACTGGTAGAGTGCCTGGAGACCATGGTGTGCTCCAAATGGAAGGTCCAACCCGTCAGTGGGCAGCGGATGCTTGCAATGCTAGGTTAGTGAGCGTCCTGTTTGGAAGAGTGCCCTCGAGGGAAGCGTGATGGGTAGCTCTCTTGTGGACTGATCAGCTGTCCACAAGAGAACTCGGGCGAGCAATGATCCCTCGGCCACAGCGTGTCAAGTTGAGTAGGAAATTACTTGTTCTTCACTAATTGTAGGAAAATCCAGATGTTGGTCGTGATTATAATACAGAGAGATTTCTTGTGGATTATGATCACTTTCTTGCCTAACAGTGATAAATTAATGATGTAATCTGCTCAAGACACATTGGTAATACTGGGTTCAAAAGCTTTTAAGATCTGTTGAATTCTAGCTACCAATTTTGACTTTTCGTGAAGTGTTTTCATTTATGTTTTATACCTTTGAATAGTGATACTTGTTTTGATAACAGAACAGATTGATTTACAAATGTGTCAGACATTTTAGTTAGCTTTAAACTGATAGCTTCCATTGCATTAAGAACTGGAGATAAAGAGGGAGTGCGATTTTCATTCTTTTGGCCCACAATGCCGTGATCTATACAAAAAGTAGAATTGTTAGATCCTAGCAGTAATAGGGAATGTTTTGAGATTACTGGTGTCAAGAGCATGTCGAGTTCTGTCAGCAAATCAGGGTTATCAAGGGAATTAGAGAGTATCCTATTTGTTATTTCAGGAAAAAACAGAATAACTATTTATTTCAGCACTACAGTACCTCCTGGTCACATCCGTTCTGATCCACTCAAAATTGATGCCAGAGGTTCCACATTCTAGATGCAACAGGGATGGTACATGGATATAATGCATTTGGATCACAACAACCAAGAATGATGGACATAAAAGTTATGTGACATGAAAACAGCATACAGCACATCTTCCTCCTGAAAATGAACAAAAACCTGAAATATGAAACACTAGGAAAAATCAAACTAGACTATAAATAAGAATGCATGACAAAACATAGAACATATAGTGTACTATAAATGTGAATACATAGAAAAACACATAATATACATGGTTTTTATACCTACTTGGCGGTTGTCCATCGCGGTTTCTTCCTTTAGGTCTAGATGCTACAGAATCACACATCATAATGTCATCATTATCACTACACTGTGTGTGACATGAATCTTCAGCATCAACCACTTCTTTATTTTGAGCAGAAAAATTTTGCTACATCCTTGTCAATTGCCAGTTTTCATAAAAAACCTTTCCCTCCCTGAACCTTGTCATTCTTACACTTCACTACTTTCCTCACATTCCACACGTTCAATCCTGTGTGACTACACTAGTGTTGTTGACTTTAACCATCCTTACCGCCTTTCCAAACTTGGAAACATCTTTAGCCAGAAACACAGACGTGAGAGTTCTCATCCAATCTCCTACCACAAATGTAGATGTCTTAAGTTTTCTCTTGGAGTCACACGCTTGTTAAGCTTTCTCTTGTTTCTTCCTTACTGTCAAAGCAATTTCTCTCTTACCAAGATCATCCACTTTACCTACTTGTCTTTCATTACACCACCACAGACACAGCATTTTCAAAGTAAACTAAGATTTCCAGACAATTATGGGAACGTTCAATTGCCCACACACGAGTCATTAACTATCATTGTATACCTTCCTTCAGTGTGATTAGGAGTTCTAGATGCAAATGCAACATACTCCTCTTTTCCACACCTCTGCAATAATACCCTTCCAATGCCAAACAAATTAGTTTCCACAGTATTTATGCACTCCTTGTTCATGCAAAAATGTGTCAATGTGGGTGTTTCAACAATTTCAGCTTTGATCAGATCAAATGCCTTTTGTTGTGTTCCTGCCCATTTGAATTCAACATTCTTCCTAGTAAGTTCTCGAAGTGGTTCCATTTTATTGCCATTTTGTTTTTATAAACTTACCATAATACTCACACAATCCTGCAAATGAGAGCAGCTTCTCTTTATTACGCGGCACAGGTGCCTTGATGGTATAATATACTAAAGATTTATTTGGCACTACACCCTCACCAGACAACATGTGACCCTGATACTCCACAGAATCACAAACAACTTACACTTGTTCTCTTTAAAAGATAAACTGTACTTCTCCAATCTTTTACACACTTCCTTTATGTGTTTTATGTGCTCTTGTTCACTTTTCGAAAAAATAAGAATAACCTCCTGAAAACGCTTCATGAAACGGACAATTTCTTTAAACAAATCAAACATTGCTTTTTGCAAAAGAGGCTAATGCAAATGGCATCCTTCTGAATTGAAACAGCCCCTGTGGTATAAGAAATAAAGGCAAGTGTTGTGATTTAGCAGTCAAGTCTACCTGATGATACGCTGACTGCAGGTTCAGTGTAGAAGATATTTTAGCACCTTCCAGCATGCATGCTTCCGTAGTGGATGAAAATCAACCACTATATTTGTGTAAAGCCCTCTAAGGTCGATGCACAATCTCAAACATTTAGTAGCGGCAGTACCAAAACTATGGGCGAAATCCACTCAGAAGACTCCACTTTTTTGATAACACCTTCCTTCACCATATCTTCTAGCATTTGCTTAAGCTTCTGTCTCACATTTATTGGTGCTCCTTTCAACTTTTGTTTGAGAATTTGGCACCCTCTCGAACTTTATTTTTTTGGGAATAGCCTTCCAATTTGTCTAGCTTCTCAGTGAAAAGATTAGGAAATGTTGAACTTATCCAACTCTTTTCGCAAACGTCTGTTACAAGTAAGACAGGTTCCTTGTTCCTAGGGTTTAAAATTATTCCAAGCTTCTATTGATCTTTCCACACTAAAACATTCACACCTTTGACTGCCACATACAACTTGATTTGAGCTTCTGTGTTTTTTAAATGTAATGATTATCTCCAAATAATCTATGATATTTGTGGTGGAACCATCAAAACCTTCAGCTACAATATCAGACTTCGATAGCTTATCCAATTTCAATGCATTTTCAAACTTTTCCAAACAATATTTTGTTGTGATTATTGTCACTGGAGATTCTGAATCTGCCAACAGTTTCAAATCTTTACCAAGTATTCTAACACTGCATATACATGGAGTTTTAATTTCACTGTTTTCTTCCTCGCCACCAGCATCTTTTATAGACTGTACAATGCCTTTTTCAACTTCATTTTTCTAACTTATACTCACACCCACACTTCAGATACCTTCCCTCAATTACGCAAGAAATGTTCTGTCTTTGTGTAGGAAAATTTTTTCTTTGGATCTTTACACACTCAAGCAAAATGTCCAGTCCAACCATATTTTTGCATTCCTTATTCCTTGCCAAGCATTGAGAGAACAAAGCTATATGACTAGAGCTCCCACACCTGTAATAAATCAGGACCCTTCTAATTGTTTTCCTTGTTGGAAACTATTAATATGAGTATTACTACTGCCATTTACAACACACACTTCCTCCACCCCACTTGAACTCTTGTCATTGCTGTAATGCACAGACATTCTTCACTTCTCAGATTGTTCTAATGCTATGGTTGTAGTTCTGGCATCTTGTAGTTTATGATCAGCCATAACCCAAAGCTGTCCCTGATTTTTATTTAACTTTTGGAATCTCAACGCTGTGAGTAATTCATCAAATGTTTCATCATCCTTCTGAGCATGTGCATAAAATGTAAATCTGTTGAGTGCTATACTAGATGTAGTTTTGAATCTATACTCCTATCTTAATAAGGCTTCCTCAAACATATCAATGTGTCCTTGTCCTTTCTGAGGCATAACCTGTGGCAAAGTTCAGATAATAACCTGTCCTTCTGACCTTAAGCAAGGCAGACGCATGTTCTGTTTCCTATCGGCAGACATCCTGTCACCTTCGAATGCTTACATATACATGATAAACTTTTCCTTCTCTGGTGTCCAAGGAATTGGTGGATCACTTATATTCTGTAAATGTTTGTCAGTGTATCAAATGTCATAGTTTGGTAAAACTAATAAAGTTCCAGAAGACTAACTCGAAAAAGAATGTGGGAATATAGTGCAATATCAATAGATATAGAAGCTTCCAATAAGTTTAAATGAACAAAATAGTCAGGAATCTAGCACACACTTCTAGCCTGGATCCATTGCATCCAGTGAAGGTTGAAGTATAGTCACTTGTAATTCACGCAGAAAATCAGTATTGCGTAACTCGTCGTTGAGGCTTACAGTGTAACTTGAAAACGTCAGATATGCCTGACCGTCAGGCTGAGACACAATCTGTCACAAACCAAGATAGCGCCATGCCAGCGTACGCAGCACACTGACACAGTGTGATGATGAGCCTTAGACAGGGCTATATCGATCCCTCATCCATAAGCCTCTGCCTGCAGCTGGTGTGCAATATCAGCAATACACGTAGCTACTGCACACGATGCAAGTAATTGTGCATGACCACACAATGAAAAGAATGCGGCAAGTGCTGTTTAAACTTCCTGTAGAAGTTGCTTCTTAACAGTACCTGAAACAGCAACCACACCTTTAATAGGGTAATATCCATTGATAACACAATGTTCAGCATTGATATTTTGAGAAAGTAGATTGTCGAAATTCCCCCTGGGCCCAAAGAGAGTGTCACACCTGTGCTGCAACATGTAGCTGGTACGTCTCCATTCATCGCCACTTGTCAAGTTTACAAATCCAACCAAAAAATTTAAATAAGTATTTATTTCAACAGCACGGTACTTCTCTGCCTCATCCATTCAGATCCACTGGAAAAGGACTCATGGGGTTCTACATTCTAGATGCAACTGGGGTGGCACATGCATAAAATCTATTTGGATCATAACAACTAAGAATGATAGACATAAAAATAAAGGTTATGACATAAAAACAATATACCACGTCTCAATTGGCTCTTAGCTATAGATAGAATATTTTTCAGAAAAGAAAGCAAAGATCACAAGATATCGGAAACAGCATTTAGTTGAGCAGTCATAGTGATAGAGTTCATGGTATTTCCCTTCCTAAACCCAGCATTATTTAAAGCATTTACAGCAAGGGCACCTTTTTATGAAAAGACATGGTAAGTTGCTTTTCCTGAGGTTGCTACTGATTCAAAACATTTCTGCAACATCTGTTGTTTTATAGGTTTAAAACATGACTCTTTCTTTGTAATGACAGGCCTCTCTGTGTTCCTTGTGCATGAGTGGTCAGTGATAATGTTTTATGGAATCAAGTTGCTCGTATTCTTTAATAGCGAGGGATCTTGTGCCAAAAGTGTATGTCTCATAGATAAGTCCTGTTTCTGTGAGTGAATTTTCATCTTATACGCTTCTTAAGTTCCTTAATGGTTTCTAGAATATAGTTTTCTTTTTAAGTAACCCTATTTCTAGAATGACTTTAGACCTAAGAGAAGTTGTCACTGAAGTTCAATTCCACTGATCCCTATGTGAAAGAAGTGTCTTCCTATACTGCAAGGCTTCCGAAGACTTAGTACTACATTAAGACTGTGTGCATTTGGCCCCCAGTTCACAGATTTAGGGTCAATGCAGGGACCATACCAGCAATCACAGCATGCACACAATGACTCGCCAGTCAGCATGTGCCACACCTTTTGGCTTCATTAAATTCCTTAAAATTTGTGTTAAGAATTGCAATTTTGCTCTCTGACTACTGTATTTAAAACTGTGCCTGGAACTGTTGCACTGTAGCCGGCTTGACCAACAGTCCTTAGCACTCCACTCTTGGTCAGCAGCCATAAACATCAGCTCAGACTTGAAGTCAAATGTCAGCAGAAAGCTCAGCAGGGCAGTGACAGTGATCCACCGGTAGCGTGCTGTCCCACATGTCTGCCAAGGTAGAACGCATCAATACGCATAATGCAATGCATGCAGTGCACACTCTCCCCACCATCTCACCTCAGCACAAACCCACCCATTCCTCCTGGCTCCAATGGAAACGAGAGGGATTGTCATATGGAGGTATTAGGCCAGGTTAAGAAATCGCCATTTTACATGCACACATTCTTAAGTAGCCTTGTCTATCTAAACACGATGACATTTGACACACATTCATTTGCATGCACATATGGGATAACATTCTTCCAAGTCAGTTTTGCTTACAACACCATTTCGTAGGCACTCTATCAAAACACCTTAAACACTCTGTACAAGGGCTAAGTTCGGCACGCAAGATGTTCTTATTTGTTTTTGGCCGCTCTGCGACAGCGCTATCATAATAGAATAAACAATAGCAGCCTAAATGAGGCTTTGGTATGGTAACATGGAAGATGTTATTATATATATGACATCAAGCCATTGTTTATTCAGAGGAGCATTTCAATGGCACTGAGAGGTCGGTCCATGCCGGAATTCCAGCTCAGCTGATTCCTGTCACCTCATGCGAAGGATGCTGTCCTACTCTACACCAAGACAGGCAGCTTGCTGACACTTACCCACTGGTAATGGAGAGTTAGAACACCTGACAAGGATTTGGCAAATCCACTCATCTTAGACACAATAGGGTAGAATACGCTCGGTAGGAGCACACTATATTACAGTACTTGTATGCAAGCATATAGTTTTCTCCAATCAGCAAAATGGTTGAATTGTTCATCTTTTTTCACCATTCTCGTAATGCCAATCACATTATTCTGTTTCCTTCTATTAATCATTGCAGCTCACGTATTTTACTCAAGAATCACAATGCTTCAATAAATATTGAAATGCATCATTGTGTACTTCTTGTGTATCTCTATGAGAAAGCATAAGTGGCTGAGTGAAAGGGTTCTAGATCTGTTACCACGATTTCCTTGGGGGATCATGATTGTCATGTTCTGTGGTTGCACATCCATTTGTTACTCTTCAAGGTTAGGTGTACAGAAGGTGCATTGTGAGCTTGCACGACTATAGGCCAGCATATCCAGAGGGGTGCTCAGAATCAGTCTCGCACCAGTCCAAAGTTTATGTTGTTCAACAAACGCACAGTTTTTCTTGAGAAAGTGCAAGCCATACAACATGGCGCCTCCGATGTTCTTGGTTGGATTCCTATTTAATGGATCGCCTGAGAAGTTTTCTTTTGGATACCCAAAGATGCCTACTCACCTACTCACAGGAGACATCCTTGGTGTTAGGGAAAAAATCCTCCTCAACTGAGTGGGTAAGTCCTATGTATTGACAGTAGCCTGTTCCAGCTTGAACCTTTCAAAGGCTTTCCCCATAGAGGTACCCTCTCTGATTCCACATATTCAAATGTCAGAGAACCACGTCCCACCAACAGTTAACATACCAGCTAACTGCAGACATGGGGTTACACCTTTCTGTTGCAACGTGGTCAGCCCCAGATGGGTGGAAATGTTACCTTTGTGTTTGAGGCACATGAAGCATTCTGGACAGAGGCATTCTATTTATGGGTTACATTCCCAGCAGTAAATACAACTTCAAGACTGTTTCACACAATCACTGCAGATACAGTTCCTAATAACTACATAGCTTATGAAGCATTGGAAATACCATTAACTTACCAAGAACATCAAAACTGATTTAAAGGCAACTAACAACATACATAAAACAACATTAGACTAGGTCCCCTTAGCAATGAAGGAGCAACATGGCCAGTCTTAGCCGGATACACACCATTTCCAGATATAGATAATCTGAGAGCTCCAGAGCTATGTACTTTGTACACAGATCTGGTTAAAACATATGGATGTTTAACACAGTTTCTCATGTGAACCATGACAATAAATCCTGTGAGGACTGCTCAAGCTGCACAACCACAATTGGCTACACCTGGAATTAGTCCACAAACAGTAAATGCAGTCACGGGTAAGATTCACGTCAGACGGGAGGAAATACCAATCTGGAAGCAGTCTTTTCCCATACAGGAACCCAGAAAAAACACAGAATTCTTACAATATGCTTGCCAATGGAGATGGCTACCCCGGTGGAGAACTGCGCCACTTGGGGCACAGTCTTTGCTGCAGTATGTACCAGAACACACGGTACACCCTCATTATCTGTTTTGCCGGAGGTGCATAAACAGATCCAAAATGATTACGGGGCAGCCCCTGACCTGGATTTGGGGATGAAACTGATGGGCAATTTTGCTGCAGTGTCCGCCATTATGTTGAGTAACATTAAAGGGTAAGCAGCAGCGGTAGTGCTACACCAAAGACTCACTAACTCAACTCCGAGAGAACTACAGTGTGAGTAACCTAAAACTATTGAGGAAACCTATGCAACAATAGGCCGAGATAATTTGGGAGCCAGACCTAGTAAACCACAAATGAACAGTAATTCTGGAAGTACAACTCAAAGCAAGCACCCGAATCGTCTAAGAAAAATTGGGGTAATAAGAAACATAAAGAAAAGACTAAGTCATGGGGTGGATCTCCACAACAGAAGGCAACTGAGAAGTGCTATAATCTGCGTAACTGTGACACTACTAAGACTCCTGACAGGTATCAGGTATACTGATACATGTTCATCTTGTTCCTTTCAGGATTCATCTGAAAAACGCGCGGGGAGAGGAGAACGGTCAGAGTGCAGATCAGAGGAGTACTTGAAACCGAAGAAGGACTCACAAAGCTCTACTGACTCCATAATTAAAAAGGAAGATAAACCTAAACAATCCAAACCTTAGTTCAAAAAGAAGAAGGTGACTGGAATCAAAATCAAGCATTCCACGGATATTGAGGACACTGCTTCTGAGCGGGGAGTGGGCTCTGACCATGCTGGATAGTGTGGCAGAAGTCACAATAGTTTGCCGGAACATGATGGATTGTCTGGTGACAGTAGCACTGAGTGACTATGTCCAGGTGGAAACACGGGACACGAGAGTTAGTGCCCTGCATCAATAATATGAGTCCTCAGGCTGGGGTCGGCCACATGAACGGGATAGGTGGATATTCCCCTCATGTGGTGCCAGTAAAGAAAGTGGAGCATGCACTGTTTTTCTGCCCCGCTTATGTGTAGGGGAGGAATAAATGGATACTCCCAGCATGCTGAATTTTAAGGGTTAAAAACATGTTGAGGGTCTGCATATTTTAAAAGTCAACACGAGACAAAGCATTTTCTTTTGCTATCTATCATTACCTTTTGACGATGGAGAGGACTAGGCGCATGATGCCCAAGCTTATTGCGGGTTCTGATATCACAACAGCACAGGGTGCTCCTAGTGTCTCTGCTTCCCCTCATGCACTAGCACTTTGAGACGTTGTAGTTCATGACCGTATCTGTGCATTATTAATGCATAGGGTGCCGTTAGAAACTTTGTTTTCCCCTATGCACTAGCACCATTAGAATTTATGGACCAAGACTGCTTTTGTTTGCCTTTGTGATTCATTTAAATGGGCTTATGAAATGTTTTGGCTGTATTGATTCTTTCAAATATTTTATGATGCATGTCTGATCTAAGTAGGTTTTATTGCTCTTTTTGGTGTATGTTTGTTTGATCTTAATGTTTTATACTATGTTTTATTGCACTTTTATGGCTTACAGCCAAAATACAGATTTGAATACTGATTATATGAGATGCAACTCCAATTAGAGGGGGACGTACCAAGGTACATCAATGTTCTCTTTTGGGAGAACTTGTCATTCGGCTACAATATTCTTTTGGCCAAAAAGGATTGGCCACCTGTGTGTAAGATTTGTTTATTAGTCATTAAAAACCATAAACATTATTAAATATACAATTGACATCATAAATAAGTTAGTACAAAGGAGAAAAAGAGAGAAAATTAAAACAATAAACCCTCGGCACCTCAAAGCAACTCAAAAGGCCGGATCCCCTTTCCCTGTTTACCTTCATTGTCATGGAGCCAGGATGCCTACTATTTAAATAATTCCAGGGGGCATTCCTCCTCAAGACCAACAGTCCACAACCCCAAAATAGGGTGCCACCATATTTAGTTTCATGCATAATTCTATATGCACATAAACTGAAAGGTATAACCAATAAACATGTCATATTACACTTGGATGCAACATAACACGTAAAGTACATCATGATAACGTCAAGTCCCAGTATAGTGGGGTAGGCAGCCATTGCGCCCTTGCTCTCTCTAGTGACCCACCATGACAATACAATGATGAAACGTTAACGAAGTCCTATGCTGCATGCAAAATTACGCATAATTGTATTCAGGCATGGGGGCAGAATCAAGTGGGGCAGGAAAGGAAGCCAATAGCCCAGGTTCTCACTAACAAGCCACCCTGACAGTGCTGATATTCAGTGATACTGGGACAGGTATCCATGATGGCAGGATAGGGAGTTATGAGCACAGGTTCTCCCTAGCAGCCCGCCATGACATGGCTAGATTCCTCAGGCTCTTGGGGGAGTCTCTCTTTGCCAGCCGCCTTTGCCCCCAACTGGACCTGAGAATTCTCCTTGACCAGGATTTTGAAAGTTCCCAGAAATTGCACCAGACGGATGTTAAGCATTGTATTCCTTGGGTCCAGTGACTCAATTACTGCTGACCTACAAGTTCTAATCCCTAATACATTACATTCCTTCTTAAACAGGGTTTGCCGCTGGTGGGCTAGAGCGGGGCAAATACAAAGGACGTGCTGCAGCGTTTCATCTATTTGGTGGCACAAGTGACATTTCAAGTCCCCTCTTTGATGGTCTTCCTGCCACTTTGGCATGAAGTCCAAAGACGGAATATCTCTGTGTCTTAGGGACAATAGTTTCTGCTTAATCTTCAGGGAGTAAGTGGACTCCAAAAGCGGGAGCTACTTTTGATCGTCATGATTTCAACACCAGCCACCCATGTGACAGTTTGGCCACTTCTCCTTTATCTTCCAGCCAGCTTTGCAACTTGATGGATTTGTTTAGTGCCCTTCTAAAAACTTGATTATAATAAATGGGGTAACCTAGTAAATTGTCAAAGGACCTGGGTATCGATCGATAAAGAAAACAGTTGGTCCTAGACAAGCCTAACTATACTCAATTAGTGTCTGTAAGAGAGTATACTATGAAAATAATTCATATAAGCGAAATGATATAGTCTAGAGGCACATTCAAGCAAAGAAATCATCAAATCATAAATTGGGGGCCACCGAAGATTCGTTAAATTGCAAACATCAATTTATTTTTACACTGAGTATTATTCATAGAATGAAATACATATGTAGAAGCATAATATGCAGCATGTAATATTGACGCGGTTATTTTCAAGGGAGAAAGAAAGGTATGAAAGTAAGTGCTCATGTGGAGAATAGAAAATGGAGATGAAGATCATCAAGAGGCATATAGAAGACAATTCAAATATGTTATGGCAAATGGGATCCGGTAAGAATTCCTGACAGGGCCGAGTATCCCTACAGTATAGGGCCTACCCCTGTACTCAATTTCAATTTCCGTTAGTCGTTTTACAATTCGTGTCACAGTGCGACTTCGTCTGTGGCTGGGATATGAGGGGAGTGGAAGTTGGGTGTAGGCCCACTAGGGGGATGTCGACGTTTCGACCCTAACGCAAAAGGGCAAGTAGACTCCTCTGCTGCGGGTCTTCCTCAGGACAGGGAAGGGGGACCTGAAAATATACCATAGAGTCAAAAGGGTGGCCAGGTAGAACTACAGTGTCAAGTATATTACCCCCAAATTGGTGGGTGTTGGGTAAATGTGCCAACATGAGTGCCTATAGAACACAGCCATGCTTAAATGTAATTAATTGCTCACCAGAGCGAAGGTCGTGGTGGGAAACACTCATGAGACTACTTCATGGTTGTGTTGCGGATAATTCAAATTCATCACACTCCTGTGGATTCATCAGAGTCGGGGATAAATCACCCCACAGTGCTAAGAAGCATTAAAAGAAAGGAACGGGACATTAGGACAAACTCAGGTGTATACAACTGGACACGGTGAAACAACGAGCACCGGCACACACAGTAAACTCACCCGCTGAGTTGGGGCGGTGTGAGACCTTCTAGCCAAATGCTGCAGTAAGGGCGTTCAATTCTGTAAAAAGGGATGGCAGGTTTTAGTGATTCGAAAAAGGAGAGATGTCGTCTCCTATTCGGTTGAAAATTGGCCAGTTTATCCATTTACCTTTTGATACTGGATCCTGTCAAAAGCGGAGACATGCTGCATCCGTCGGCGTCTCTAAAGCTGCAAGAATGACGCGCACCCAGCCGCTGGTTAAATAAGCCAGTGTGCACGTTGCCGGACGGAGCGCGCTGTTTACAGCTGTTACGTTCCGGTCGGTTTTGGTGAAGACAGACTGAACTGAAAACGCGGGCCCCAGTCGGGCTCGCCCGGTATAGGAAAAGAGACTGGGGAAAGGCTGCAATTACCCCGTATGGCATCCCTAACAAGGGCATGATATACACAACCTCATGGGGGCATAACATTAAGCCAAGTGCTAGACATACATTGAGTGTTACATATATTGTACAAATGATACAATAAAACAAACGTTAGGTCTTGAAAATCTACAAACATTATATTCCATCATACAAACATCATATTAAATGCAGTATATACAATATATTTAAACAATATTGTTAAAATGCAGGAAAAAGTGCTGTACAGGATATATACAAGTGAATGTCTCTAGCCATTATGGAGGGTAGAGATTTGTCTAGTAATCTCCTCATATTCGTTTAGGCCGTTGTGTACAGTGTCAAAAATATGTATCCATTTACATTCACGGGTGTTCAAGATGTTAGAAAAATTACCACCCCGTGGGTTGGTCCGAACTTTTTCAACAACCCACCACCTCAGACTCTCAGCCGAGTGTCCAAAGGTGTTGAAGTGTTCTACCAGGGGTGCACCCTGGACATTACAGCGTATCCTGCTACAGTGCTGCAAGATACGAGACTTGATTTTCTGCACAGTTTGCCCAATGTATAGAAAGTCACACGGGCAAACTATAGCATAGATTACACCAGCAGAGTTGCAATTGGTGTGTTGTCTCATGGTATGTACATAGTTGTTGTATGTGCATTGCTTCAGTTCTTTAGTAAGAGGGCATGCCTTACATACCCCGCATTTGTAATGACCCTGGACTAGTGGGATATTCCAGAGAGTAGTTTGACTTTCTCTAGGTTTCATTGGTAATAATGATTTGACCACATAGTCCCTAACATTTCTTCCTTTTTTGAAAGCATGCATGGGTGGTTCTGCAATGCCAATTTCGTCAGCCACCAGATGCCAGTGCTGATTCACGATCTTTTTAACCTCATTGCTCCTTGTGCAGAAAGTAGTAGGGCATATGAGTCTTTCTTGGTCAGATCGGTTTTTAGATTTGGGTTCTAGTAGGAACTCTCGATGGCAAAACCAAGCCCGCTTACGCGCTTTTTTAAGGAGACTCCTGGGGTACCCCCTATCACTGAGGCGTTCTAATAGGTCGGCAGACTCCTCAAAGAAATTCTGTTTGCGACTACAATTCCTACGTAACCTCAGGAACTGACCAAATGGTAGGTTATCCCTAAGGTTACGTGGATGATGGCTAGTGAAGCGCAAGAGGGTATTTCTTTCACTAGGCTTTCTGTAGAGTGTGGTGTGTAATTTGCCATCCTCTTCTTTGATAGAGATATCAAGAAAGTTAATCACTGCGTTGCTAAAATCAAGGGAGAACTGAATGTCCTGTGACTGAGCGTTGAGCCATACATGAAAATTCGAGAGCTGCTGTTCATTCCCTTTCCATATCATTAAAACATCGTCGATATATCGACGCCATAACGAGATGCATTCTCTGAAGGGGTTAGTCTCGCTGAGGACATGTGTGTGCTCATAGGTGTCCATGAAGATAATGGCTAGATCTGGGGCAAAACTCGCCCCCATAGCCACACCTTTGGTTTGTATATAGTGATCGCCTTCAAAGTAGAAGAAATGTTTAGTCATGGCGATCTCTAGAAGGTGGATTATGAAATCAGTGGGAACTTGCCATGGTCTGGGTCGTTTATCGAGAGCCATTCTAATAGTGTCTAGTGCTGCTAGTTGCGGGATGCTAGTATATAACGATGTTATGTCCATCGTGACCAAGATGTTTTCTCTGTGATTGAAGGGACGCTCATCAACTAGCTGTATGGTCTGCATAGTATCCCTTAGGTATGCTGTCGTGTTTTCTGCGATGGGTTTTAAGAACACATCAATATACTTGCAGGGATACCGGCCCTGTCAGGAATTCTTACCGGATCCCATTTGCCATAACATATTTGAATTGTCTTCTATATGCCTCTTGATGATCTTCATCTCCATTTTCTATTCTCCACATGAGCACTTACTTTCATACCTTTCTTTCTCCCCTTGAAAATAACCGCGTCAATATTACATGCTGCATATTATGCTTCTACATATGTATTTCATTCTATGAATAATACTCAGTGTGAAAATAAATTGATGTTTGCAATTTAACGAATCTTCGGTGGCCCCCAATTTATGATTTGATGATTTCTTTGCTTGAATGTGCCTCTAGACTATATAATTTTGCTTATATGAATTGTTTTCATAGTATACTCTCTTACAGACACTAATTGAGTATAGTTAGGCTTGTCTAGGACCAACTGTTTTCTTTATCGATTCTTCTAAAAACGTGGCCGTATGTATCTAAACTCCAGACACCGCCCAGCCCAAGCTTTCTTTTCAATACATCCTTCGAGGTACTTTTTGTGTTCACCCTTTCCTCTTCGAAGGTTAATTTCGGACCAAACTAGACTAGGCAATGAGCCCTCAGTGGCTGATCTCAGTTTGTGGCAGCATTTGACGAATGCTGCAGGCCTAGTAAGAGACAGCTTTGTCACTGAAAACCCCATCCAAACTTGGGCGGGCGATGCAGATCACGGCAGCCAAAATATTTGCTTGTAGGTTCTTGTCACAATTTTATCCAGAAGACTAGCCTCTGCACCTATCATCATTTCCCCTCCATATGAGAGGGCAGGTATCAGTTTCGCCTTCTGCAGTCAGTGGCTGATGGTTATGCCCCAGGAGAGATTTTACTAACGTTGAAAAGGCAGAAGCGAGAGCTAGCGCTGTTTTTTTGATCAGCTCCCTTTGAGGTGCAAACGAGGCCCTTGAGTCTATCTTGACACCTAGGTAGACGTAGGCAAAAGTCTTATCAATCATGACTCTACTGAGATACATTTTGCGTTGGTTTAAGATGCTGCGATTAAGCGAGATTACCTTCGTCTTCTTACTGTTTATCTCCAGCCTATTGTCCTCTGCGTAAGATCCTAGACAATCAAATCGTCTCTGCAAGCCTATTCTGGTGTTACTAAGCAATAGCAGGTTTTCAGCGTACAGGATGTTTGACAGAGAGTGGACGCCAAGACTCAGGTGAGGTTCTCACTTCTCTGGACAGATGGGTACCATCCCCGATCTTGATCTTGACCCAGGTATCTAAGTATAGCAGCCTGATGGCCCTTAGTAGGTTGGGTGGGATTCCCCATTGTTGAAGTTTTGCCTATAATTTCACACGCGGAACATGGTCAAATGCTGCCTTAAAATCGACAAAACACATATATAGCGGAGTGCGGGTGGCATTTGCTCTGCTAAGGATGAGACCTGCTGCCATAAGATTGGTTAGTGTACCTTGGTTCTTTGTAAACCCAATCTGGTTCAGAGGGATTCTACTTGTGTCTGGCACCCATGCTTCTAGATCCTGGAG
Source organism: Calotriton arnoldi (assembly GCA_963921515.1). Lineage (NCBI taxonomy): Eukaryota > Metazoa > Chordata > Amphibia > Caudata > Salamandridae > Calotriton > Calotriton arnoldi. The sequence continues at coordinate 252,239 of CAWUFW010012425.1, forward strand.
CAGCAGAGTGGAAAAATACTTACAGTCTACATCCAGTAGGCAATAGTGACTTGGTAATGATGCAGCACCTCCCTTAAAGATAGGGTGAATAATCAAGCCTTTCCAGCTTTCAGGGATAGCTCCTTCCACCAGGACAGTGTTAAACATCCTGTCCAGGAAGCCGGCCTACTGCGAGGTGGAATGTTTGAAGAGTGCTTGCGAGATTCCATGTGGACTGGGAGCACAGTCAGACCCAGATTTTTCGAGGATTTTGGTTATCTCTGCGGTCGTATATTCTAGTTGGTCTGTGACGTTATTAATTTGATTTTCCCCCTGGAACCCTTCCAGGTCAGCTGCATCATGGATACTTCCTCTGAAGTGGGACTTCAGGTGCTCGCCCAGCCATCCTCACTTATGTTTGTGTTGTAAGCTGCCTTGGGACCTTTATTGATGTGGTTGACCAGTTTCCAGAACTTCTGGTCACCTGAATTCGTGATGGATTGCCCAGAGGGAGAAACTGTAATTTTACCTATTTTTTCCGACCTCGTCCCAGAGACAGTAAAACATTCATAAGCCAAGGAGTGGGTTAGACTTTAGACATTTGAACACAGCTACACGTACATTCGCTGTACAGAACGCGCACAGCACTAACGAACAAAATAGTGCGAAAGAAATACAAAACAACCCTAGACATCTCAAATGGATTTTTTTGCCAAAACATAGCACCTGAAAGCAGGCATTTGATCGCATTTAGCGCGCTCAGGTTTCAAAAACAGCTCTGTTGTTTGCCTCAAGGGTAAAGGAAACAGCCCGGGTTTGTTTTCAGCCTGGGTTACAGAACTTCTGCAAGAATATGATGACCAGGCATTGTCTTATGTCGATGACATCTATCTGACGGATGATGACCTTTCAACACACTTGGCAAGAGTGGATCACATAGTATTGGGATTTGCTTACATGGGCTACAAATTGAATTAAAAAAAATCTAAAATAGCCCACCTCAATGTTCTATTTTTAGGATATGAACTGTCAAGTGAAGGCAAAAGTCTAGCAACACATTTCCTAGAGAAGTGCGCACTTCTATAACCACCAAACACCTTAAAGAAACTCCAATTGATTTTGGGTTTTCCTGAACTCTGGCAGAACCTACATTCCAGATTGTGCAGAGTGGGTAAAACCGTTCTAGGACTTGATATGTCCAGATGTATCAAGCACACATTGGACAACTGAACATACACAACTCTTACGTTCAGTACAAGCTGACATACTAGCTTCAACACACGTGCACACACGTGTAAACACCACAAACCTGGTGATCAGTATAATTGCGAGTGCATCAGGATATACCTATGTTACATTCAATGAGGGAGCCACTGTATCAACTGCATATAAATCGCATTTACACACCAATGCGGACATGCATTTTGCACCAATAGAAAAGATTCTGACGGCGTTATATACTGCTGTAATGAGAGAAAGATTTTTGGTTCAGGGGAAACACATTATTGTCGTGACTCCAGTTCCAGCCCTAGAGGCTGTTACAAAGGCCAGTATCCCCAACGCTAAGACCTTACATCCTTGATGGATCCAGTGGACCAACTCGCTCACCACAACAAATATAGACTACAGATTTGACCCTACACTTCAAACACAAGCATACCTGCAGTACGAAAATGAATATCCTCTGCCTAATGAAGTAATGCCTCTTGATGAATGGAACCTGGAACACATGATAGAAAATGAAACTTGTACATAGTAACTAATGCCAAGGTATTCTTTTGGGAAGAATGTGAGAAGACATTGACAAAAAGATACAGCTAACACAAACAAGAGCTGACTCTTCTATTTTCTAAAATACTTGCTTCGTTGTGTCAAATTCAGAATAATGCTACTCTTTGCTAGATTGGTTCAGTAGAAATGAGTAGTGTCAACATGGAATAACAAAACAAGAATTCATTTGAAATTTGTGTAAATGTGCAAGATTGATAAGGTTTTAGTGGTCGCCGAACAGGTTTATAAACAAAAATTGTAATAAATGTATTAATAAAATATAGCAGCGTCTGTTAAGGCATACATGGGTATGTTGCATTGTCATGGTAAACAGGTAAACACTTAAGGCGCCTATGTGGGTGAATTCACTATCTCATCAGAAAAGGGAGTATGTGGGCAGAACTGTAGAAAAATATGAAGGCAAATGATAGGGAGATGCTCAGCCAGCACCGAGGGCCATAAGTCAGCTAAAACATCCCTTTATGTACAGCAGTACCTCATGCAGGCATGGTATAAGGCAGCCAGTAGCGCGGAAGTCAGGCAACTGTCCATTTGCTAGTCCTGTCTATGCCTGTAAGCTCTGCAGCTGATCACAAGCCTCCACTACTCATACCTGGCTGGCTTCCCCGGCTCTAGGAATTAAGCTGCATATACAACTGAGAAAGTAAGGACAGCACAGCAGCCAATGAACCTGCCCGAAACGTAATGGATTTGTTACACTACACCTAAATAGTTGGGCTTATATTACCGCTGCAGTCAAGGCATTATATGGGTTACCTCTTACAAGCAGGATATCCTTAAAGCTCCTTGACAATGCTCACTGGGCGGTTAAAGGAATGGGACCACCATTCTTACAATCTAAACTCAGATTGTAGAGATGAAGCAACAAAATCAGATTGAGAATGAACCCCAGTCCTGAACAGTCCCTCTTTCAAAAAGCAGCATAGGTTGATGCTCCTTCTGAGTAGAGACTTGCAGGCTGTGGTACATACTCACAATTTAGAATAAGTATCTTCAACAAACATAAATAATTCAGAAGAGAAATAAAGAACTAGGTTTCCAAAATCAAAACCCAAGTAACCCTCAAACTACAACGCTGACAGGTTTATACAATTTTCCTGCAAAACTGTCCTCACTTTCCTTTTCTTACCAGCTCATGCTTAAGATTCTCTGACTGGAAGAGCATAGATATGAATAGTGCATTAGGTGCAAAGGTACCGGGACCCAGGTGTGTGAGGAGCCAACTTCACTTCAATTCTGACTGTTTTATGGTGCCTTTCTGGGGGTAGGGCCCATTAATCCTCTTTGCACCATGGCCCATAGTGCCCTTGCTAAGCCACTGCTTACATTGTGTTATGTCATGAGTATATTTTCCAGGCCACATGCACAACACCAAACCTCAACAGAAATAGAATACACTTTAACCGACACCCTTCTGCTATACAAGCACTACAGAAGTAGTAACTAGACACCTGATTGTCTGGAAAGTACTGTGGGACTTGACAAGAGATAGAAAGGTCCTTTTGAAATACTACAATACAATATAATCACCCTGGGTTCACTCTAAGTAGGGAGGCTCCTACCTCTAATCCTAGACAATGTTTTTCTAAAGTCATGTCCTCACAATCTTAATGTGATAATTGAAGCATATTGTTTCTGGCCAAAGCTAAAAATGTAGATCCATGCTAAATAACTAGCCCTGCCAAAGGCATTGTCCTGTACCACACAAGTCAAATTTGAGCTAGCTAATCAGTTGTCTTTGATATGGTGCTTCCCTTTCTCTCACTGCTAATACCTACAGATTAAACCTTGGACTTGCCATCAATATTGCTGCTTAAAGATCCTGCCACACACATTACCCCCTTATTCTGCAATTCATTAATCTTGGCATAAATGAGACTATGTTACTTGCTCTACTCCTTATAACGGTGATTGCGGTCAATCTTCTTATGAACTTTGCCACCTCAGTTCTGCCTTATGTCAGTCATATTACAATCTTCTTGTCTCACAATCACCAGCCCCATTCAATAATACATGTCCCTTTCAATCCAAGAGGCACACACACATATACGCATCCCTGTCTAGTGATAGTTGTTCTCTCTCTCTCTATTGCTTTCTCTCTCCTACCTGTCTGAGTTTTCAGAATCTGGTTGTCCTATGTGTCTCCTGGGGTGGACACTGCTTTGGGAGTGGACCAATTCATTGCTGGAAAGGACACCACAGCTTGCCACAGTTCACCTCTGGGGAGCTTGCAAGGTGCTGCCTCATATAGATTCTGCATTACCATTCAACATCACTGGCACCTGTGATAGGAAGGACTTCAAGTTGTATTGAAGATGAGTGTGTGGCAAGTTCCACAACTGTGCTAGGATAGTAATGAAGCAGCTAAGAGTCAATGAAGTTTGTGTGCTCCTGGCTCTGCAAAGGCATTATGCTTTCTGTGTTCAGGAACCTGCCAGTGAGTTGGTCAATAAAGGAATATGCATCTCCATGTGCACTTATTCAACTACTACAGTGAAAGTGCCATTCCTGGTGCACATGCAAAATAGGCAAAACTACATGTGTCATGAATGTGAGTGGCGGAATGGCTGATGAATATATGCTGGCCATTTGGATTGAACTTACTACAACTAGTGGCTTAGAGGAGCTGTGGAGCTATCACGAGTCAGATGTGGAAGTGTAACCTGCCAATTGGGGTGTCAATATATGAATACTGCACAGATTACTGCATTTTCTATGTGTTAGTGGGCAATTGTGCTGGTGATGAAGAAGCAGTTTAATCTGCTAATAGCGCTTAGTTAATTGCCTAGAGCTGGTGTATTCGTAGAGTGGCCTAATCCTTTTTAGACATGGCATTAGGTGCGTTATATGGCATGGTTAGGGTACTCGATTCTTTCTAGTTTTTGAACACGGGTGCAGATCCAAGCGCAAAGCAAATATTCTGAAGCCAAGCCAAACTTGACAAGTTATTCACAAAATTGCTTCATTTGCCCACCATTATTTCTGATCCCTGTGTATTCTGTTATGTCCCTCACCCATGCCACAATGAACGTAAAGCACTCACCACCTCCTCCTGATCCATATGCCAGCCTCCACCACTATCTAGCACTCCAGGAGCCCATCAGGATTCCTCCTCTTCCAATTTGACTGCCAAAACTCCACCTCCCCCCTAAACATTTGCCATGGTTGTGTTGAGCCATCTGGTGAAACCTGCACAAGTCACTGAGAAGTGCATTCACACAAGGTTTACCGTCACCTCCAGCATGGCCTCCCCTCCAACGTGATAGGAGACCGAACCACTACCACTGCATCTGATTTTAGCTGATGGAAACCGCCAAGAAATTACCTGCTGCCTGTTAGAAATAATGTTCAAAATCCACAGAAACTGACAAAAAAGTTATGTTTGTGCACATTGTAATTTATGTACATTTGGAATGAATGGTTTGAAAAAGTTCAAATATAATTTGGATAGCTGTCAAAAAAAGTATGTTAGGAGCACCAAGAGACTGCTCAAGATACGTATAGAAAAGAACATTGTAGAGCTATCAGAAATGCTGATCCACATCATACCTTAACCTAGCATATTATGAAACAACAGACAGATGAGGGACGAATTACATTCCAAAGCTCAAAAGAATTGTTAGTGGGCCACGATGAGGAGGGAATTTAGGAATTATTACTACGATAGTCTAAGGCCAGGTGAATTAGTCGATTACGAGCCTTAGAACATGGATTGGATTCTGAGAATGAGCTTAATTATTTTCTGTAGTCATTTAAGATAATATTCTTGTTTTTGTTAAGCACCTCTTAATATGAGATAGTCTCTTGCCTGACCCGAATTATATATTTGATTTGTGCTCTGCAGCGGTGGTTTCTTGATGATTTCAGCTGACTCTTGTCCAGCAAGAGCTCTGGTAAGTTGAAATGACAATAGTTTTTTGATTATTTCCTGTGCTGCTTGCTATTTTTGCAGTAAACGCATGTAAGACTTGAAGGCATGCTGGCGTCATGTGTTTTATTTTTGGACAGTGGTCAGATGTATGTATACCAATAGAAAAACAGTCTTTAAGAACACTGGCTGGGTGGCCAGATGTTCAAAACCAACAACCAGACAATTCAGTGACATTGACGTAGCACTAAATGCTAGCACGGACCATGGAGACTGTAGGGCTTCAACGACAGCACCCAGTGACCAAGAAGAACATTCCACAGGCCTATACGGCCACCAGTGCTTCAGAGGCAAGGTTGGCACTGGACCAGGGTTTTTTGCAACAGTTTTTAATTACCATTTTTTGGCAAGTAAGAGGACAATAATGAAGTCAGGTATCATCCGTAGGTGGTCCAGTGGGCAGGGGTTCTCAATTACCATTGTCCTCAGAAAGTTTACACTACATTATTGGGCCAGAACTGGTAAAAAAAAAAACTTGAAGAAATTCAGGGCAACCACGCAACAAATCACAAGGTTACACTAAATTAACTCATTGGAATATAAAAAATCTGCAGTTGACAAGCTCTGTCAGGTCGAGATTTGAGTGATCAAGATGTACGACGAAAATCTGCCTTTACCCTCAACAATCTTGGAGTGAACTTGTAATATATACTTTACAATAAACTCCCAAGATGGTATGAAGGGAAAAGAGGTAGGGAAGGGGAGAGAGAGAGAGAGAGAGAGAACACTGGAACCTCTGCAAATGAAGTCTGATAATTCTGGTAATGTGGAACCACTGTGCCCTTCCTGTGCAAAGAATATGATTCAACAGTTATCAATACACACCACAAGTACATGGAACAAGAGATTGCACAACGTTTTGAACGACACTTACCGGACGTCTGTAGAGTAATACAGTGACTGAACTTCCGGCTGCCAGCAATCAGCCAGGAATCTGATATCAAGAGGAGGAAACAGAAAATCATCCAAAGAAATACAGAGAAAACTTAATCACAAGGAGAACACACACATTTGACAGGTTCAAGGTCAGATGACTAAACTCAGCACTGTGAATTAGTGCCTACTAATTGCTGTTGTCAGGCATCTGATACTCCGTAGTTCTAGTTCCTGTACCCACATTTTGTTCATCACCCAGGAGACTTCCGCTCCCAGCTGCAGCTTGCCTTCCGTCACTCTAGAGATTGTGTGACGTTTGTTCATTTGGTCTTCTGCACTTGCTTTGAGCCACCATCTTCCTGTGATCCATTTTCTCTATTATTTCGGGTATGACTTTCTTCCACTTGCCCAGGCCATACAGCAGAGCCCTTCTGAGCACAAACGTGCAAGGGTAACCAAGGGCCCTTATGCAACAAAACTAATTCCCTCTGCTATAATGTAGTTTCCAACCGATTCCCTTCACTCAGGCATATGGAACACTCCCGCTCCTCTTAGGAGTTTCTGGATTCTGATCGGTCACCACCAGTAGGTCCAACATATATTTCCTTGGAGGTGGAGCAGTGTTATGGGGACCAGTCTACTCAACAGTGATATTCAACCCAGGACTTTGTCGGTGCTCAGGGAAGGGCACGACCTGGCAGACACATACCTTCTACCAGTATAACGAGATATAAATAGTGCTCTATGAAAGACCGGGCCTCCAGTCATATGGTGTCTTTCTGATGCACATTGTCTGGTATTCCCTCCACTGTTGTGATGCGAGCCTTCAACATGTAGGGTTCACTCCACGTTTGCAGTCCGAAGTGGAGCAGTCGCAGGTATAGAGGATGGTGGCCGGGTGGCTTCTATGAGCATTCAGGATTGCTGCTCCAGATAATCCAGCTGAAGCCCCAATCCCCAGGACTGTATCACTTCTCTGGCCCAGCACATTCTAGGCTCCCACAGAGAAAAAGCCGCGAGAGGGTGGCATCGGATAGCAGGATAAATTACATAGAGGCCACTTTAGTCCATAGATGGCTCTGCGTCACTGGGACAGTTTTTTTTAACTGACGTGGGTAGTATTTTATCTCAAGGCAAATAAAAAAAAAAACGAAAATTTGTAAATGTTGGTAGTGTTTGCCTTCCTGAAGTGGAAACGTAAAATAACAAATGTAATAATAAATCATTTAAATAGTACTCTAGAGTTGTGTTAGCTAGACCTCTATGTGTATTTAAGAAACAGAGAGACAATTAACTTGTCAATAAAAAGATTTTAACACAGAATGTTATTCATGTACCTGTCCTGGTCCTCACAGATCATCAAGATATGGGGAACCGGCAGGTATTTGTCTCTGAAAAGGATAGCAACCTTGCTTAGAGGTGGAGTACTCCATTGCACATTAGAACAGGTTAAGTAGCCCAAGGAAGAAATAACGAGATGTCAAGTTGTCACGTGTCACCCGGGGCGAGCTTATTCAGTCTGGTTAACTTTGCCTTCTGGGACACGTAGTCCCGCATTTATTTTGGAAACATAAAAAAGAACCAGAAAGCAAAGAGTAAACAAGCATTGGGAAAGCCAATCACTGCACCATGCCAATGTGGAGCGGGAGATTCGATCGGGTTTACAAATGCCATACCGACCATGTTAAAAATACAAATCTTTGGAAAGCGCGCGGCGGCGGCGAGACAAGATGGCCGCCACCTGAAGAGCTCCGTGACGACGAGCTACGCTCGTAATCAAAGGGAGCCTTTTTTTATAGCGTTTCATCACGAAAATGTTATTTTCGTGCATCGGAAGGGGCAAAGACTAAGGAGGCAAGTTTTTAGACCAAAAACGGTCTGTTTGACACTCTTTTTCTCTGGTTCTCTATTTTGCCTCAGTGCTTCCCCACAATGCAGCCGCCATTTTGTGCATCTCTAATGTCGGACTTTCTACCATTGTAACGCCGTTTTTTTCGAATGTATGACAGAATATCGACGGACAGAAAATCGACCTGCAAAAATATCGACACAGAAATATAGAAGTCAAAAATATCGAAGTCCAATCTACATAAAGGTAAGTACAAAAATATCGAAAAAAATATATAGTTGTCAAAAATATCGAAGTTAAAAATATCGTTTTTTTAATGTTTTAATAATAATGTAAAATTAAGTAAATAATACATATAATTAAAATAAATATAGTTAAAAATATTAAAAGATATTTAAAAATAATAACTAATACATTAAATGTTAAAATAAATTAAACATATACATATAAATTAATATATATACTTACTCACATACTGCAACAGTAGAGAAAGTGTTGGATAGCGTAGGGGTAAAAATTACTATTCCCACTCCAGAGAGTGCAACAGTAGGGAAAGCGCTGGATAGCGTAGGGGTAAAAATTACTATTCCCACTCCAGAGAGTGCAACAGTAGGGAATGCGCTGGATAGCGTAGGGGTAAAAATTACTATTCCCACTCCAGAGAGTGCAACAGTAGGGGAAGTGCTGGATAGCGTAGGGGTAAAAATTACTATTCCCACTCCAATGAGTGCAACAGTAGGGAACGGGTTGGATAGCGTAGGGGTAAAAATTACTATTCCCACTCGAGAGTGCAACAGTAGGGAAAGCGCTGGATAGCGTAGGGGTAAAAATTACTATTCCCACTCCAGTGAGTGCAACAGTAGGGAAAGCGCTGGATAGCGTAGGGGTAAAAATTACTATTCCCACTCCAGAGAGTGCAATAGTAGGGAAAGCGCTGGATAGCGTAGGGGTAAAAATTACTATTCCCACTCCAGAGAGTGCAACAGTAGGGAAAGCGTTGGATAGCGTAGGGGTAAAAATTACTATTCCCACTCCAGAGAGTGTAACAGTAGGGAAAGCGTTGGATAGCGTAGGGGTAAAAATTACTATTCCCACTCCAGAGAGTGTAACAGTAGGGAAAGCGCTGGATAGCGTAGGGGTAAAAATTACTATTCCCACTCCAGTGAGTGCAACAGTAGGGAAGCGTTGGACAACGTAGATGTTAAAAATAACATACTTATAAATGAAATAAATATTGTAATTAAATGATTGATTAATAAATTTAGAAAAAAAAAAACTACAAATATATCAAAAATAATAATTACTTTAATAATATTAAATACTTCCCACCCTATTCCCCAATAAACACACAACACACTCCACATAAAATTTCACACAATTAAAAAATGTCAATAACAATAAATAATATGTAATAAAAATTAATAACCAATTAATAATTAATTAACAAACTAATTAATTAGCAATACCAATAAATAATATTTAATAAAAAGTAATAACCAATTAATAATTAATTAACAAAAAAGTAATTATTAATGCCAATAAATGATATTCAATAAAAATTAATAACTAATTAATAATTAATCGACAAAAATATCAATACCAATAAATAATATTTAATGAAAATTAATAACCAATTAAAAATTAATTAACAAAAAAATTAATTATCAATACTCAATTTTCTTAATTAATTACTTAGGGGCCCATTACGATGGCGGGCGGAAGCACTACCGCCGTGCTGGCGGATGCAAAAACCACCAGTTACCGCCCGCATGCCACAGCCCACACGCCCGCCAAATTACGATGTGAAAAGGCAGCCAAACACCGCCGGCAAGCCAGCGACGCCGTCCGCCTTCAAAGTGCGCCCGCTCACGTAGCGGCTCAGCCCAATGGAGACACACCACCAGACGAAATCACGTACCGCCCGGCGTACAAATTACGATGCCGCAAACAAACAGCTCCCACGGCTAAGAGACACCGCACGTGAAAGTGAGGCGGAAACCCGAACGCCGAGCACAGACACCGAAGAGGCGACCCCTCCGAGCATGAATCCAGCACTGCAGGCCCTCCCCATGCTATACCTGATGCACCACCAAGGAGGCAACGTACCGCGGAGACGCAGGTAGGCACACACACAACAAGGGCACGCAAACAGCGCACACAGTGCAAGTGCGGAAAAGGAGGACATGGCACCCCCCCCAACACCCTTGCGTGGACAAGACACATCCACCACTGCACCCACAAATGTAACACAGGGCAAATTGCAACATCTCGCAACTATCATGGGCACACCACCTGGGACCAGGAACCAACGACCCCGTCACGGCACCGCAGCACAGCGGCGATGACGCAGCCACACATGCGCACAACTCAGCGCCCAACCATAACGCCATGTATGCGTTGCACACAAACAACACAGGGACACAACCAAGCACCACACACACCAGCCACACCCAGAACGCACATGACACGTGACAGGCCTGCCACAGTCATGTCCCCAACGCCCAATTCACGGACAACACCCAACGTCACACAACCGACGCCCACATGTCAGTGAAGTCACGCAACATCAGGACACACCCCTGTGTGACAAACATGGCGAAGCACACAGCGGCGCAACACCACCCAGCAGAACATGGGCCCCGTTGGGAAGAGGTGCGCCAGTACCACACAGAAACACCCATACCACCCTGCACCCATGAACCAGACATACAAAACGGAACACCAAAGAGCCCGGGGACCGACAACAGGTGGACCCAAGAATGACACCCACACACAAGGCCCAACGCATAGCAGAAACACAGCCTGCCGCCCACACACGGGAGAGCAGACAGCACTGAATGACCTTCCATTCCAACTCCGAAACCACAACCCGACTAAACAAGCTGGAGAATACAGCCATTGTCCCAAAAAGACCAACACAGGCATGCAGAGGAAACCGACCACAGGGCAGATAGCGCATATCACCTAGGAACATACCCGAACGGGGAAGAAAAAATTATAAAACTCCCCCATGCCGTTCCCATGCAAGTTATCTGGAAGGAGTCACACACCACTGACCTTGAACATTCAGAGAAGCACGTGGGATGAGGGCCTGTGTCCTCCGCACAAGCTAACAGAACACAAATCCTGCCCCCTACGACCATCACAGACCTCACAGCAACCTCGGAGCTTGCACACTGCAGACTGCACACACAGCCGGAGCACGCCACCACATCGCCCCGCAGCAAAATGGCACCTACAACACACCTACCCAACTACGCCAGACAGGTCAAGCTGTACAAACACAACCTGATACAGATGTTGGGATGCGAACCCCTATCCCTGCTGAACGTAAGTTACCGACTGACTTACCGCATCGCATTGTTCAGCTGCGTCATACCCGTCTTCTACTGTCGGAGGTGTCCCTTCCACCATCCTGTGGAGTTGTGCCTCTCCAACCCGGCATGTCCAAGGGCGGACCTGCTACCACTATTCCACCCTCTGGACGCACACGACAGGGTCTGTTCAGCCTATGGGGGCATGACGTATGTGGCGATCATCGGGCCCACACTGCAATGGGACCACTGTGCCTCCACACGACGGATCATGGATCACAGCTACATCGAATGTCACCCAGCATGCCCCATCATGCTCCTACAAGGGACAACTTACGAACAACACCGTGACAGCCACCATCCGCTACATTGGCTGGCAAACATGTATACCACCAATGAAATGGAAGCCCTGCAGGAAGCCATCGCATACCTGTCAACCTGTCAATTCGTAGGACCCCGACGCAATCCCCCAAGTGAGCCATGATGTCCGACACTGTACCCATGCTTAGCTTCCGCACGGATCTGGCCAGTAACCACTACAACAGCCATACCAAACGACCTGCAACTGATACCACACCATCAACGACACTGCCATGACATCGGATGTGTCCGGGACATGCACACTGTTCCCCATCACATCCAGGAACTCTGCATGTATCGGGGAGGCAGTGGCATGGGATATGTGTATCGCACCCACATGGACAGAACTGCACGTACAACTATGCCATGACATGGATCCTGCGCCCATGGACATATGCACCGCACAGTGGACAGGAATCGCCCGGCTGGAGTATGTGAGAGCTGCACCCCTTCTCCCCCTCCCCGGAAATCCCGTAACAGGACCTTTGCATGGACGACAAGTGCATACAACAACAACACGACCCCAGTGACTGTGACATGTCCAGTAGCCACCATATGGCAACAACAAGTGGGACGCCGTTGCATGCACGTAAGCCCATGCCCTGATGTCAACTCACACGCACGCGTGCATGAGTAACAACAGCAGCACACCTGTCACATGGAACTGAGATGGACTGTGCCCATGATGCCAAGCGGTCTGGTAGGCTAAATGTATACCGTCTGTGTCAAAGTCCGCAGCACCGCAGCGATTTGCAAATGAACATTAGCACAGCAAGGCCAAGCAGATGTAACTCTGAAGCCCACATCCCACATGCAACAGCTAATCACATGTACCCCTACACCCTTAGCTATGTGTAATCATGCTCAGTATATCCTCCACATGCATTCCGCTGCCAGTAGTGTCCACTATACTGCATCACAGAGGACATAAGTCACAATACATGGTTTGAAGAAAGAAACTGTCTCTGCTGATTCCTTTCACAAGTACGAATGGGAGATGATGAGAGTGTGTGATGTACACGGCAGTCGTGACATGACTATGTAGTCCACTGTCATTGGATGTCAACGCAAATGAGTAGCACAACTGTGGAAGACACACATGTGTCGTGTGAAGCGGGAGTGACGCTTCGCTCAGGTGGGTGGGTGTGACGGGTAGATACGCACATGCAAAGTTGAAACACGCTGTGTCGGGAGGGGTCCGGAATTGCACATTAACGCTTCCCTGGGCAATGTTAAAGGCCACCTGTCAGGGGGGGGGGATGTGAACACGTGTGTGCACAGCAGCCGGGCACACGAACAATGCGGTATCAGGCGTACACGTCAGCCCACCCTCTGTGGACAAGCTGGATCCTGTTGTGCGCCCGCCATGCCCTTGACAAGGCACACACAGCCCCTGCCGACCAGGTGTATCCCCAACATTGTCAACCTGCACAGGCAATCCAGGGCACGGGATGGCAGTGGAGTATGGTGGGGGAGAGGACTCGGCGCGCTCCTCCGGGACACATCACGCATGCAAAACATCCTCAATGTGTAGCATGGCTCAAGTCATATGGAAGTATTGGGGGACGCACACGTCACGAGCAGGAGTGACGTCACGGAAGGTGGCTCGCACCATCCCACTCATTGCCTACATCTCCACACACGTCACATGCCGTTGCAACAGAGAAGCCAGCGCGTGCGCAAGCACCTCCGAGCCCGCCCCAGTGAGGCAAAGAGTGAATGTGTGGGTCCATCAGCCCCAGATGGACGCGGCATGGGCCGCTAGGGCAGCTACAGCCTCTGTGTGTCGCAGGTGGTGTATCCGGACTGCGGAGACTGCAATGCATTGTCTATGTTGCCCGGGTCTCGAGTCGGGGCACCACGCAGGTGGACGGCGTCCCGCCACACATCATGCCGTGAGACAGACCACTCGTTCAACTGGACCCACACATACACTCCTTGGCCTCTCCGGGGCGAGCTTGGGGCTGCATCTGCATGCGCTAGCCCCACAGGTGCAAATGCATATTGGGGGAGCGAGGGGAGGCCATGAGGACAGGGACAAAGACGACTGTAGTACTGTCAGTGAGTTCAAGGAATGACCCTGATGTGGACAGGATAAGACGTGCCCCGTGTGTATTGCAACTAGTCGCTAATCCGATCACCCTCCCATGTCCTGCATGTAAGCCCGCACCTAGCCCCGCCCACCCGCCACACTGAAATTAGCACCAGCACAACATCATTCACATTCGAAGCACTGACTGGGGGTGACAACCATTGGACACACTTGTTGAGGCCACCCACGCGTACATGTGGGCCCTCCATGATCCATGTCACCTGCGGCAAAGTGATGACATGCGCAATGACGGAAGTGAGGAGAGCTGTCCGCCCCACGCACAGATGGTGCATCAGCTCCACAGACCCAGCAGCGAGTGCAGCAGTGGTCACATGTGCAGGGGCAGCTGTGCCTGGTGTGAAGGCACATTCAAATTGACAGCACATCGACCAATGTGTAGTCTGCCCACATCTATAGTCTATTATCATGCGGACATAGAAAATGAACATAGGGCAACACATCTGTGTGGGTGCACCCACTGTGACCAACACTGCGCAATCATCGACGTACTCGCCCTGTGCATGGCCCACCACGCAACGGAGGTCACATTCAGTGCCACCATCCACACACACATCCCTATCACGAGACATGGTGTGTCCAATAGTCAGTACTGAGTTAGCGCCCATCTGGAGGGTCCTGAACAGGAGACACATGCAACCCACTAGGCAGTCGGTGCTGTCATCTACTGGCATTGTGCAGTCAATGTGCAGGCCAGGCCTGCTGGGACTGAGAGGGGCAGCATGGCCCAGCCTGACATTCACACGAGCAACAAGTGCACTGAGACCTGCATTGGCAATTGCAGGCGTTGGCCTGCTCCCAGCTGGCCCGGGACGCCTACCTCCATAGTGGAACACGCAGGGTGCAACCGCGCGGGTCATCGGAGTTGGCCGTAATGGCCTGGCCCATGTTGGTGACAGTCCGCTGATGCCATGTGCACCACACAGTATGATGTGCGCACTGCATCTGCAGGTGTGGCCATGATGTGCGTGTGGGTGCAGGTGCACAATGGAGGGGGCCACAACATGCCGTGTGCATAGGCAGGGACGGCCAGTGGCCTGCCCCCACATGTCTGTTAGCATGTCATCATCTGCACATTGGCATGGGTGCATGGTATACGCATATGCACACGCATGCCATCTCTCACTATATACATCTGCCACTTGGCACGTGCAAGGTTACGTGTCACATGTGATGTGTATTTGCAAGCACACAGCCGTGTTGGCATGGGGCTGTCAATGTGTACACCTGTCAATGCTTCTGGAGGTGTGATCCGTACAGTGCTGCACATAGGGTGCAGTGGTGACACCAATGACTGTCACATATCCCTCGTGCCACAGGTCCCACTTTTCTTGGCCGCTCAGCCTGTGCCCACATCGTCGTTGGTGTGTGCCATACTCATCCAGCCTCGGAAGCAGTGTGATGCACAGCAGCCAGTCATGTTGCCGTGGTGTTGCCGCTTGCCGAATATGCAGTCAGTCCCCATCAGCACGCCTCACAGGTCATTGAGGCCTGGATCCCCATGTGCATGCACATAGCAAAGGTTTGTGTCACTGCCCATTGCTATTGGTGGGAGACCTGTGTAAGTGTATTGTGGCTGTGCTGTCCCTGCATGACAGCTGTTCTGTGACTCATGTTCTTGCTCTGACATATCAGTTATGTGTATGTGAAAATGCCATGTGGCGTGTTGCTTTGACATGTGTCCACTTCCATCTTTCCTAGGCGGAGACCAAACATTTACCGCCCTTACCAATTGTTGGCGGACATGGAGGATTCTGAGGTCATCCGGACATTTCGACTGGACCGACCAACCCTGCATCGACTATGTGCCATGTTGGAACCCCACCTCCGTCCTCGCAGGGTGTATCCGACAGCATTCACCCCCACGGCTAAGGTGATGGCTGCACTGCATTTTTCGCCACTGGGTCATTCCAGCACACAGTGGGCAGTGGAGGTGGGATGTCCCAGCCCATGTTCAGCATGGTGCTGAGGGATGTACTGGCAGCCATGATGCTGTACAGGAACAGGTACATCCGATTCCCCAGGGCACGTGAGTTGGCGGCAGTGAAGGGTGCATTCTATGCCCTTGGACGGATCCCACACGTCGTTGGTGCCATAGATTGCACCCATGTTGGCCTTGTCCCACCACAGGCCACTGAGCAGCTCTTCCGCAACCGGAAGCACACGCACTCCCTGAATGTGCAAGTGGTGTGCCTTGCGGACATGGTCATTTCCCACGTGTGTGCGAAGTTCCCAGGCTCGGCCCATGACGCGCACATCATGCGCAACAGCATATTACCACGACTGATGACCAATCTGCAACAGGACCGTGGCTGGATTGTCGGTGAGTATGTGGAGTTGTGTAGCGTGCTGGCTTAAGGATGCTGTCTACTGTCCTGTTTGAATTGCAACGGTTCTCTGTGTCCCTCACGCCCAGGTGACTCGGCTTACCCGAATGGGCCCTGGCTGCTCAATCCATTACGAAATCCTCGGACCCCAGCAGATGACCGCTACAATGAGGCACATGGGAGGACAAGACGTGTGGTCGAGCGTACCTTTGGCCTCCTCAAGTCCAGGTTCAGATGCCTGGACCGCACCGGGGGTGCGCTGGCGTACTCCCCACAGAAGGTGTGCCAGATAGTGGTGGCTTGCTGCATGCTGCACAATCTGGCTATTCGAAAGCAGATCCCCCTAATTGTGGATGTTGGAGATCAACCAGGGCCCCAGCCTGCAGACCAGGACAGCTCGAGTGAGGAAGACAGCGGAGAGGAGGAAGCTGTGAATGTCCGTCAGCAGCTCATCGCCCGCTACTTCACTTGACGGTGAGTGTCCATGTACGACGGATGATGTGGCTGTAGTTGTGCAGGTGTCTGTGTGCTGTGTCACGGAGGCCTTATGTTCACTGTGTGCTGTGTGTCAATGGTCCATGTCCAGGTTTGTATGCCACTGACGGTGGCTGTGGCATTGTGCCCTATTGCTCTGTGCGATGTGTGTACATAGCTTGTAGTTGTTGACATGTACTGTGTGATGGGTGTGTGACACACTCATTGAATGTGCTCCTGTTCTGTCTCCCCCTAGGTCCCTACAGCCCCTCCTGTCCCATCGCCATGCCACACATCCGATGCTTTTCTGCTCAAGGTGGCGGTTGATCATCGTTCAATAAACACAGTGCACAGACAGCAGTTTGTGTAAAGGTGCATTTATTTTCAACTGTGACATGTCATTGTGTGCAAGGTGATGACATGAGTGTTGCGTGCAGTGACAATGAGCTGTCGGCCATGGCTGCGTGTTGCTCAGGGTGTACCCACTAGTTCTATGTCCCTAGTCCAACAGACACATGCCATTCTGATGGTTGTGTGGGGTGGGATCGTAGTCCAAGTCAATGCAGTGGGTGGTCAAGGATGGCTGGCTGCCTCACTTGCGTCTGGAGCGTGCGAAGTCCTCCCGGGACATCTGTTTCCGCTCGGACGGCCCCTTCCACGTTTGGGAGGGGGTGTGTGGTGGCGACCTGCTGGTGGTGGGTGAGGTGTGCTCACTGGCTGTGGACGCAGGGAAGTGGACACTGTTGCCCGACCCTGCGCCCTAGCAGGTGGTGGCGGAGGTGGTGTTGCTGGCCTTGCCTGTGACCCCACCGCCACCACCAGCTGGCCCATGAGGTCCACGAGTTGGTCCATATGGGACACGAATTGGCCCATATGGGCGTCCATGGACCTCAACACCCCCAGGACCTCCCGCGTGTCGGAAGCAGACCTGACCCATTGTCCTTGGGCCTCTTCATAGGCCCCAAGTACTCTGGCCATTTGAGGCAGGGCATGGCTCCCAGGGAGGCTGGCGTTGGCCTGACCCTGCTCCTCCTACCAGTACTGCTGCCACCGACCTGCCCACTAGCCACATTGCTCACCACGGTCCTCGCTGTGGCTCCCAGGAGTGGACCCAGTCGGCCAGACCACCACTTGCGCTGGGGCTGGGGCCAGTGATGACGTGGTGGTGGTCGCGGCGGTGGTGGGGGTTGCGGCAGTGTGAGTGGCCGCAACGACCGTGGGAGTGGCCTCCACAACAGTGGTAGTGGCCGCTACGACAGTGGCAGCAGGGGGCTGTGAGTGGTCATCAGCCCTGGATGATGGGTTGATGGGTGGGAGGGTGCCTGGGGTGCGGTTGGGCCCTGCCACACCAGATGGGCCTGCTGGGTGGTCCGTGTCCGAATAGGAGGACAGATCCTCCACATCCGTGAGTCCTTGTTGGGGTCTTGCAGGCTGGCTGTGCTCGCTGCTGTCTCCATCTCCAGCATCCAGCAGTTCGTCACCTGTGGGGGAATGAGATATGTTATTGTGTTGCACATGACAAAGTATGTATAGGTTGTCTGACATCCACAGTTCGTGCACAGTCGTGCACAGGTTTCCCGGAGCCGTGTGTGTGGCTGTGCTATTTGTTGTTGTGTGGGCATGCCAATGGGACTGTGTGCTGTGGACATGTGGCATGGGACGGATTGGCAATGCCGATGGGTGTGTTGCTGTGCACCTGCTTTTTGTGGCTCTGGTGTATGCGGACTCCAGACCCATCGTGGAGGATTAGTTTGTACTATGCTCTTGGGGTTCAAATGTAACGCTTAGAAACGCAGATGGCATGATGGGGGTCAGCCCCTGAAACGCATTTGAGATGAACTATGCTTTGGGGGTTCATATGGAGCGCTTAGATACGCAGATGGCATAATGGGGGTCAGCCCCCTGAAACGCATTTGAGATGAACTATGCTTTGGGGGTTCATATGGAGCGCTTAGATACGCAGATGGCATAATGGGGTCAGCCCCTGAAACGCATTTGAGATGAACTATGCTTTGGGGTTCATATGGAGCGCTTAGAACGCAGATGGCATAATGGGGTCAGCCCCTGAAACGCATTTGAGATGAACTATGCTTTGGGGGTTCATACTGTGAGCCATGGGTGCAGAACGTGACATGTGTTGTGGCAACATGACAGTGCATGGTCTGAGGTGTGTGTATGTCTGACATACCCTGCATATTTGCTGTCTGTTGTGATTTCTGGCCATGTAATTGGACGCATTGTTATGAGTGAGTGATGGTTGTGTGCCACACGACGTATTGCAGATGGTCCAATTCCTTGGTGTGCGTGCTGCCCTGTGCCATGTGCATCAATGCAGTGCTTGGGGGTGTGGCCCATGTTATGTGTGTTGTTGCTCACAGTGTGACGTGCGCTTCATTCACTTCTGGCACATGATTTGTCATGGGCATGTTTCTTTGCGTGACTACTGTATGTGGACAAGCTGTTCGGATGACATACCTTTCATGTGACTGGGGCTGACGGATGAGATGGATGGTATGTTGTATGTGCATTGTGTGTCTGTGTGTTTGATGGGTCCAGTGGTGTTCGTGTGCATTTATGTTGTTCCACGCTGTTGCGACTAGTGTGGTATGTCTTACATGGGCGTAGTTGTGGGATGTGTGGTTGACAGGCAGTAGGGGCTACATGGACAGGACTTCGATGGTGTTGCAGTTGTGTGTGATGGGTTGCACTGTGCCTGCCGTGTGGTTCTGTAATCAGTGTGACTTGTGCATGCAGACGTGGCTCCTTGGGTGTTGCTGTGTCTGTGATGGGTCATGTGGGGTGTGACTCTGTGGTTCATGTCCGTGTGCACATTGTTCACATGGTTGTGACAGGGAGCAGTGCTGCGTGTTCCTCTGCTACTTGACATATCCCATGTGTTAGTCGTAATTCAGTCCTCATGCCTCCAGTCACCCCGCCCTGTCCAGTTTCCCACCTGCAGGTTGTTTTTGAGCGTGCACTGGACTGGATGCAACATGGTTATGGGCGGGGTGCTCCATGTTGCAGGTCTGTGGGGGTGGGGGCGATGTTATGGGTCGTGGTGATGGCTGGACGCCCACTGACACCGTTTGTCCTGGGGCGGGATGTCTACCTGTCGGCTGCCGGTGTGCACTGCAGTGGCTGCTACGTGGGTGTGGGGTGTGGGCCGTGCTCCTCCTTGCTGTGCTGTCGGACTATGGGCCTGGTGGGTGTTGTACTTCAGCTGTCCCCCTCCCACCCACTGCCTTTGTGTTGCGGCTACTTACCTGTTACTTGTCGGTTAGTGCAGCTACGGCTGCCACATGGGTGTGGGGGGTGCTTCGCCTTGCTGTGCTATAGGACTATGGGCCTGGTGGGTGTTGTACTTCAGCTGTCCCCCCTCCCACCCACTGCCTTTGTGTTGCGGCTACTTACCTGTTACTTGTCGGTTAGTGCAGCTACGACTGCCACATGGGTGTGGGGGGTGCTCCGCCTTGCTGTGCTGTAGGACTATGGGCCTGGTGGGTGTTGTACTTCAGCTGTCCCCCTCCCACCCACTGCCTTTGTGTTGCGGCTACTTACCTGTTACTTGTCGGTTAGTGCAGCTACGGCTGCCACATGGGTGTGGGGGTGCTCCGCCTTGCTGTGCTGTAGGACTAGGGGCCTGGTGGGTGTTGTACTTCAGCTGTCCCCCCTCCCACCCACTGCCTTTGTGTTGCGGCTACTTACCTGTTACTTGTCGGTTGGTGCAGCTACGGCTGCCACATGGATGTGGGGGGTGCTCGTTGTGGCGCTTCTGGAGTACTAGGGGACCTGTTGGTGGTTACGTGGCTGGCTGGGTGTACACATGCCCCCATGGTTTTGTTAGTTGATATGTTTGGGCTGTGTGTGTGGTGGTGCCTGTTGCATGTGTGAGTGATGTGTTGTGTATTGTGTACTGGACATGGGGGTGTTTGTCCCTCGGAGCTATGGCATGGTGGTAGTGCATGTGAGTACATAGCGGTGTGCTGGTATACATTTGTTTGTACTTACCAGCCTCCACTCCCCCTGGTAATCCGGTGAGGATCTCCGGATGGATGATGACTCGCACCTTCTCCTCCCACGCTTTGAAGGTCTTGTAATGCGCGGGATTCCCTCCGCCAGTCGTGGCAGCCAGCTCTCGATTTTTGCTCTCCTTCTTCTTGACTAGGCTTTTGATGTCGTTCCACCATTTGTTTATCTCTCCTCTGTTTCTGGAGTACGGTCCCGACTGCATTGACCTGGTCTACAATTCTGTTCCACATTCTGTTTCTGGTGGCTAGTGGTGTGTGCTGGACCTGGTTGCCATAGATTTGTGTGTGCACCTTGACGATCTCGTCGACCATGACCGTCAGCTCAGTGGAAGTGAACTTGGGCATTCTGTGTGATGCCATGGTGTTTGTGGTGCTGGTGCGGTGTGTGATGTGTGATCTGTGATGTGCAGGGGTTTTGTGGTGCCGGTGTTTGGTGGTGGTGGTGGTGGTGGGTGTGATGTGTGCGTATCTGTGGTGTGCTGCTGTCCTTGCTGTGTCACTGTGTCCTCTCCTCTCTGCTTTGCAATGTTGCAAGGGGTTGTGGTCTGTGGAGGGGCTGCTTTTGTACTTACCTGTGGGTGTGTCCTGATGGTCTGTTGTTTTCAGGTGTGTTATGGCTGGTGTTCTGGGCTTTGTAGTTTATTTGTTTGTCCAGGGGTGGTGTGTATTAGGGATGTGTACTTTGTCTGTGTATTTGTGCGTGGGTTGCTGTGTGGACTTGTTTGCCATGTTGTGTGTGTTTGTTTGAGTCCGCGGCTGTTTCTGTGCAGGGACGTGGCCGCCATGGCTTCTGCCGTGTCCATTTTCTTCGGTGTTGTTTACGCTGGCGGGCGGTGTATTTGTTGTTTTCCGCGCTCATGTCGGTGCGATCGTAATTTCACGTGCGGTGTCTCGACCGTGAGGGCGGGCGGTTTTGTGTTGTCGTGCGTCTTTCCGTCCGTGGCGGGCGGTTTGACTCCGACTCGGGCAAGGCGGGCGGTATTTTGTGTTTTCCCGCCGCTGGCGATTTTCGATTCGGGACATCATGATTGCTGGGTCGGTATTCAGACGGTGTAGGCGGGCGGATTTTTGCCGCTTTCATGGGTGGCGGATTTTTTTACGCCCGGTATCGTAATGGGCCTTTTAATTACAAATAATTTACTTACCACCCTATTCCCCTAAAAACACACAACCCACTCCAATAATAAATTAATACAAATAAAATAATTATCAATAATAATTAATTACCAATTAATAATAATTAATTACCAATTAATAATTAATTAACAATAAATTAATTATTAATAACAATAACTAAAAATTAAAAATTACTTAATCAAAATTAAATTACTTCCCACCCTATTCCCCTATAAACCCACAACCCGCTACAGAAATAAAACACAAAATTTAATTTAAATAAATTAATAATTCCTAAAAATTATTATTTAATTTACTATAATTAAATTACTTTCCACCCTATTCCCCTATAAACCCACAACCCGCTACAATACTAAAACGCAAAATTTACTTTAAAAACAATTACTAATTTCTAAAAAATGTATACATATATTTTAAAAAACAGTCCAATACTTAACAAAAAATATAGAACACATACATATTAAATACATACTAAAATACATAACACATATAAATATCGATATTATTAACATCGATAATTTAACTGTCGATATTACTAACATCGATATTTGCAACATCGATATTTCTTACCTTAACTTCGATATTCTGGTTGTAGATATTCTTGAGTTCGATATTTTGTCCCTACGATATTTAAAACTCGATATAACTGTGCTTCGATATTTAAAAATCGATATTTTGACTGTCCACCGTTTTTTTCTTCACCCTGCAAATTCAGTCCAATGGCCTACACTCTGGTTTGCTCAACTGCAGGAAAGGATTTACATATTGTAACTGCGTTATTCCTACTTCCACCTTTATTCGGCTCCAGGATACCTCTTCAATATATTTATTGAACTACTTACTGGTACGCAATTTTGTTGGTTATTTATAGACTTCTGCTTTACTTGATGTTTGCGCAGCTCTCACAAATGCGCACTGGCTCAGACGCTGCTGTATAACGCCTTCTTGGCTTCGTGCTGCTTCTGGTCTGAGGTCTACTTCACGATAATTTTGATTTAAACAACAGTGCTTCAGCTACTTCTCTCGTCTCATTGTCTGTATTCTTGTCACCATTGGAGTTTTCTTCCTGCTTTTGGTGTCTTCATCCTGCTACGTTTTTCATCATGGATTCTTCACAACCGAATAAGCCCGATGGGTCCACCGGGGCCACTTGCGGTGGTCGTAAGGATTCAGCTGTTAGCACCAGCAAGCGTCCCAAGAAAGACCCATCTTCTCCATCAAAATCTCCGCTTCCTCTCACGCTAGAGGACATTATGGATGAACTGCGTCTTATTCGACCTTTCATGACGGACACCACCGCCACTCTCCAAAGAATTGAAGAGAAATGGTCTGGCCTGGATTCGAGACTTTCAGATGTTGAACAGAAAGTGAGTGATGCACAGGATGTTGTTGCCAGAGTTGAGAGTCTTACCAAAGAAGTTACTCAACTTAAGAAGACTACAGAGGATTTGGAAAACCGCAATAGGCGCAACAACCTACGCATTTACGGAATTCTGGAAGGTTCTGAGGGCTCGGACATGATATCTTTTTTGAAAACCCAAGTCCTGCAGATCGTTGGTCTCCCTAAATCCACTGACTTTAACATTCAAAGAGCCCACAGATTAGGACCTCAGAATGCCTCTTCCTCAACTAAACCAAGAGGTATTATTGCCTATTTTCTTCTATATTCTGACCTCATGGCGATTCTCGGCGCTGCCAAACAACACAAGCAGATGCTTTGGTCCGGTCATAAAGTCTTCTTCAGCCAAGATGTCTCCAGGCCAACCACCAACCGGCGAAAGGAGTTTCTCGACCTCAGACCAGCATTGAGATCTATGAATGCACGCTACGGTCTTATTCACCCCTGCTTTTTCAAAGTGACCTATAAAGACAGAACTCTCTTCTTTGAAGATCCAGCCGACCTTCGGAAATTCATCCATACTCATAAAGGAGAACTTATGGAATTGAGCAAACCTTAACTGTTATGTTATCTGTTCTATTTTATGCTCATTAGGTCTTCAATATGTTGGCTGTAAAGTTAATTGTTTCTCTCTTCGTTCCCTCCCATGTTTCTTAGGTCTTCCTTGTGTAGTGTTGCTGCCGATGTCCATACCCACGTTGCCCTTACGTTTGTAATGTTTGATTCATTCCGCTGTAATTTTTTCCTACTGTCTGGTAAGTTCCCCTCCTTTTTGTAATATCTGTCCACTATTTTTGTTTACGGACTTTATTTTTGTCCTTCCTCCCTAATATAATATGATAGACTTGTTTCTCCTCGTTGTTCCCCTTTTGGAGTGGCTGTCATGTTCTTCGCCGCCCCCCCTCCCACCTTAATGTTCTTCCTATGGTTGTACTTTATGACTAAAGCCATTTGGCTTTCTGTCATCTTCTTTCTTATAACTCTTATTGGGCAACTACGCTCTCTCTTTCTCTTCTTCTCTCCTTTCTCTCACCTCTTTTCTCTTTTCTTCTCTTCCTTGTGTAGATTCTTCTCTGTACTTATTCTGCCTATACTTTTACACTTTTCTCTTATATTAATTAATTGCTCTCTTTTTTGCTTATCATTAATGATATATAAAGCGATATTCTCTAAACTCCTTCCTTCTGGTCCCTTCAACTTAAATATATTCTATGGGCACATCTCGGCCTTCCTTTTGCTTCATTTTCTCTTCACTTTCCCTCATATTGGCTCATTTTTCTTTTTGGTGGTCTTTCTTATTTTCCTCACTATTCAGTTTCTAAGTGTTATATCTCACTTTTGTTTACTTTCACCTAAATTTTATTGATGAAAAGTCTACGCATCATTTCATGGAATGTTAAAGGTATTCAGTAACCCTGTCAAGAAACAACGGGTATTGTCTCACCTTGCTAGATTGAAATGTCATGTTGCATTACTACAAGAATCGCATCTTAAGTCACAAGACTTGCCTTCATTACGTAAACAATGGGTGGGTGAGATTTTTGCTCTCCGGCTGTAAACAACAAAAATGGAGTTGTTATTTTATTTCATAAGTCATTGAATGTTCTCTTGCAAAATGAATTTAAAGACAACAACGGCAGATGGCTTTTTTTAAACACTATAATTAATAATACCCAATTTTCTTTTTGTAACGTATATGGCCCTAATGGTATTGATCTTTCCTTTTGGCATGAGTTCTCTACTCTTCTCTCCTCCCATGCAGATGAAAATCTGATAGTAGGTGGTGACTGTAATCAACTTATGGACCCCTTCCTTGATAGGAAATCCCAAACCAAGTACGTCCCCAACAAGATGCAAAAAACTTTTCATAAGGCTATTATTTCCAGAGGACTGGTTGACGCATGGAGAACAAATCACCCTGATGTTTTAGAATTTTCCTTCTTTTCCCCAGTACACAGATCTCACTCTCGCATAGATTATATTTTTCTTACACAACCAATTTTACAATTCATGACCAATGTAGAAATTGGCTCCATTCTCATTTCAGATCATGCCCCCGTTATCTTAGACATGGACTATCCTTCGCCTGCACCTATATCTCGGCGTTGGCGTTTCAACAACTCCCTTCTCCTGGACTCCCAATTTATAGAACAATTCATACTGTTTGCCAATGAATTTTTTCAGAACAATCTCTCCTCTGTCCCTCAATATCATTTCATTTGGGATGCCTTTAAAGCGGCTGCTAGGGGTTTTATAATAGACTATGGGGCCGATTCCGATTCGGGCCGGAAATCTCTCCGACCGAGCCGGACCCGGAGAGATTACCGACCGAATCGGACCCGTGCAGCCCGACCGAACGAGTACGATGCGTCCGTATGCTATCGTACTCGAGTCGGTCGGACTCCCATTGAAGTCAATGGGAGCCGGTCGTCACAACGCGTGCGCGGGCTCCCATTGCCTCAATGGGTGCGAGGCGAACAAGGGCGCCCCCTACAGCAGGTACGCGGCGGGCGACTCGCGCCGTACACGCACAGGTAGGGGGGACCCATGGGTCCCCACTGTGTGCGACTCGCGCGGCTACGCGTACAGGGGGGTCCGACACGGACCCCCGAAGTACAGCTCTGACTGCTCTTTCGAGCCGGACGGCGCGTGTCGGTCGGACTGCTTGCGGCACGCATCGTACTTACCCGGCCGGGGAACGTCTCCATTGCGCGGTGCGAGTCGTGTCCGAGCGAGTCGGTCGGTGCGGTTAGACCCGGGAACGAGTCAGTTGTAGCGGTTGGGACGCCCGAACGAGTCAGTCGGCGATTTCGCATCGTACTCGCTCGTCCGGACGCGCGTACGATTCGGTCGGGAAATAGGGCTCCGAATCGGATCCGGTCATGCCGAATCCGATTCGGAGCCCTACCGGCCGAGATCGGAATCGGCCCCTATGTGTCACGTAAGAAAAAGAAAGCTTTCTTAGACTCATCATCTATCCTGAAACAGATTAAAACTTTAGAGCATAAGTATTTTACCACCAATTGCCCTGACACGTTGTCTAGCCTTATTAAGGCAAAAATGCAATATAATAAACATTCTTGGGACTCCGCTTGTAATAACCTCCTCAGATTCAATGCGAAAATGTATGGGGGTCGGAATAAGGCTGGCAGATCTTTAGCCAACTATCTTAAAATCAAAAAACAAAAATCTAAAATTGTTGCTATCACGGATAACTCTGGAATTCGGCATACTTCTGATGCTAAGATCCTAGACTGCTTTACTGATTTTTATACTTCCCTTTACACCCGGAATCCTCCCCTTCCCCCGAACAACTTGACTCCTTTTTTCAAAATATCCCTAAATCCCCAGAGAGTAACATCGATCTCTCATAGTTGAATGTTCCCATTTCAGAACAAGAGATCATTGAAGCAATCACTCTTTTACCCAAAGACAAGACACCTGGCCCTGATGGTTTTACTGTTCGGTTTTTCTCCACTTTAAATCATTTCTGGTCCCTCAGCTCTTCTCTTTGATCAACCATTTTCATACTATTGGCGCATCACAAGGCTCTTTTACTCAGGCAATGCTTTGTCTAATACCCAAAAAGATAAGGACCCTTCCTTATGTAAAAATTATAGGCCCATTTCTTTGATTAATACAGACTGTAAGATCTTTGCCAAGCTACTCGCCCTTCGTATTAATAAAGTAATCCCTGACCTTGTTAATATTTACCAATCTGGCTTCGTCAAAGGACGCTCTATCACAGACAACTCACGTACCTTTCTTAATATTATTCACTTGGCTTCTAAAATTGATTCACCTTTAGCTGCTATCACTCTCGATGCTGAAAAAGCGTTTGATAGGGTTAATTGGGAATTTATTTTTGGTGCATTGAAGTGGCATGGTTTTAGCCCTCCTATCATTAAATATATCCAGCTGTTATATTCTTCTCCCACTACTTCTGTTTGGGTTAATGGTAGTCAATCTCGTTATTTCCCCCTCCGTAGGGGGACTAGACAGGAGTGTCCCCTTTCCCCTCTCTTATTCATTCTTGCCTTAGAACCCTTTTTAGAAAAAATTAGACGCTCTCCACACTATATGGGTTTCCATTTCAATAAAACGAATATTAAATTTACTGCATCTGCTGATGATATTTTATTATATATTTCTAATCCGTCTACCTCCTTACCGGCTTTCTTCTCCTTACTACAAGAATACTCTATTGTCTCCGGCTATAAATTGAACATAGATAAATCGGAAATCTTGCCCTTAAATAAGTTCTGCCTCCCTTCTATGTTTCAGGGTACTGGCTTTGAATGGAACTCCAAACATATCAAATGTCTAGGCATTCTTTATGCCAATACTATTCGGGAAATTATTCAAATTAACCTTGCTGACATACTTAAAAAATTATCCGCTTTGATTGATGGTTGGTCTCCTCTTTTTCTCTCTTGGTGGGGTTGATTAGCTACAATTAAAATGATGCTCCTTCCAATTATTAATTTTTATCTTTCTATGCTTCCTGTTTCTCTTCCTAGCTCTTTCTTTAGTACCATTAATAGTTCCTTATCCAAATTTCTCTGGAATAATCGCAAGCCTAGGATTTCACTTGCCCGTCTTCAATTGTCCAAGGATTTGGGCGGTGTACATTTTCCCAATCTTAAACGCTATCACTCCGCTTTTACTTTGAAACAGATATGGCCTTTCTTATCCGACTCCACTGACTCTACTTTAACAGCGTGGAGCTCATTGGAACAAGCCCAATACTCTCCTTTCTCCTTTATTTCAGCTACTCGCCTCTCTCAACCTCCGAAGCGTTTCTCTTCTCCTATTTTTGTTCACTCCAAAGCACTTGCTACTTTTTTGCTTAACACCCAACTTTCTTCTACAGATGTTGCCTCACGTACTCCAATTTGGTATAATAAACATTTAAAGATTCACAACAGAGCCTTATTTTGGAAAGAGTTGATTGACAAAGGTATTATCACACCTGCACAGCTCATGAAGGATGGGTCCTTTATGGACTTTTCGGAGATTCAAAAATCCTATTGTATCTCGTCTTCACACGCTCCACATTACCCCATGTTGAAGGACTCTCTCACTCGTCTTCCCCTCCAGATGACCCCTAGCGTCACTTTCGATCAAATCCCCTTACCTCCTATTGATTTCTCTATTCAATTTAAAGCTGCTGCTATATATAAATTATTATCTCATCCCACTAGGGTTAGAATTAAATCTAGTCTGGAGCTCATATGGGAAAAAGACTTGGCCTTAGATCTCCCCTTTCAAACATGGGACTCCCTTTGGTCTAAAATTCATACCTCCTCACGCTCTGCCAGCACAACACAGACTTTATATTATTTTTATAACAGACTTTTTTCACTCCTGCCGATTTGTATAGATTTAAACTACTTAACTTCCCAAAGTGTTGGTCCTGTCCCCACGAATATAGTGATTTTTTACACATGTTTTTCCACTGTCCTTTTGTTAACTCTTTTTGGTCTCGTATTTGGTTGAAATTGAATGAAATTTTATCTACAAATGTCCCCTTCGATATCAAACATGTTTTTTTAGGCAGCTGTTCGTCTGTTTGGACTACTCATAGTAATGTGGGTAAATTTATCGATTTGTTTATAGCCATTTCTTTTCAGATTATAACTACCAATTGGAAGGATACTTCAAAAATTTAATTTCAAGCCTGGTGCAATTTACTCTGTCACCATCATAGACTGGACCGAGCTTATGTCACTTCCACAGCTTTGTTGATCAAAAAAGACTTGCTGTGGTTACCACTAACTTCTTTTCTTTCCAGGTTAAATACTTGATTTTGTTTATACAAAAAATACTCATTTCATGTTCAACCCATTTTATATTTCGAATCTTCTCTATCTTCTGTCTTATTCTTTATCTCTTTGCATACTCCTTTAATGGACTTACACACCCATCTCTGTCCCCCTTCTCCCCCTCTTCTTCCTCTTTCTCTCCCTCTCTCATTCTCTTCTCTTTTTCTCTCTCTTCTTCTTTTAAAAATCATTAAAATGCATTTGGTCTTTGTACAGGTTTTACTCTTAGAGGATGTTGTTTACTTTTTACTCCTTAATTATTCATCCTATTGCTATATGACTTTGTACTGATGTTTTACTTTGTTTATTACTTCAATAAAGCATTCTAAACTTAAAAAAAAATACAAATCTTTGGATTTATACTTTCAGGATGGCTGCAGCATTGTGCGATGCAATGTGTGTTGCGCGGCAAACATTTTTGCAACATACATGATATATACAACACGTTGGCCATCTTTAAAGTAGGGAAAAAAATGTTTTCATTGTTTTCTATTCTTTTAACATGGCCTGTTGCTGCTATTGGCTTTGCCACTGCAGATGGAATTTGAAAGCCTCCAGCACTGGCAAAGTCAATAGAAGCTACTGGAGATGCCCAATCAAAGCTCCACCCTTATACGTCCCAGAAGCACATTATTTACACGCATTCGCATAATATATTTTGTGTGTCTCAATCCTATTAATGTAGAATGAAACATTAAACCTATTACTGGAATCTATTCATAGTAGAAAGTAGTTATTCATATAAGTGTGTGCTCTTATACCTTCATTATAATGTTATAATTTCTAGTTCTCATGCACATTTACATCTGTATATTTTGAGTTATATCGTATTTATCTGAAGTATACTTTCCGTGTAATAATGTATTCATTAACGTCTTACATTTTATTGCAATTGTACATGCACACCTAGCTATGTATTCAAAGTGCACATTGACTGTTTAATTAACTTTGCCTAACCAAAGGCCCTAAGCATTTGGTTTCTAGTGATTAACTTTCAGCGTGAAAGTTTGCTTGGATTGCAGTGTTCTTTCTTTTGCAGGTGCATTTACATGATCTCATACCTAGTGAAAGGCCTACTGTGTTTTAGAAATAGTGAGGCTTGGGAGGAGAACTTTTGGCAAGGATGAGAGGCGATAGCGAACCATAAGGGAGGACACTTATTCATGTCCTGTCTGGAGACGTGAGACATTCAAGGACATCCTGATGTTTGAACTATGGGACGAGAAGGATCGAGTGAGGATGAAAATTCCTACTGTTCATAGGTGGAAAGTTACTGGAATTGATCAAGTGAAACTCTCGAATGTTCTGTGGGTTTAACTGGTGTTCACACTTTAGTCATTGGACCAGATTCCATTGTGACTCTGAGGGGTACAGACCTCGCTGAGATTCTCTTATTGAGTGGCTTCATGCTATACAATTTTACTGATTTACAGAACTTCCACTGATGTCTCCTCAATACTGAAACCTTCCTGTTTCCTCTGATTTAATTAGGTCCCTAATTTCCAACTTAAGTTTAGGATCAGTTTAGGCGATTTTAGATTTATTCATGCATAGACTGGAGGATCGAAACTTATATACTGATCACAAGATTTTGTTCCTTATTCTCCGTATTGCTGCAACTGAGGTTCTTGTATTTCTCACATTGTGTCAACTTAATTTCATTCAACTCTTTGGATATCCTGTGGTGATTTTGTATCTTTACAATATGCTCTTGAGATTTATATTCATCAGTTTGGATCTTAATATGTAGTAAACCTCATTTAACTTTATTGACTGATTCCTGGTCCTTAATTTGTGGCCAAATGGGTTACGCTATAAATTGAATTAGTTGAATTGTCGTTAACTCCTCTTTACCTCTCAGGCACCTAAAAAAAGGTTAAACACAGGTTAAGTGGTAAGATTGGCCTAGTGCTCCAGCACTACCACAATGAAGAGGAGTAGTCCAGGATAATGCAGTAAGACAACATCCAGGGCATCACCAATACAGACATCAGGTGCCTGGTGCTCTGCAAAGGAGCATCATAAGGGATGGTGATGGGGGGAGATGGTGTAAAGACAAAATGCAGGCCCTCACCAAGGCTGCCATTCAGCACCTGATGCCCTACTGAGGAGCATTGGGAGGGAGGGTCATAGCATACATTCCAACCCTCATGTTTCAGGCAGGAAGCTACCAAGTTCAAGGCTAGTCTCCCCCCTCCCGATTCCTGCATGTAAAAACCGGATTCCTCTGCTGGCTCCTTCCAACAGGGACTGATCTTGTGCAACTCGGAGTAGGCACTGCCAGTAACCTGCTGCTACAGGCTACTGCACAACAGTTTTGTCACACTCTGTCTGCCTGCCATAGCACTTTCTCTGTGCTTCTGACAGGTAAGAGAAAAAAAAGTATACATGCTTTTCTCATATTCGATCCTGCAGCAGCACACTTGCAAGTCCCAAACATAACAATAGACCCAATTCAGGCCTCAATAGAAGTCAATGGGCGAAATACATCCTCCGGATGATTTTTATTTTTTTATTTCCTACATTTCCTCTTCAAAAAAGTTGGCATGTATGTGCTAGGAAAGAGATGAGGTGACTTGGAGGGAGCAAGGGAAAGAGGAAAGATCGCAAATGCTATCTGAAGAGCAAGACATGCACTCCTGTGGAGTTCTAAGAAACATATAAAATGAAAGAACAGTAGTTCTGTGGTGTCCGCAGCAGCAGGATACACCTCAGCCCATCAAAATTAAGGGTAAATAAGCTATGCTCCATGCGAGGGAGGAACATATAATAGGAGAAAAGTGATCAATAAAGAGCAGGGAAGCGAGATTGGCAAGAAAGCCATTCAATCATGAGCAAGGTGTGACTGTGTAAAATTGTATAAAATGGTATTTGAAACAGACAGCAGGACCTGTTTGTCGTGAGACCAGAAAAACTAGTACTGTATAACTCTCAAGATGTTTCTGTAAGACAGAAGGGAAGATGGTGGAGAAATGCACATGTATTCATAATGGAAGCCTTTTGCATTTACTAAATATGAAACTAAAAGGAAAACACTCATGAACCCTTGTTTAAAGCATCTGCTGTCTACCAAAACATCAGAAAAAAAATTGTTAGTAAAGAGCCACTTTCCCACTCCCAAGCACTGGTGAAGTCAAGATGTCGGTCAAGTGTTAATTCATTCCTTGATAAATTCTTCTGTGCTGCAGGAATGAGGCGAGGAAGCAACACAGTGGTGTCATTAAGGCAACTGTCTTCTCTGAAGTTCTGTCCACGTGTGATTTAACAAGTGAGGACACGTAAAATACATTTTAGTAGCATGTAAACAGACACACGACCATTTCTTCATAACCAGGACCAGGGCTTTACATGGGGCAGGCCCCTTAGGGTCTCAGACAAAACAGTAAGTAAAAGCGGGCATTAAAACGGGTGCCTAGTGGGCTCTGTATTCATGTCCCTAACTTTACAGGCAAAACACTGCTAGATTTCTGAAAAATGACTTTAAAATACATTAAGTTAATCCATGTCAGCGATTTAGCGCCAGTTTACATTTCGAAATTTTTACTAATCTTTCCCTAAGCGTGTTTGCTTTTTCCAGGATGCTGTGTATCTTTTTTTTCCATGCAGCATGGTACTCTATATAGTGCATATTTTGAACTGAGTTGCCTCTAGGTGTCTGTGTGATGAGAGTTTGTGGGTGGATGTGTATAACAAGCCATGATTGAGAGCTCTGGAATTGAGGCTGAAGCAGTGTGAGTTTCTCACCCTGCCTTTCAGTGGGTTAAAAGGTCTTTAAAAAGCATGCTCATTTTATCCTTGGCCTCTCTGCAGATCACACAGAGCAATGGTCATGTGTGCCAATTGTAATTGTGATTTTATGCAAAAGTGTGAAGGGACACAGCTGTTGCAATATTGACAGGGCAAAAGTAAATGAAAATACAGTAGTTAGAGGAGAATGGGTGTGACGTGTGTGTAGGGGGATGGTGAAGTGAAGGACATGCAAGGAAGTAGATGTAGGAAGGAGATAGTTAAAAGAGGGTGCTGAAGAGGAAACAGGTTAGGTGTGAGATATGCATATAGTAATTGTATTTATATAGCGCTTACTGCCCTTACTAGGTGTTAAAGCATTTTTTGGTGAGTAGCATGCTACTCCAAACCCAAAAAGGACTAGTGGTGGATTAGTATAGGGAAATATTAGTTAATTTGAGCGGTGGACATGTAAGTCTGTTAGTTGGATTGAATAGGATAATGGCAGGAAGGAAGAGGGAATAGTCTAGAAAGTGTTAGTTGGGAGATCATAGTAGTAAGATGAGGCTTGGGATGAGTAAAAGGAGACACGGAGGAGAGGAGGGAAGAGTCTCTGGAAAGGGATTAGATGGAGGATTTCAGAAAGATGTGGGAAGAAAAAAGGCACAAGTCTCTACCTGAGAGACTGCAGAGGTAAGGGGTGTGAAGAGAAGTACTGGAGTAATTTAGACACTCCGAAGTTTAAAACCCCTTCCACAGATTTTGAAAATGTTTAATTCGCAGTCTCATATTATTCACGTGTTGTTACTCATTTATGTAATACTGCGAACAAGCACTGGAAAAGCCAGTAGGTTTAGCTTGTTCTAGGTTGAATGTCTGAAACTGTGTAACTAGTTACCACTTACAAGATAAATACCAAACACTTGATGTGCCTAAAAAAATACAAATTGAAGGCTGATGACTTTACAAAAATTACCAAAGAGACATGACATTGGCTCCTAGTGGAAAGCAAACAAAGTTTCACAATTCATCTACAAAATTCTAATATTTTCTAAGATGCATGATGCATGAATTCTAAGTAGCAAAGATATTGGGAATGTCCAAAAAGAAAATATCAGAAAGAAAAAATGAATTTTGATAGTTTTTTTTCCAATTCTCTTGAAAGTGCAACTGTCTTTAAACCTCATGCTACACGTTGTTTAAGATATGGGCAGGGTGGGCTTTTGCTCCACCCAGAGGAGTATTTCTTTCTAACATCGTGCTATTGGCTGTTGGATGTTTAATTCCGCCCAGTGAATCGGGTTACTCTAGCACTCAGGGATTATTTTACATCTGAATAGAATATTCAATCATGTATGTGTATGTATGTGGCATTTTTATAATGGAAACTTAACCAAAAGGCAGCAGAGTGCTTTACATGGTCAAAGACAGTCTTCAGACCGTTTGTCACTTTCAGTTCTGTATGATCTATATGCATTCTATACATACCCTGCATTTGCAAAGCAACGCGCCCTCGCTCCAACGTGCTAAATGGTATTTGTCCATGCCTGCGTTTGTAAACGTTAGCACACAAAAGCCAGACCGGTTTGCTTTTACCAATGCTTTCTCATTTACTTCGGCCACGAAAAGGAATTGCTCCTTGGTACACTGAAGATGATGAAGAGATGGATAGGTGACGGAAGAGGAAGCACGGAGGACGTGCAAGTAGAAAGAGTGTGAGCATTTTAAAAGAGTAATATTAAAAGTATTACTCATTCAATTTGAAATACCATGCATAAAAAAATGGTAACGGAGCAGGCTGACTGAAGATCGAGTGTATTGAAGAGCCGGAGGATTGTTGAGGGAGAGAATGAATTAAAAAGGGCTTAAAGGACCTCCTCCATAAAAGAGCAACAAGATACAACAACACATCTTTAGGGGCACTTTGTCGACTGTGTCATTCATAATGGAAGGATTTTCTCGTGAAGCGCACGTTATCCCAGAAGGGTACCTTCGCACTTAATCACCAATGTTTGTTGTTCCCCAACTCAATCGTATTTTCTTGGCCTCAGAAGGATGAAAGGTAGAGTAGACCTTCCAGGATGTTAACCAACGACCATGAGGTCAAGCACAGATTCCTGCAGAGGATGTGTTAGTCCACTGAGCCCCCTGACCCGGACACAGAACTTGTGGGGTAACGTGACGGATGTTTCTGGAACAGTTCTTTCCTCCAAGTCCCTCACAGTTTTCCTGGGGAACTTTCTTTTTCTGGCACCCAAATGCGTACAGGCAAGGCTACCTCTTATGAGAAAGAGTAGAAGAACATTTTTCTTAACTACTAGGCTAGAGAAACACATATTGAGATTAGCTTGACGACTGTAATAGAATATTGTATTATTTATTTGACTCAATACATATTCATAAGTGAACAGTTTAGTGTAAGACAATATATCCACGTTTTCAAAATAGCAAATCTCTAGTTACCATCACTGGAGGTTTATAGCTGGCTTTACTTAGCACTTAATTAAAAACAAATCCCTGTTTTAATCTTTTATTCATGAGCAGCTAGATGATTTCCTGCGTGTCACCCCAGGGCAGGACAGCTATTGGTCTTGGTGATAGATTCACACAGTTTGACAAGAGAAATGGTATGTAAAACACATATTGTTATCTGATGTTCTCATTGAGCAAAGCACAATACTCCACTTACATGGATGTGTTACGGTTCAGGAAACTATAGGTAAGGCTAATGTGAAAAGGCATGGGAATTTATTTTAAAATTATTTACACAGCCAAGTGATGTGGCGATACATTCGATGAATGGATTCCTCCGTAATATTAGTATTTCCAATTTAGCAATCATACATTTCTCAGGCATATGCAATGTAATGTTTTCATATTTATTAATGTCTCTCATAACCTTTCCCTGGAACCCATTACAGATGGTGGTGCAGCACAGATGATGCGTGGTTGCCTATTGATGTGATAATGCAATTTCAGAATAGGGGAAGCGAATGGGGTGGGCATGTCAATCCATGTCATTGTGGACAGTGCTTCCTTTCCTGTGTTCTTGTGTGAAAATCAAATGCATATTCATTATTGAACCCGTTACTTACAGTTAATATTCATTCCCCCGATTAGGGGTCCTCCTCGTCCCAGTACTAATATCTGAGGGTACGTCCCTCTCACGACAGGCATAGTATAAAAGTATTTCTCTTATCATTTTTTTAAAAATAACTCCTCCCTCGCCTCCTTCTGTTATGTTCCAATCTATGGACCACAAAGTGCAACACGGGAGGGAAGAGGACTGGGACGAGAAAGCTCCCTAATTAGGGTAACGAAGATTACCAGTAAGTAACGGGTTCAGTACTCCCTCATGGGGTCCTCCTTATCCCAGTCCTAACATCTGAGGATGTATCCAAGTCCAGAGAAAAACAATGTTGGACCATATAGTACAAATGCAATAAAAGTTTATTAGAAAAAAGAGAAAACAATTACTTCATTGCCGTAGTTAAAACTTTAGATCCAAAATGTCCATCCAAATCACTACAAACAGAAAGTCGATAATGATCAATGAAAGTTTTTTGTGAAGACCGACAGTCTGCCTGGCAAATCTCCAACAGGGAAACTCGTCTGCGTTTCCCCGGGAAGTGAAAACTGCACTAGTTGCGTGACCCTGGACATCAGTTGGAAGAGGCTCCCCCACTGCAGAATATGCGCAAGCAATGGCCTGACTGACCCCTCTACTCAGGGTTTGAATGGAAACCTTCTTTTCCTTTGCCATAGAACTATGTGCAATAAACAAGGAGCTTGATAACCGAAAAGGCTTAGTGCACTCTAAATAGAGCAGAAATCTAGAGTAGAAGGAAGAGAAGTCGAAGAGGAATCTGGAAATACAGGCAAAATGACCTCCTGCACATAGAAGACACCTTAGGAACAGACTTAGGTAACCTAAGTACTACTCGATCATGGAATAATTTCAGATAGGGAAAACAGCCATGAGAGCCCAGACGTCCAGCTGAAGTAATGACCACTAAGAACACTACCTTATCCAACAACCAGACCAATTCTGATTCGGAACACCCTGCAAACCTCTTAGAAAAACAGACAAATAGATGGTCTCTGTAATCTGAAACACTTAAGTAACAGTAACCTTAATACCAGGGGAGAAAAAGTAGATAAATCATCAGAAAAAGTATGAAAAGCTTTTATTGCTGCCCATTGAGTGGAAAGAGTACTAGGAGCAGGGCACAAGTCCTAAAAAAAGAAGTGGGGGGACTAACCTAATTAATCAGTATGCAAGTAACATTGCGGCGCGTGACATTGCGGCGCGTGACATTGCGGCGCGTGACATTGCGGCGCGTGACATCGCGGCGCGTGACATCGCGGCGCGTGACATCGCGGCGCGTGACATTGATAACGCTGATCCTTATCTTACCACCTCTAAGAATCTTCAGGTCGCCAGGATCTTTTTACCTGCTGAATAGTGTGAAGGGGAAACTCTTTTCAAGTCTACAACAAATTGAGAATCCAGTTACCTTAAAGGCGACTGACTCCGAATTCAATTTTGGGGTTTTATTACAGCCAAGAATAACTGCACATGCAAGCACCTCAACACGAGGTTAAAGAAATAGATGGGCACTAATACAAATAGCATCCTACGCAGGAGTCTCATCCGACTCAGGATAAGAAGAATCGTTAGCTCCAAAAGTATTAGACAAGCAATGACAGCTCCAATCTCTACGTTATTCCTCATTTATCCAAACAAGCATAAACCCATTGGCTGTCCCTACTCTACTATTAAAGTGGCATACCTACTTAACGAATTTCCCAGGCAAGAGTAAAAGAAAAGGTGTCAGCTGTGAAGACTTCCTAAGAAGTACACTCACATAGCGCTTTGAGCTCGATTCTAAGATGCTCCTTCACCAAATCCCTCTCTGTCCTCTTCTCTGTGCTCCCCTACCTCTTCTCTGACCTCCTCCCTCGGGGCCCTGTCCCTAATACAAATCCCAAATACAATTGAACACGCCCTTGTCACGCCTCTTCGGCCAGGTCTTCCTTTTCGTACTTTTCCATCGAAACTCTTACTTCATCCAGGACGGTTGTGATGACCTTGGGTCCCAGGCACCTTCTCCGCTGAAAGTATCATCCCTGCATTCCAGTGTACTCCCGTCTCAATGCCTCCCACCACCCCAACTCATGAAACAAAGAGCCAGTCTTTTACTAACGAGGCATGTGTCCTTGCACCTGCAACAGAAGATACGTTCAACAGAAACCTTCCACTGTGCTAATTAACTCCACTGTCGGTGCCCAGAGAGCCTTTCCAAGAGAACCTTCTCTGCCTACATAATAAGCTAACATAAAACAAACAGGCCTTTCCTTGGCATATGTTGGGTCAGGCCTTTACACAATTTAAACACACAATTCTTATTCACTTCTATAAGCATTGGTTCATTACGTTTCATATGCGAAAAGATGAACTACACGTGCAACTTAATATGGTACACGTTTAAACTACTACATCTCGATTACACATGGCCTACTTCATTAATACATGGTTGAGCACGTTCAATTAAGCATTACGTTTGCAAATCCTAATAGCACAACTATCCTTCTATTCACTATAATAATGTCAATTTCAACTACATTAACTGACCATTCATCGATACATATCTGAATATATGCGGGTGCAAACTAACGATGATTATGATGCACCCCTACAATTTTCACAAGAACATGGCGCTCTATCAACATCACGGCGCGTGACATCACAGGAAGTGGCATCACAAGAAGTGGCATCACAAGAAGTGACATCAGATCTTAAGTCCTCACATATATGTTTAGCAGGTCTATCATGAGTACATTTGAGCACGTTTCAAGTATACAGGCAAACCTTCCTGATTTAGGCAGAAGATTCACACTTTTGTAAGCTTCACGTAAACCAATGTTGCCTTTTGTCAGCGTAAAGCTTCCTCTAGCCATAGTGCTCTCAAAGAAAAAATAGTGATATTTAAATTATTACAACGCCTTCTCAGGGATAGTATGCGCTATATAAATGCTATTTATTTTGTGCAAATACTGGGAAAGATCAACACATCTGATATTCTTACAGTGCATGCATATCTCCTAAACAGGGACTGAACAAAGTAAAAAGCTGCCTCGTTTCAGTATGTGTGAAGTGCTACAATGTGTGAGCCTTTGTTTCCCCTCTGGTTCATTTGCATCAGCTGTGTGGCTCCTGACTGCTCTCAGCCAGGAGACTCCAACAAAAGGAGGCCTGATGGCCCCTCAGATTGGGCCTTTGTTATGGGCCCAGCAGGAGTCTTAAATAAGAAACCCCCGTCCCGTGTCCCCGCCTGCACGTTGTTGGATCGAAAGCAGATAACAACGTGCAGCCGCTGCTGAAAGTGTCCCGGTGTTTGCAAATTACACCGGGACGAATTCAGCATCTTTTTCAGTGGGCCCAACTTCTTGGCAGGGTGGACGGCGTCCACCCTGTGAAAAAAGTGGGTGGACGCCGTCCACCCGCGTGTACCCCCGACTTGTGCCCTGACTAGGAGTCAACCCTTTCATAAACCCATCTCATAGGAAATCATGATTCTTAAAAGAATCAATAACAGCAGGATCCTCAGATCTAGTGAAACAGCATTTAGAAAAAGATTTCCAGTTTTTTTTATATGATTTCAGGGTAGACTGTTTACGAGATGATTAAATCTCCAGAGCTACCTGGGAAGAGCAGTCTAAATACCCTAACCCTACTGGTTCAATATCCAAGCCATCAGACATAACCTTGTTACCATTAGGTGAGACAGCTGTGGATATAGAAGAGGAGACTGGATGTGAGGGAGATGGAAAAAATCAACCCTTGGGCGGAGACAGAAGGAGAGGAAACCAATGATATCTGGGCAAGTAAGGAGCATTCAGGATCACCTGAGCCTTCTCCGTCCTGATCTTCTTGAGGACCTTTGGTAGGAGAGGAATTGGAGGAAAAGCATACAGCAACCGTGAAAGCCACGCGCCTGATACAGCATCTACTGCCCATGCTAGGAGAGATGGAATCTCTGTGCAAAATAGAGGGCATTTTGCATTCTCTGGGGAGGCAAAGAGGTCCAGCCATTCCTCCCAAAATCCTGACAGACAAGGCGGAACTCAGGAAGGGACAAGTGGTATGTCACTGAGGATGGCAAATTCCTGTTGAGACTGTCTGCCCAGAATTCATCTCTCCCCAAATGTACACTGCATTCAGATCCAGAACATGCACCTCTGTCCAATAACAAAACACGGATGAAATCTGATTGAAGGATATGCTCCTTGTACCCACCCCCTGTCTGTTCAAGTATGCCCTTTCAACTTGATTGTCTGTCCGAACCACTAGATTGTTTTCTCTTAAAAAGTCCTGAAAGACAACCAAGGCCTTCCTGATAGCCATGAGTTCCCTCCAATTCGAGGACTGGTGATTTTCCTAATGTGAACTTGGAGCCCCTTCTCTTGTTGATCCAACACTGCTCTGCAACCCCACATACTGACATCCGTGGTCAAGAACATTGGAAGGTGTCAGCTGGAAAGGGACTCCCTTCAACAGATGGTCCCGACCTAGCCACCATGAGAGATCCTGAGAATTATGATCCATAAAAAGTATCATTAGTTTGTAGTTCTGCAAGCTGGGATCGATTGCTTGAGAATGTGGTTCACAACTGGTTTCAAATGAAACTTTGCTATTGGGACTACAGCTGTTGAGGCTGCTAATAGATATTGTCTCTTAACATCATCTAGCAGAACTAAGTGAACATGTCAGCAAGTCTTTCAATCCTTACTGGAGAGAGTGAATTCTGTTGACAGGAAGAAATGCTGCTCCTACTTGAGTATCCAATCGAGCTCTGATGAATGTCTTCGCCTGAGAAAGAGTTAGATGTGATTTTGGAAGGTTCACCAGAAGGCCAGAATCAGGGATTGAAGAACCAAATCCACATCTTGGTGTGCTTTAAAAAATTTATGGGGCAGTCAATAACCAATCTTCTAAATAAGGATACAGAGCAACACCTTTCAAATGCAAGAAAGCAATAATCGGAGCTAATACCTTCGTGAAGAATTGGTGAGAAGTTGCAAGACTGAATGGTAGGACCTGAAACTAAAAATGGTGGTCATCCACTGCAAACCTCGAGAAGGTCTGGCTCTCCACTTGTGCAGCACATGAAAGTAGGCATGTAGCAGGTTGAGTGTTGCCAAATAATCTCCTTTCATGAGTAGGCGACTTATGGACTGGAGAGATATCATCCTGACATGTTCTAAGAGTACAAAAGTGTTTGAGGCTTTGAGATTGAGAATTGGCTGACAGTAAAAAACCGGGTTGAGTAAAATCCCAAATCTCTCTGATCCATTGGTACAGGGATTATTGCTTGTTTCTGCAAGAGTGCTTGGATTCCTGACATTAGACTCTGAAGTCTTAACTCCTTCCGTGCTGAGGATGGAACGGTTCCATCCTCACGCATACCCGTAGGGGAAGCCGGTGCTTCCCCCAGGGGCGGCCCCATTTCACCCCCCCACCAGGGATGGCAGCAGAAATCCTTCCTCTGCTACGTCCAACCCTCCCGCGATCTGATAGACGTCATTAGATTCAGCCGAGGACATGCTGGAAGCCATACGCTTCCAGCACGTCAGGGAGCGGACGCATTAGAGATACGTCCTTCTCCTGGGGGGATTAGGTTTGCAGATGCAGGGGGAAATAAAAGAGTTTTTCCTTTCTCCCTGTGTCTGCTTAGAGTTGAATCCTGCTCCACAATTGCAGGTGGTGTCGCGATCGTTGAGCAGAAATCCACACCACTGGATCACCAGGGATTTTGCCCCCCTGGGGGCTGATTCGGTCATTTTGTATGCCATTCAGCCCCTTGGGAGAGGGGTCAAAACCCACTGGAAACCAGGGAGTTTGTTTATTATGATCATTTCGGGGAGCGACCCCTTGGGCAAGGGTCGCTCCCCTTGGGGGACACTTCTTATGAATTCTGCTTTCCCCAGAGGGCAGATCGGCCGTTTTTAGGCCGATCTGCCATCTTTGGGGGTAGGGGGGCAGAAGCCTACTAGCCCACCAGGGATTTTATTTTTTATATGTCATGGAGTGGTCCTTTGGACAAAGGTCGCTCCGAGACAAGGCCCTGGAATGGACCACCTCCTTCCTCTCCGGCAGAACCCAGAGCATCCGCCTCCCCCCGTTCTGATCCGAAGCTTCCGAGATCATCTGCGGCGTACCCCAGGGATCATCCCTCAGCCCGACACTGTTCAACATCTACATGGCCCCGCTCGCACGCATCGCCCGACAGCACGACCTCAACATAATCTCCTACGCCGACGACACTCAACTGATCCTTTCCCTCACCAAGGACCCCCTCACCACCAAATCCAACCTCCACGAAGGAATGAAGGCCGTCGCCGATTGGATGAAGAGCAGCCGACTAAAGCTGAACACGGACAAGACGGACGTCCTCATCCTCGGCTCCAACCCTTCAGCCTGGGACGACTCCTGGTGGCCTACGACACTGGGGGCAGCCCCGACACCCACCGACCACGCACGCAACCTGGGAGTCATCCTCGACTCAACGATCTCCATGGCCAAGCAAGTCAACGCAGTCTCCTCCTCCTGCTTCAACACCCTCCGCATGCACCGCAAGATCTACAGGTGGATCCCGACAGATACAAGAAGAACAGTCACCCAGGCCCTCGTCAGTAGCAGACTCGACTATGGAAACGCCCTCTACACGGGAGCCCCAGCCAAGCTCATCAAACGACTGCAACGCATTCAAAACGCCTCGGCACGCCTGATCCTCGACGTACCACGCCACAGCCACATCACCCCCACCTGAGAAACCTGCACTGGCTCCCTGTCGACAGGAGAATCTCCTTTAAACTCCTCATCCACGCACACAAGGCACTCCACAAGACCGGAACAGCCTAACTCAACAGACGGCTCTTCTTCTACGTCCCCAACCGCCAGCTCCGCTCCGCCGACCTCTCCCTCGCCACCGTCCCCCGCATCCGAAGAACCACCTCCGGCGGCAGATCCTTCTCCCACCTCGCCGCCAAGACCTGGAACACCCTTCCACTCAGCCTACAACAGACCCAAGACCTGCTGACCTTCAGGAGGCTACTCAAGACCTGGCTGTTCGACCAGTAGCGGCACCCCCCCCTTTTCTTCCCTTTTTTCTTCCCCAGCGCCTTGAGACCCTCGCGGGTAAGTAGTGCGCTCTACAAATTCCGTGATTGATTGATTGATTTATTAGGGGAATGTTTTGGCTGTTTTCTGCCCCTCCTTTGGGCAGATCGGCCTTATTTTTAGGCCCATCTTTCCCCACGGGGGCAGAAAGCCGCTAGACACCAGGAATTTTTACAGTTATATGTTGGGGAGTGGCACCTTGTGCAAGGGTCGCTCCCTTTTATTGGGGCAATGTTTTGCCCTTTTTCAGATCTGCCATATTTTTAGGCCCATCTACATCCATGGGGCAGAAAGCCACTAGACACCACGTATTTTTACAATTATATGTCGGGAGCAGTCCACTGGGCAAGGGTCGCTCCCATTTATTGGGGCAATGTTTTGGTCATTGTCTGCCCCCCCCGCCCCCTTTCCCACACAGAAATGTGAGAAAAATGTGATTTTTTAAAGCTAAATTTAAGGTTTGCAGGGGATTCGGTGTAGGAAATTGTTGGGGGATCCTCACAAGCCACACCTCCAGGACTTTCCTTGGGTGGCTAGTTTTCAGAAATGTCTAGGTTTGGTACGTTCCCCCGATGGTCGCCGAGCCCAGGGCCAAAACGCAGGTGACCCTCCCCTTGCAAAACCAGGTCGTTTTGTGGTAGATAATTTTGATGTCTCCACAATACGTTTTGGGCCCTTCCTTGTCACAGGCACTTGTCCCACCCACACAAATCAGGTAGCATTTTTATTGGGCGATGTAGGACTTGGCCTTTTTGGTTAAAGTTCCCTAAACTTTTTCCTTTCCCCCTAGACCGTTTTCCTGACCTAGAGATGCCAATTTAGATGCTTTGGGTACTTTGCCACAGCTGATCAGTGTCAAAGTACAGGAGTTCCCTATGTAAAATGTAATGGTGATTGGTTGGCCATGAGTGGTATGTTTGCCTTACTAGTAAAAGTCCCTAGTGATGTGCACTGTGTGTGCAAGGGCTAGTAATGCAAGGGCGCGCAGAGAAGGGAACTCAGACCTTCAGTGTAGGGCCTGCGTGCAGAATGCTAAGTTAGCATGTTGTCCTGACAAGTGCAACCACTTGCCAGGCCTGACCTTCCCTTTTACATACACGTGGGCACCCCTGTGGTAGGTCCCAGGTAACCCCTGGGCAGGGTGCAGTGTAGGTAAAACGCAGAACATAAACTGAGGTGTGTGTTATGTTCTGACAGTGAAAAACTCTCCTTTTCGTTTTTCACTGCTGAAAGGCCATTCTGCCCA
Organism: Calotriton arnoldi; assembly: GCA_963921515.1. Classification (NCBI taxonomy): domain Eukaryota; kingdom Metazoa; phylum Chordata; class Amphibia; order Caudata; family Salamandridae; genus Calotriton; species Calotriton arnoldi. Next base: position 296,791 of record CAWUFW010012425.1, read on the forward strand.
TAGGACAGAATGGGGGAGGCTGGGTGTTGTGTTTGTTAGCCTAGTTTCCTGTCAGTTTATAATGGAGAGGTGAAGTTTGGTATGTATGAACTCACAGTGTCATATTGCATCTTTCTGTGGTTTTGTCACTGTGTGTTTATAAGCCACTCTTTTAGAAAGTGGCTGAGCTTTGTGCTCTGAGCATTTCAGTGTGTCACTGATATGTGGATTGCCTGTCTGGAACTGAAAGGTGAGAGGAGCTGGGAGAGGTCTTGACCCAGGGAGGGGTTGAGATGGCACCAGGCTACCCAGCATCTGGAGAGTAGGGGGAGAAGCCCGGGAGGTGAAAAGGCCTGGGCTGGTGCTATAAACCAATTGACCCATCTCCTACTGAGTGATTAAGGATCCAGACCCCCAGTATCAAAGGGAGAGAGGTGACACTGGTAGGGAGACACCCAGAGTTGATTTAGGGAGGGGTCAGGGACCCCTGAGCACATACAAACTTCAAAGACATTAAGGGGTGTAACTATAAGCGCTGAAGCCCCTGCACGTTGGAATGAAACAGATATGGATTGAGACTGAAAAGGCTTGGACCCATTCTGTGGTCAAGAGGAACCTCTACTAAAGAAGGAACAACTGAAGAGACTGCTGTGGATAGATCAATCCTTGCTTCGTGATCTGGGGCTGGTCTGCAGTTTGCTGTTCTAACTAAGGAAGAGGCTGTTGGCACTGTGCTTGGAGACGCTGGGTCCCCCTGCTTGAAGAAGACTGAGCTTTGTGCTGTGTCTTGTAACCGCAAGGGCCCGAGGTGAGCTGGCTCCCTGTTTGGAAATACAGGATCATAAAAGTTTCCGGAGAAGTCCCAAGCAACGCTGTGTGCGCGTGCTTTTTGGCCGCTTGAGACCCTCAGAAGTTGTGACTTGTGATCGTGGGCACGGAGGAGTAAGCTAAGTCTCAGATGCGCAGAGTGCGTGTCGTGGTGCAGGCCAATCCGTTGGTGAGGAGCGCCTGGTCGTGGTGTGCACGGGGAGACGAGGCAAAGCTCGGATGCGCAAGGGTGCGTGTCGTGGTGCAGCCCGGGTGTTGGTGAGGAGCGCCTGGGCCTTGTGTGCACCAAAGGAAGAAGCGAGACTCAGACGCGCAGTGTGCGTGTCGTGGTGCAGCCAGGGCATTGGTGAGGAGCGCCTGGACATCGTGTGCACCAACGGAAGAAGTGAGTCTCGGACGCGCAAGGGTGCGTGTCGTGGTGCAGCCCGGGTGTTGGTGAAGAGCGCCTGGGCCTCGTAGGCACCAAAAGAAGAAGTGAGTCTCCGGCGTGCAAGAGTGCGTGTCGTGGTGCAGCCAGGGCGTTAGGGAAGAGCGCCTGGACATTGTGTGCACCGGGAGAAGAGGTGAGACTCGGACGCGCAAGAGTGCGAGGTGCAGCCAGGGCATTGGTGAAGAGCGCCTGGACATCGTGTGCACTGGGAGAAGAGGCGAGGCTCGAACGCGCAGGGTGCGTGTTGAGGTGCAAGCGGAGCGTTGGTGAAGAGTGCCGGATCGTCGTGAGCACCGGAGAAGAGGCGAGTCTCAGACGCGCGGTGTGCGTGTCGAAGTGCAACCTGAGGTGCTGAGTGGAGTGCCTGGTGAGGGTGTGCACCGAATTGAAGTGAAGTCTCCACAGTGCTGAGGGCGGGTCTCGGTGTGGACTGAGACCGCCGGAGTGAGGGCCAAGTCATTGGGGCCCTCGGAGTCAATCAGCAGCGGCCCAGACCGGCAGCCACAGAAGAGCTGAGCCGCCGGCCCGAGTCCGCCGCAACCCGTGACGGAGTTCTGGATCAAGGCCCAAGTCGCTGACGTCGGGGAGGAGAGTGGGATCGCGCCCCCCCAGGTAACGTGGATCAACACCTGGGGTGGGGTGCAGGCCCGGAGGGACACTCTCTCGGCCTCCCGCTTCCGTCAGCTGCGGGAGCCGTTGCTTCGGCTCGGATCCCGGCCCGTGCTGACCCAAGACGGGGCAGTACTGGGGCCAAAGTGGGAAGCAGCACTTTTTGTGTCATCATTTGATCCATAACGGGGGCACTGTTAACGGAGCACGTAAAACTGTCGTATTACACTTTGCATTATTGCTGCTAACGAACTATCGAACTGTCGTATGACGCCTGACCTCATTTGTGCCTGACGAACTTTATGCTTGGTGCGCTACGCACTGCGTTATTTCTCCCTTGCATATTACCTGATTGTAACGTGGCGCATTGCATGATTTCTTCAGTGCACAGTATCTGAGTATAACGTGGCACAGTGTATTATTTATTCATTGCACTGCACAGGATTGTAGCGTGACGCATTGCTTTGTTTCTTCCTGGTACAGGGCATGCTGGTTGTGATACGCATTGCATTATTCCTTCAATTGCAAAGTACATGATTGTGGCGCTACGTATGGCATTGTTTCTCTGTTGCACAGTATAAGAGAATATCGTTACGCATTGCAGTATTGTTTCCTTTTGCAACGTGTGTTATTCTAGCAATACGACTTGCCTAACCTTTTGGGAAACGGTTAGAAAAGAGCTTAACTGTTGGTTAGAAGCGGTGGTTGGGCTTAGAACCTACCAACCCACCGGAAAGAATACTACCCATTCTTATATATGTTAATTTTGTATCGTGTGGTCGTATCGTATAATTTCTTATATAAGGATTATACTCATTTTATCAATACTCGTGTGGAGTCTATTTGTGATAACATCATGGGGTTACTGTGAGCGTGGTTGCACATACTGAACACTCGTGCCTTGGAGATAAGCCTGGCTGCTCGTGCCAAGCTACTAAGGGGGTGAGCAGGGCTATCTCAGACGGTGTCCTTACTTAGCCTAACGTTGAAGCGAGGGGTCGGGGACGCACGCCTCCAGCATTTTGTGGCGGCGGTAAGCGATAAGGACCTCCACTTCCAACAGGCGACCTAAAAGATAATTTCAGAATTTAATACACCGGAGTTCACAATGCATCCCTTAGTTTCCTCTCAGCAACCCTGTGATGTCATATCCTTATATTTCGTTGAGAAGGTAGCCTGGAAATAGGTCTGGAAGTTTTATACAACGTTGTTGCCATAATAACAAGACCAGTAGCAACTCTGAATGCCACATTCTCTTGAAGCCAAAATATTAAGGTCAGTGTGGTGAGTCAAGAAAGGGCAAGGTATGATGCAAGGGAAAATAATATGTTTAATTTAGTGTAGTGCATTGCACAGATGTGGCCCTATAATGGGGTTTTTTGGTCGGGATGGTGCTGTGAACAGTGGATTTGCCTAGCAACAGTGTCCTCTTCACCCCTCAGCAAAAGAGAAGTGCAATTACGAGAAATGAGTAAGCAGGAACTTTTTACTTTAATTTAATTTCCTGGCAACAAATGCCTCACCTGCCAAAATACATCGTTTATAAGCGTGTACTGGGGTCCCCCTCACAAACAAAAGAAGTCTGAAAGGGATGAAGGACTAGGGAGGAAAAATAGGTGGGGAATGAGACCATAACTGTAATGTTTAACAATATAATTAGTGTAAGGCACTACAAGAAGGCCAGTATTAGTTGAAAGTATAGATAATCAACACCATCACTGCAGCTGTACTGTGCATAGTGATCCACAAACCAAAGTCCTTCAAGTTCTAGTGTTACGAGAAATATGTTTGGGCTGTTATTGATCTTAATCCAAAACTTTGACTTCATTTCAGAAGCCTGTACTCTACGTTTCCCTATCTTCATGTAGTTCACTTGAAAACTCTTAAGGATTTTACCTACCATAACCCAAGTATTTGCCTTAAACCACAGTCCTTTCCAGGATCTGGCTCATGAGCAGTTATGTGACTCGCTACGGAAGTCCTCAACTCCTCGCCGGCATCTGGTAACATTTTGTTACATGTAGCACTTTTCATCCGAGATTCTTCCATTCCCCAGTACTCAGAGGCAAAGCTTTTATCCACTGTTGGAAAATAAGGACGTGGGCTATCAAAGGCAAATAAACAGGTATTGTATGCTCTCTGAAAGCACTATTAGCACCTGCTGGTAGACATTTAGGGATCAGGAATGATTAGTAACTCACCCAACATTCTCCAGCTCTGGATAATGACAACTTGCTCCTTAATTCCTTCAGTCTGAGTACTTCTAGCCTCTGTGTTCAAGTGAGCCTACTCCAAGCCTGTACAGTGTGCAGAATGTGTTCTTTGTAATAAAAGGTGCATGCTGTCTAAATAGGTAATTTTTCACAGATGTATTTAAGTACAGCAAGAACAACCTCAGCTATAGCGTGCACTAGAACTCTTCCTCTCTCCAACTCCCCCTTGGACTGAATCATAAGATTCACATCAGTCTGAGTTCCACTTACAGGTTCTAACACTACCACACATACACATCTCCCTCTGCTACCAACACAAATAGTTGAAGCAATATCCCAGAATAATCCCAATGATCAAGTGAAACAAATATCTATAAAATGACATAAGTAAATCCATAAGTAATATTTACAATGTATCATTTTAAACTGGGAACATAGGCAATATTTACAGTATCTCATTTCTCCATTTCTCACACATAGGTAAATATTGAATCACTCTATTCAGTTTCCATATCCTATGGTCTTATGACTGGAGTTCCTAAACAGTTTATAAGCCTTGAAAGAAATTGGATTATTATTTGGGGTGGGCAACTGTCCACTTCAAAGAATAGTCAAAAACCTTAACAGGGTGAACCTTCCTAGTCATTCAATTAACCTGAGCTCAACCCCTGGTATCTATGGCACAGAGCAAACTTGCTTCACTTAGGGCAATGTGTAAAGTATTTATCCAGTACCAAAACTGTAACAACATAAAAATGTAAAATAATAAAAATCCCAAATCGAATAAGAAAAATAGAGTAGAATTTAATTTTAAAAAAGGCACCAAAATGACAACAATCCAAAGAGAGATACGAGAGATATGATTTTTTAAAGTTTTATGTAGAAATAGTGCCAAAAAGTGCTAAGTGCCACGCATAGTCTATGATTGCGGTGAACTTCGACCACAATGGAGCACAGGTCGCATACACTAACTAGTTTTATCCGTCCAAAGATTTTACCTTCTCACTTAGTCGTTTAATTTCCTAGTTTTCAAGGTTTCTGGAGCAGGTCCTCTCGGTCAAATCTAAGGCTTCCAGGCCCTCAGGGGCAGCAAGTAGGGGCCACATTCACTCCAGCAGAGGCCACAAGCAAGGTCCAGTCCAGGTCCAGTTGCTACTGGTCAGCTGGGTTCTCCAGGGTAAGGGGCTCATGCAGCTTGTTGTGTCCTTATACCCACACAGGAGATAAGCCAACTGACCCTTGGAGTCCACCTCTTTGTCTTGTGTCCAAAGGGGAACAGGTCTAGTCCTTCAGGGTTTCTCTCAGGTCACAGACAGCAGGTCCATTCTTCTTCTGATTTTCCACAGGACAGGAGAGTGTTCTGAAGAGAGTGCCATATTTATGCCTGGCACCAGCTAGTGGGTGCAGGTGACTTCTGACTCCTCTCTAACCAATAGGGTAAAAGTTCCCATGGGTAACCCTATCCATTTAGCAGCAGTTCATATTTGCCTTACTGCAAACAGGCCCACAATGCCATGTGTCAGGGCATTTTCAAGATGGCGAAAGTCTTCGGCCACACTAAACCTGGGCTCCGAGTTCGGAGGGTGTGAATAGAATGCACCCTCCCTTAGGGCTATAAGGCCTGATGTAGGTGTGACCTACATACATTGCATGCAGTGCCTGTGGGCATGGCATACAGGGTGTGTACCATGTCATTTTTTCACTTTTGTCTGCACCATTTCACACCGCCTGCAATGGCAGTCTGTATGAGTTTGTTGGTGGGTCCCTTAGGGAACCTCTTTAGTACCTATGCCCTAGGTACCAGGGGTACCACTTACTAGGGACTTACAGGGGTGCTAAAGGTCTTGCCAATTGGTAAACAATTGCAGTTACCTTGTTTTAGGGAAAGAGCAGTGGCACTGGGAATCTGCTTAGCAGGAACCCAGTGCACTTCAGTCAAAATTGGATCAAATACCAGGCAAAAAGTGGGGGTGGCCATGTCAAAAAGGGGCACTTTCCTACAATATGCAAGATCACAATACCACAATTTGTTTGTACACACTGTATCCCCTGTGTTAGTACAAACACACACAATCAACAGTAACTCAATGTGCTTTCAAGAAACATGTAACCTATTGACACATAGGTTAGTAATTGGTGTGCATAACAAAGTTCAATAGCGCTATTCTTTTGATAAGCACACCTATTCCTTTCTAGGTTAGCAATGCTAGTAATCAGTGTTCTAGGAATATGTGCAGTGTTCAACTGCCCTTTATCATGAGTTTTCCACAACCTATTAGCTCATAGGTTAAATCTTGCTGCTTTAAAAGTTTTGCGCCTATTCTTGCATAGGTCGAAATTACAGTGAGGCGATATATCCCAAAACGCTATTAATTTGGTGTTTTTCACAACTGCGCAATTATTTAGGTACAGTGCACTGACCTTTGATAGATGCAGTGATGCACAGCATCGAGCGTGATCATTGATGTTTGTTTAATCTCTCTGTTCTTCTATTTTGTAGGTGCTGACATCAGGGAGCCGGCGACAGGAGCCGGGAGTCGAAGAAGGACAGGATTGGGCCGCCAAGAAAAGAATCCTGCAGCAGGAGCCTGGCATAGATCAGGAAGCGGCGGGAGCCGGAAAACCTCCTTCAGGTAAGTTTGCAAAGCCAAGCGAGAGCTTAAGTCCTAGGGTGTGATCTTTATAGACCGCGTCCCAAGATGGCTGCCGAAATCAGGCGGGGAGGAGATCTCGTGTCACTGAAAGGAGGCAAAATCGAATGTGGGGACTGTGCTTTTATCAAAGTTTGGAACATAATCCAAGCATTGTCTCTGTGGCAACATGAATTCTTACAAAACAGTGGTTTGGCCAGGGATGTGGAGAGTGGGCATGCTTAGGGGGTCACCTACACTGGCGTATAAATAGGTGGAGGGCATGTCTAGGGGCTCACTATTTCTGAGGGACAATATGCATATGGAGGTATACAAATTGTGCACAAGGCACTCATTGTGACAGTATGCCCCTCCGAAGGCCAACTGATAGGATGTGGTTTAGTAGGGTTACAGGCATGGAAATAGTGGACCAGTCATCGAGCATGTACATGATTGGCTGGTACCCAAGACCGGCCCTCAGTAGGGTACACTTTCCAATACACTAAATAAAAAATGCGCCCTTGTTGTCCGTACGAATCAAGAATACAGTGAACTTCGAATTCTTTATGATTGTCTACCAGAATGGGAAGTGGAGGGGGAATCGTACGTATGGGGGAAATGAAGGGTTTTAAGAGGGAAGTAAGGAACATGGGATGGATGCGATAGTCATCAGGAAGTGTGAGTTTCATTGTCACTGGATTGATGACCTTCTGGATTGGGAAAGGGCCAACAAACTGTGGGTGATGTTTCTTTGGCCATTCCAATTTGAGATTCTTAGTACTTGACCATACTAAATCCCCCACAACATATGTGGGTGCTGCATTCCTATGTTTGTCAGATTGTTCTTTCATCAGTTCTTTTGTCATCTGTAGTTGTTTCCTTGCAGTAATTCAAATGTCATGTAAATCCATGAGGTGAGTATCCACAGAAGGTACCATGTGCAACAGCTGTAAGGTCAAGGCTCTTGGGCGATAGCCCAAATTGCAATAAAAGGGGGACATATTATGTACAGAGTAGACACAGCGGGTATAAGTGAACTCTGCTAATGACAATGCTTGCACCCAGCTACTAGTTACAGTGGCTAACAAACAGCAAAGGTATAACTCCATTGATTGATTGTTTCTCTCCATTTGCCCATCAGTCTACGGGTGGTAAGCTGAAGATAAACAGTGATCGATATGCTAAGCCGTGCAGACCTCCTGACAAAATGTGGACACAAATTGAGAATCCCGATCAGATAGTATAACAGAGGGCAGACCGTGAGCTCGAACGACATGATGAATGAAGATGTCTACCAAATCCATGGCAGTGGGAAATTTAGCAAGAGGGACAAAATGGGCTATTTCTGAGAAAAGGTACACTGCGACCAAATTGGTAGTACATCCTATGTCCTTCGGAAGGGCTGTGACAAAATTCATGCTAATTAAATGCCAAAGTGTTGGTGGAACTGGGGTAGGATGCAATAATCCTGCAGGTGGAGTGTGAGAGGGTTTGTTGTTGGCACAGATAGGTCATGCTTTCACACAGGTCTGCACGTCTTTAGTAATGGTGTCCCACCAAAACCATAGTGTACATAATTCTCTGGTTTTTGTTTTACAAGATTCTCTTTCAGGGGCGAGGAATGGCATTAATGCAGTACCTTGTCTCTTAGTTCATTGGGAATATAAAGTATTTGCTCATGATAAAAAAAGACCCTCAGCAATGGAGTGATTAGGTTGTGTTAACCACTGGGTTCAAACAATTTTCTCAAGGGTACTTTTCAGGGTATCGAGGAAATCATTGGAGGAGCAACTACCAATTATTTTCTCAACTGGTATCATTGCTATGTCTCTCGGTACGGCCTTTTCCTTCTGGGGTGATATGAAAATACGAGATAGAGGGTCGGCCTTAGCTTGCTTTTCCCCAGGCCAGTAGGTAATGACAAAGTAAAACTCGTTAAAGAATAATACCCATCTCATCTGTTGAGGGTTAAGACTGTTGTTGACCTAAAGAATTAAAGGTTTTTATGATCTGAATATATTTTGATGGGATGTCTAGCCCTCCACAGATGGTGTCACTACTCCTGGAAGGCCAATTTTATGGAAATAGTTCTTTCTCATTGATTGTATAATTTTGTACCTCTTGCAAGTGTTTTTTTAGGGAAAAAGGCGATTGGATACATACTGCCTGTCTTCATCTCGTTGTGATAGCATCCCCCAACTGCATGTTGTGAAGAGTTGGCTTCTACAAGGTATGCTAAGGAAAGATCTGGATGTTTCAGTATGGGTGCTGTAGTAAACCTTTCTTTGATCAGATCAAACACCTGCTGTGCTTTGGAGGACCAGGTGAACAAAATCTCTTTTTTCAATAACGGAGTGATTGGGTTGACAATTTCAGAAAAGTGGGTGATAAAGCGCCAACAGAAATTGGCAAAACCCAATAGTGTCTGGACAACGTTTACGCAGGTAGTCATAGGCCAAGTAAGAATTGCCTCTATTTTTTCCCCATCTATGTGGATACCCTCAGGAGAGATCACAAAACTCAAGAAGTCAACCTGGGTGATATGAAAGAGGCATTTATCCAGTTTTGCAAAAAGATGGTACTCACACAATTTTTGGAGAACCGCAGTGACATGCCACTCGTGTTCCTGTTCTGTTTGTGAATATATCAAAATGCCATCAATATAGTCAATGATAAATTGGTCTAGAAAGTCCCTGAGCATCTCATTAATTAAAAATTGAAAGGCCACCGGGTGTTGCACAGGCCAAAAGGCATAACACAGTGTTCAAACAACCCATACTTGGTGTGAAATGCTGTTTTCCACTCATCTCCTTTGCAGATGCGAATGAGATGGTAGGCTCCACAAAGGTCAAGGTTCGATGTGAATGGTGGCCTTCTGCACCTAATCTAAAAGCACGGGAATGAGGGGTAACCGGGACTTGTTTTTAATTCTTACTTTGTTGAGGGCCCTGTAATCAATACACACATGATGCCCTTCATTCTTTTAAGGAAAGAAAAATAATGGTGATGATACAGGGAATATAGAATGCTGTATGAACCCACTGGACAGCAGTTTGTCCAGTTATTCTTTTAAGTGCTGTGTGTCTGGTTCAGATAAGGCGTATACTATACTACAAGGCAAGTTGGCACCACGTATAAGGTCTATCTGACAGTCAAAGCTACAATGTAGTGGTAAAGTGGTTGACTTGAACTTGTTGAACACATCTGCAAATTGTTCATACAGTTTTGGCATCACTGAGGTTGCTAGGACAGAGGATGCTGCACACAACAAAGGGGATTTCCACTGAGTAGCTTCTTGACAGCAGTACTGCAGGCAGAGTTTAGAGTCTAGGGTTACAGTATGGACTGCCCAATTAATTATAGGATTGTGCTTCTGTAACCAGTGCACTCCTAAGATGGCCCCAAATGTATGTGTATCAATGAGATCAAACCTGATCTCTTCAGAATGGCCGTTATCACATATGATAGTAATGGATTCTGAGTGAAACAGCATCAGAACAGACGAAAATTCTGATCCGTCAACCGCTCAAAGTGGTTTTGGTTCCTGTTTGCATAAAAAGGAAACCCCAATGTTTTTGCTAATGTTATATCCAAGAAGTTTCCTATTCCCCTTGAATCTAGAAGAATGGGGAGGACTTTTCATGTCTGATTGGTTAAGACCATGGTAACAGTAATGATAAAATGACGTGGGACCCTAGCCAATGTCCTACAGGGAGTACTAGTGATCTGCTCCATCTCGCCCATCAAGTTGATCTCCTCCCTCCTTGGGATGTCTACTTTTCCAACCTGTCTTCTGTGGTTGCGTGGTAGCAACCACAGCGGCAGCTCTATTTGGCAGCTGTAGTTTTCGGTTATACGGGACGCTTTCGGGCAAAATGACCCCATTGACACAATTCAAACAGAGGTTTTGTACGCGCCTTTTGTCTTTTTCTTCCTGTGTTGGAGGAAAGTATTCACCCTATCTCCATGGGTTCCATCCCATTGTTGGTTTTAGTATCATCTTTCTTGTCCCCTCCCCAAAACACATAAACACGGGGTGTCTCAGTTTTAAACTTTTTTCCTTTACACTTACGAAGGCGATGGTCCAATTTTACTACAAGATCGATGAATTCTGAGAAATCCTTCGGGGGATCCACTAACTGGGACAAGTTATCTTTCAATTTGCCCCGCAGGTCACGGTACAACAGGGAAGTTCTTTTCTCATCTGGCTAATGTGTTGCAGAGATTAGCCCATTGACATTTGTAACATAGGTAAGTAAGTCTTTGATACCTTGCTTAAGGTTCAAGAGTTCTGTATCGCTGGCCTGCTTTTTGCAAACAGTTTTCTCATTTGTTCCTTAAAGGGTGTGAATTTGTAAAGTATGGGATCATCATTTTGAACCAGGGGAATGGACCAACTGGCTACATTATCTGCCAGATATGAAATGACGAAGGCCACTTTAGCGTCATTGTCAGGGAATGCTGCAGGTCTGCAGAGGAACTGCAGATGGCACTGATTCATGAACACTCCAAATTACTATATCTGCTAAATCTCTCTGGGGCAGCCAAGGGTACCGGTACTGGAGTCATTTACTGGTGAAGCCCCACCAGAACTTCGTTGCCTCTTGGACCACCAATTGTTCTTGGTGGTAAACACTGAAGGCTGTAGAATAGGGTTTTGGGTTTTCGGAGGAGCCCCAGGATTCTGTCCCCAGGGCTCTCTTCTAGATTTATACCTGTTTAATTCACAATGCAGGTTCTGGTTTCCTTGTTTTAGGGATTGAACTTCCGCCTGTACAGTGGATAAGGCCTGCTTCCATGGTGAGACCTGAAACCGCTTGCATTAGATTGTGTACATTGATTAACCCTGTGGGGTCTATCTTCGCTCCAGTCACTTAAATATTGTGGTCTTGGCTTTCTGTCATGAACCAGGTACCACTCACCTGAAATCCAGGTTTCGCAGGAGTGAGGAGCAGGCCTCCCACTCACTTTAAGGCTAGTCCTCAACACTCAGCGAGACTCAAGTGTGGACAATTAGCCTTTAGGAAAGAGGGAGAAGGTGAACTGGAGAAGGGGAAAAGGAGGTGAGAATCCACTGGTTTGCTGTAAGGATTGTGCTCACCATCTGCTTGTATTACGGTCTGATCTGCGAAAGATACATCTCACTCCAGGCAGAGAACGTGCACCTTGTTGGGCATAAAAGAACAAGGAATCATATCCAAGATCACAATACCACAATATATTTGTATACACTGGATCCCTTGTGTTAGCACAAGCACTCACCACCAACAGTAACTCAATGTGCTTTGAAGCTCACCACCTATTGGCACATAGGTTAGTAATTGGGCTGCATCACAAAGTGCTAGGAATATGTGCCCTGTTCAATTGCCCTTTATCATGAGTTTTCCACAACCTATTAGCTCATAGGTTAATTGCTTGCTGCTTTAAAAGTCATGCACCAATTCCTGCAAAGGCCAAGTTTACAGTGAGGCGATATTATCCCAAAACGCTATTGATTCGATGTCTTTTCCCAATTGCATGTTTTAAGTACAGTGCACTGACCTTTAATAGATGCGATCATGCACAGAGTTGAGTGCAATAATTGGTGTTTATTTAATATCTTTGTTCTTTTTTTTCAGGTGCTGACACCTGGGAACCATCAACAGGTGCCAGGAGTTGAAGAAGGACAGGATCGGGCCACCGAGAAGAAGAATCCTTGCAGTGGGAGTCGGGCACAGATAAGGAAACAGCAGGAACCGGCGCTCCTTCCCCAAGGTAAATCTGTAAAGACAAGCGGGACCTGGAGGCCTAGGGTGCAGTCTTTATAGACCATGCCCCAAGATGGCTACTGAAATTGGGCAGACTGAGATCTCGCACTTCCATGGCTCATGTCCCCGAAAGGAGGCCAAATTGAAGGCAGGGAGCGGGGCTGAGCTTTTATCAAGGTTTGGAACATAATCTAAGCATTGTCCCTGTGCCAACATGAATTCTTACAAAATAGTGGTTTGGCCAGGTATTTGGAGGGTTGGTGTGCCTACAGAGTTACCTGTACTGGCATATAAATAAGTGAAGGGCGTGCCTAGGGGGTGACTAATGCTAAGGGACAATATGTATATGGTGGCATATAGATTGTGCACAAGGTACGTGCCATAACAATTGTGTTTGCTTTGTTCGCCCTAAGTTGGCACGGTATGCCCAGATGTGGGTCCCTTGCTCTCTTTGCCACTGGATTCAAGCTAGCCTGGCTGATGAAGGGTGTTACCCTGAAACCAGTCCCAGGATGATTGTTTCCGGTTCAGGGAAGACCTGGCTTGGCAGTTCAGGCTGTACTGTTCCCATGAGGTACAGGGTCAAGACTGATTTGCATATAGCTGGATCTGAACTGAGGTGGTGAAGTGAGCTAAAGAACGATGTTGGATTCAACCCAGATCTGTGACTGGGGGTGAGTGTCTGAAAAGTTTCAGCACTCCGTCCATCATCTCCTTGTGTTTGGTTTGTGACAATTAAACTTAGCATGAATATATGGCTCTGACCAACTAACACCCAGGTTCAAAACCCACTGGTGTGGTCTTGTGCCCTACATACTCTGTCCTTGTCAGATGAAACTTGCATTTCTCTATCTTCAGTGTAAGACTACTTTTAAACTCTTTCGAAGATCTTGCAATATCTGAACATGCGCACCACTGTTTTTACCATATAGTCAAACATCATCTTGATACAACTTCACACCAGTTATGCCTTTCAACACCCTCTTTGTGACTTGTTGGAAGAGCAAAGCTGTGGATATTAAACCAAATGGTATCAAGAAGAATTTAAACGTTCCAAAAGGGGGAACAAATGATGACAATTCTTGTGATTTGTTGTGCAGCTTGACCTGGTGATTAGCTGAAAACAGATCCAGCAAGGAAAAATATTCAGCCCAATTGAGTATGGGCAGCCTATCCATGATACTTGGCAGTGGGTAATAGTCCATGACAACACATTTGTTTAGTTCTCATACATCAACAGCCAATCTGGTCTTACCAGTGGCCTTGCATGCAACCACTCCATTGTCTCTACCTCTTCAATGACATGATTGTTCTTTCTTTTCCTCAATTTGTTAGCCATAGATTCTCTAACCATGATAGACACTTTTCTGACTCTTCCCATCTTTGTTGTGAATCTTCCGTTAGCTTAATCATATGATCATAACCCCTAAGGCATCCTAAATTTTTCCTAAAAACTTTAGAGAATTCCTTATCATAGAATCTCTGTACAAACTTGGCTAATATCTGCTTGCTTTCTTAGTCTGACTGCTGGCAAAACTAATGTATATTAAGATCTTACCAGAAGTGTATCTTCCTTCAAACTATATACAGCCCATAACGTAGCCTAATAGCTTGATGGGCTCTCCATCATTACCCTTGAGACTAATATCAGGTTTGTATAGTTTGACTTTCCTTCTTAATTCTCTCTCAAATATCTCCCAGGAAATTAATGCAATTTTCACAACTGATTCAAACACCATGTTTATGAGAACCTATTTCATTTTGTATTTCCTCAATTGGGCCAATTTAACACTTGCTAATTATCCATATAACCACCTCCTTGTATGTATCTCCTTCATCACAGTTCACTTTTATTACCTGCTTGTTCCATTCAGTCCTACAACATTTGGCATAATCAGTCTTTCTTCCACATCATTTACAAATTACCTTACATCCAGGACAGTCTTTGTTGTTTGCCATGTGCTTCAGACCCATAAAACTTTCCGTGAAATTTTCCAATCTCCCTCAAATTATACTTGTTCTAACCACAAACACCTTGTCATCTTTTCACATATATCCATGACAGTTCACTTTTTTTTATGTCTTTCAAACGTGGTGTGTTCACACGTCGTAGCAATTGTTAAAAATTCCTTTAAGGAGGGGTCATTCTTTAGCCACAAACATTTTCTTACCTTCTCCACTACAACCCAGCACAAATTTGCCTCTCACACACTCATCAAATCTGCTACCAAAATAGCATGTACACGCCAGTGTCCAAAGTTTTGTGATACAACTCTTTAACTGTCTCACCAGCTCTTTGCGTTTTCTTCCTAAAGAGATACTGCTCCAATATTGTGCTCACTTTGGGAAGATAATGCATGCCACATTTCTTAACACAAATCTTAAATTCACTTAGATCTAGACCTCATCCATTGACAGTCGAGGAAGATATTTCACGGCCTTCAGGCCCTAAGTAGCACATCAGAAAGTTGTTTTGAGCTCTGTACTAACAGACCTACCACATACTCCGGTAATGGCTAAACACCTTCTTCCATTTACCCCAGTGCAATAGAGACAAGACTAGATAAGAAGAAAGGGGGTGTATTAAAGTTCTGCATTTTAAAACCAATATGAAGGGTGTGATGCTAGACAGGAATGTAATTTCAACATAATGTAGAGCTTGAAATCATAGGGAGAGTACAACGGAAAAAGAACTCCTCTGCACCATTATCCAAAATGATACCCGAGTTTAAAATGAATACCTGCAGAAATAAAGTTTGGTTTCTCAAAACAAGATAGAAAAAAGTCCATGTATTACATTCTCATTGTTGTTGGATATGTTTATCTATGCAGGCGTTGTCTTAAAACTTCTAGGACTTTTGTGCATTAGGAGACACTACCACATGAGGAAACTGAGATGCTGTCTATTAAAATCAGACACAGTGTCAAATATTCTCTAGAGAAATGTAAATGATTCTCCAGCGAATTGCTCGCTTCTTCATCTCAGCATTTATTGATGCACTTCTCATCTGTGTTATAAAAAGTTGTGTAAATTCCAATCATCCGTCTGTGATAATCCACTGCTCCCACCAATTAAATTCTGTTTCCAATCCAAAATTGTGACATGTCGGCACGCATGCGTAGTGAGGTTTGCACACTAGTGCCCATTTTTCATGACCATGCGTCACTCACTCCAAAGAAGACACCATACACATGGAGGGCCACTGATCTCATTCACAACCCTGAATTCGTAGTATTGAGATAGGTGGGGTGCAGCATCCTCAAGCAATATAAACACTCCAACCTCAACTGTGAGTGACTTTCAAAAAACGCCAATTGCAGACATCCCAGGTATTAATCAATATTTTTTATTTGTTAAAAAGTTCACACTGTCAAACAAGCTTTGGCAAAGCCAATAGGTATCGCCTTTGAAAGGTATTCGCCAACATTTTGGTTTTCCTAATACTTGCTGCTGATGCTCCTCATCATCAGCAAAAAGGAAAAAAGCAGGTTGCTGGCGATGCTGAAAATCCCAAAACAAAAAGAAATAAAATGGCCAGCCCTGTATGCTAGTGCATGCTTCACCATGCATCACACATATGTGTCAAGATGCTGGTGCAGCTTTATTTTTACTGTACGGTTGGCACTAGCATGATGGCACAAATTGCAGGTGTTACCACACATGAGCACATGGGCACGTAACAACATGATGCTATGACACCATTTTTGCATTTTTTAGTTTACCCGCTGAAGGATGCAAAAGCGCATTCTGAAGATAGGTAGCTATTTGGTAAGGGGATACATCAAGCAAAGACCATTCCTACTACATTTGTCACAGATCTGTGTTAAAAATGTCTCATTTATGAGCAATGAAACTTCTTCATAGGCGGATTAACACAACTGGTGCCCAATCAAATGACCTAAAGAGGAAAATTAACAAAGGGGTTGAGGAAAGTCGTGGGACGGCCTTAATAGTGGACCCAAACTGAGCACCAAGTACATCCCTTGAGTTCCTGACCCTCAGAGTAGTCAGCCCAGTACTACATGGAGCATGCTCAGTGGCGTAACAATAGCCCCTGCAGCCCCTGCGGTGCGGGGTGGTCTTAGTTCCAGAGGGCCACCTCCGGCACTGTGCATGGACGGCTGGCCCCTAGCCTGACAGCTCCTGAATGGGTCCGGAGTGTGGGCGGGCCCCTACATGTACTTTGCAGGGGGCCCACTGTCAATACGTTTCTAGCCCCCGGGCTATCATTTTATGTTTTCATTGTAGGCCCAGCTTTAAATACAGGCTGTCTGGGCTGGCAGAAGCCCTCTTAGTTACCAATTTGCTGATTGGCCCGGCAGTTGTCCCCACTCCCTCTACCTGTGTGTGCTTAATCATGTTCTACGAAGAATATTTACCACCCGCCGGCAGCCCGACACTAGCGCCAGCTCCAGTAAGCTGCATGTCAGTCTGGCAGTGCCAGATTTTTTTGCCTTAGTGTTATTGCTCTTCGGCCCTGAGATAAGCAAAGGTGTGCTGGTAACAGGGCTTCGGGTACAAGCATATCTCCCCTTTGTTTTATAATGTTGTCACTTCATGTTACCTCAAACATAAACAACTACTTACTGTTTGAGAAAACTCCTAGACCTTTATGATAGGTAAAAGTATTTTAACAAGTTTTTTTTACCTTTCTATGTGTGATAATGCATTGCTGTGTGTGGCACGGCATTTCTTTATAATAATACATGTATCAGACAAGCCAGGTACTATTGTATGCAAACATGGAAGCACTCTTTTAAGGTATCTGTGTGACAGGCATAGGACCTAGAAAACTAACATTCTGAATAAAATATTGTGTGTTCAACATCACCATATTAATATTAACCTTATTTTCAGTGCTACTCATGCTAACATTACAGAGATTTCCACTCTCTATTGAGCACCTGAGATCACTATATTTCAAAGCTAATCTTTTTCTCTGGAAGTTACAAGGTAATCTTACTTTGCACAATTCGCTTTTTCATAGTAAGTAAGAAAAGCAACAATTGCTTAGCATCCTGTGTGGCCCTGCAACATTTACCTGCTGTCTGTTGCTCCAGTAAGCAAGCCATTGTCTACTGAGTGATGATGGGAGAGGATGCACAGGGAGTGGCCCTTCCTTTCTCTATAGAGAATCAATGGAGGGAAGAGCATAAAGAGAAGTGAAGATGTGGGAGTGGTAACAGGCACAGACTATGATTGCTGAGAGGGGACTTGCCGGAGAGCCAGTATTCGACTGATGGCCAACACGTCTGATGCATGCGGGGATGGATACATGACTTGACATATTTACACAAGAGATCACTAACTGCTCCAATCCAGTCCAGGTTATTTTTGTTGGGTTTGTAGAATTGTAGTTTTGATTAACCCATTATAAAACCAGGACTACAAGTACCAGAAACTAAAGAAAACTATTGGAAGGGTTGAGCCATTCAGAAATTTGTGAACCAACGCATTGCCAAGGCCATATCTAAAATGAGGCACAGTTCCAAAATATCCAGGGCTCTGTGCTGTCTATGTTAACGAACAGCGAGACTGTTTCAAACAGCGACATCAAATATGAAGAGAGCTTTCACTTCCATGCTTGATTAGCTCATTCAACCCAGGTTTTTGGTTGCATGCAGAGATTTGTAGTGCTGGTTAACCCGTTATAAAACTAGGCTTAAAAGTCCCAGGAATTCAACGGAAATACCAGGACTACATGAGCTACTCGTGCAAGGAATAGGTAAACTTGAGAGCTCTGCATAAAGGCATGACAGAAGCTTTTTTGAGACCTTGTTAAAAAAGTTAATATGGGGTCCCACTCATGGGTGGTATTTCATAAACTGCCTTGGGAGCGCAGCAGGTGTGTGCACCCGCTTTCTGCGCCCTAGAACAGTTTGGTATTAAGGAAGATGCACAGATGCTTGTGCAGCCCCTTCTGTGATGCAGATAGTGCCAGTGCCCATGTAGCACGAGCACTATTCTAGAGGGGCATTCCCTCTTTTGCATGGTGACATGTCCCATGCAAATAAGGGAGACACTTTTCTTGTGCGCCTCCACCATACTATCAACCCAAGTGCATAGGCAAAGTGGCTGGCAGGAGGAGTACTTACTGTGTACCACAGAGAAGTGGTGCACATATAGTGCACCCCCTCTCCCCCAGGGTACCTCTCTGGAGGGTGAAACGAGAGTCCCTTGGGCCACCCAGACATCCCCTGTAGGTGGGGGCAGTCACTCCCTCCTCTCGCCTTCAGGGGGATCTTTGTCCACCAAGAAGGTGCAGGCTAGGCCACATGCACAGTGAAAGGCAGATTGGCTGCTTCCAGTGTCATCTTAAGAATTTTCAGTGCCCTGGGCAAGAAATATTTTCGGGCCCCCATTAAGATGAAATTACAATTTTATTACCTATTTTCTGCTGATTCAAGCCTAACTAATGTTAAACAGTATTGAATTATACTTTAACTTTCACACAAAAACAGCTGACAGTCTTTCTTAAGGCCCCAAAATTCCTAAAAAATTACGCTTGGTAATGAAAGTCAGAAGTAGAGATAGGCAAAGAGAGGTTCTGACTGACAGAGTGGGAGAAAGATCACTTTATCAGAGAGGGCCTTGAAAACTTGGGGCCCTGGGCAACTTCTCATTCTGCATATGCCTTAAAACGTCACTGACTGCTTCAATCAGCCGGGCCATCGTTCACTAATGCGCTGCCTACACAGAAGTTTGAGGTTGCCATGGGGGCAGTGCATTTTCCGCAACAGTGCTCAATGTCCCTGTTTTTTTCAGCACAGCTAGTTAAAGGTGCACCACAGCACAAACGGGGACAATGTACCCTTATAGTAAGATGCCCCCTCTTTTCTTACACAAAATACCTAATTCTAAGTAGAAAAAACTTTCCCCATGGAACTGAACAAGTCCACAGTTTTTCATTAGCAGAGAGCAATAGCATCTAGTGCTTACCATTTTAGTAGCTGGCTCATCATAATGAACCGTCTGGCTTGCTTTTAGTATTACATTAAAACTTTTTTGCAGCAGGCAGGTTGGGCCCTGAAAAGTGTGGCCCTGCTTGCTTCATATTTGTAAACAGTCTGCATTTTATCCAAATAACTCCTGCAGAGCTTCCAAGTTTCCAATGTCCATGTGGGACTAGCTCCTCCAGTCCAGGCTTTTGGATTGCATTCTGGTAGTTGTTGCTATTATTTTATAATGTCATAAACAGAACTACAAATCCCAGAATGCAAAAAAGTCATGCATGGACCTGGGAAACTTGAGAGCTCTGCTGCTGCCCAATGCTGGGACTGCCGCGGTGTTTTTATTTCCTTCCCTTTGAAGAACGGGATTTTCAGTCAGTATATTACCATGCTCCTTCACTCTAAGAGCCTGCCATTTTATGGCATTCCATTAAATAATGTCTTTCTTGTGTTCATTAAAAGGTTTGTTTCCATCATAAAAATGCAATATCCATGTAGCATCAAAAATAAATGTTTTTATACAGCAGCGTGTCTGTAAACTGCAAACACATACAAACCCGTCATGACAAAACCATACCTAGTATTCCTGGTCCACGCTTCACTTGCTCGTCCAACCAAGGTTTTTTTCATTTGCATCGTGGGCTTGCAGGGGATCAGGTCCCAGAATGCAAAGAATAAAAAACGGAACTGTCGCATGGAGCTGGGACATGGCAGCTGATATTTTAATATTGTGTAACAAATAGTTAAATAAAGTGCTGCTCTGTAATGGGACACAGTACGTAACCTCATTCTTTACAAAACGTCGCTTTTACCGCACAAAATGACCCTGTCTTGCGGGCCTACTTTCACCGCTCGCAGGAATGAGCTACTTAGTCTATCGCCAAACGCAGCGAGTGGGATATTAAACCTGGTAACATAAAGTGTTACATGCGTTGACAGTATTTTTCTTTAAATCTGTTTTTTTCTTTCGGTTGGCAGAGCGAAAACACCGGAAACGGCCACTTTCACTTTCTGTGCCCCCAAACTGCTTACAAGCCGATTCCTGGCACCTGCGAACACAAATGCAAGCCAAACGTGCGGAAGGGACAGTATTTGTAGTGTCAGGAATTTGCCTGTCATGTTTTCAACAACTGTGAGGTTAATGAACTTCAAATATTGATCCCAAAAACTGAGAGATTTCCCAAATACTGCCCTTTCCGCCCCACCCCCTGTAAACATACCACTTGGGGGTGTAGCCTAGCAGCACCCACTTAAAACAGCCGTTTGGATCGTCGAAGTACTATTGTTACACTCCCCCCGCCCTACTTCGGGTTTACCTCAATATATGGTGCAGTGTCAGTCAGCGTCTCATGCAAACCGAGTCTGCACCAAGCGCTCGTGTGAGGAGATTGACTCCTGACAACCCAGTGAACTTGGCCTACCCGGGACAGCTTTCAGTGGAATGGAGTGATCCTTCTGGGAAGGACAGTGTTATTTTCGGACCTTATTTTTCGTTTGTGTTTTCTTCATCTGAGCAGCAATGGCGCCGATAGTAGTAGGCAAGACCAGTGAGGCTGTTGTGACTGACATGGGCGGGCAGCTTGGGTAAGTAATGGGTGCTAAGTATGCATTAGAGCATTGGCCTGTATTGGATTGTTTCAAATGGATTTATTTATCAATATTCCCTTTGTAAAATGTATTCTTGTAAAAAAAAAGGTAACTGGCCTGCTCAGGCGTTGGTAGTGAAAAATAGATCATGTTGAAAATTTGTAGGCTCAGAGTTACAAGTGCTTGCATCGGCCTTAAACTGCTTGTGTTCTTGGGCAATTCACTTTATCTCTCCGTGACAGGGATTCCTTTTAAACACGTCTTGCAGTGACCTCTTGGAAACCTACAGGTCATAGGGCCAGCTCTGCATTTAGCCCTACTGAAAGATATTAAATAAGTACTATTGAAACGGGCATTAATACTAGTTTTGTACCAAGATAAAATGCAGTTTGGAGTATACATTATAACTAGGGCTCCCGGTTTTATGGTATTTATTTTTTTGCCATTTCCGTCTGAATTTATCCATATTTATTTTTTGGGCATTTTTTCTGTATTTATCCACATTTATTTTTGCCACAAGCAAAAGACGACGCTACAGCTAGTATTTTTCCACATTTATTTAAATTGACAATGCACACATGCGCTCACTTAAACTAGCGATTTGTTGTGGCTTTAGCAGTGCTTTAAATGGTCCGGTACTGAGTAATTTGAAAAGTAGAGTACCTGTGCTTCTCAGTTCTGCTATAAAACACTTTAGAATAGAGTGCAAGCACTTATCAGGAGCAAACATGTGCCAGCGCTTCTGTTTTTCCATCTAAAGCCCTGGGGTGGAGGTTGGTTGAGATGCGTGGAATCCAGGGCGCCTGCCGTGAGCTCGAGCTGCCGGGATCTGCAGGCTGTGGGATTACACGTCATTATGTCATGAACATGCGGAGTGGTAACACAGAAAGGGGGGGGTGAGCAACCAAGGGCGCCAGGTGGGAGTGGGCGATAGTGATGGACACTCGAGGCAGAGACAACACATCTGTCTGAGGGGCGGGTGGGCTAAAGGCATCAGTGGGCAGAGCTGGGCAACCGGGGCCTGGGACAGGAGGAGTCAGGGGCATTGGGGAGGCTACGACATGATGTTGGCGCACCTAGTTGGAGAAGGGACAGGTGAGAGCCCGGACAGCACCGATGTGGGAGTGCGAATTTTGGGGACTAGTTACCGTAATAGGGTAGTACTGGAGAGGAAGTACCGATCTGCCGGGCCCCGATGAGTGGGTGGTGGTGTGCCCTGGTTCTTTTGGAGTCTCAGATATTTACTTTTTACATAGGGGAAATACACGTACCTTTCGAGTTGAAATGGCGGAGGGCTGGCGCAGAGCTCACTTGAGAGGCAGAGCCTTGGAGATGGTGAATTCTCCGAAGGGCCGGGGCAGCAACAAATGCTGACTGTGGCGACACAGAGGCGTCTGTATGGAAACACGGTGGCCCGGTGCTGGTCATAGTCAGAGGCGCAACTAGAGTAAAATTTCGGGGGAGGGGGGGCCTAATAAAAATTTCGGGGGGGCGCTAATTCTTCCAGCAATCGGCAGAGTGAAGAATCAGGGGCTCTAAGAAGGGGTGAAAGAACAATAAAGCCTCGTTAACAAGTAAATGGTCTTTCAAAAGACCTGTGAGGTACTCGGGTGCGGCTGTGTGTGTGCCCGGGAAGTTGTCTCAGCCCAGGCTGACACACACGACGGGGGGGGGGGGTGGCTGAAGCCCTGTGAACCCAATGGGCGTTGCGCGCATGGTATTAACCATTGTGTAAGATACAGGTCCCACGTTCAATCTCTGTGCTGACTCGGCTTTTAACCCTTCCAAAGCTCGGCACATTATCCCATTTGCAGTGCTATGAATCCTTAAGAATCTGACAGCAAGCACTACACAAAAAACTGTAGTTTGCCGTTTTAACTTCCTTTTATTGTTCCAATGCCCAGGTGGAAATAGTTGGCTGAAAATCGGTTTGGTTCCCGAGTAGGGCTATAGGGCATATGGGTGGACTCCATGCGCTATGTAATTATTTATTATTTGCACCATTGTTGCCCTTAATCAGATCTTCAGCAGAGGTGTGTGTGAGTATGTGTACGTCTGTGTGTGTGTGTGTGTGTGTCGCCACCAGTCTGCGCTTGTCCTGAAAAGCTGGTGATTTCTGTTGCCTTTCACACTCTAAATCCAAGACTAGAAAGCTGAGTAAAAACCCGGTCAGAGTGACGCGTTTCCTTTTTTAATAAATAAAATGATTTTATCCGGGACCTTCTGTTGATAAGGTGTTCGTATGAAGAACAGAAGGTCACAAATCCTTGTTATAAAATGTTCAGCCATGTAGGGTTGTTTAATATGGGGTGCAAGACTCGGGCAGTGACTCAGTGCCGCTCAGAGCCCACTCAGTGACGCTTCAATCTGACCAGGATTGGTTCAGGGGCACGGCAGTAGGTCACTAAAAGACCCTGGTTGGAAGGATTAGAAGGAATTTCCAGCAGCAGGAAGGGGGCGTGGCGAGATAACTCTGGATTTGAGCACGGTAGCGCCGCAAAATTTTCTAGTATTTTGGCGTTTTTCCATATAAATACAGACAAAGGAAAAATTGTTTTCCGTCTGTATTTATATGTAAAAATCCGTTTAAACAGAAAACCGGGAGCCCTAATTATAACCATGCTATAATTGGTATTTGCTATGGGTGAGTGGGTGCGTGAGTGGTGTATAGGTGAGTGGCTGTGTGATTGGCTCTATGGGTGGGTGGGGGACTGTGTGAGTGGCTCTATGGGTGAGTGACTCGGTGTTTAAGTGGGTGAATGGGTGAGTAAGTGTCTGTGTGAGAGGGTGTATAGGTGAGTGAGTGGGCGTGTGAGTGCTTGTATGGATGTGTGAATGGGTATGTAAGTGGTTGTTTGGGCGAGTGAATGGGTGTGTGAGTGAGTGTATTGGTGAGTGAGTGGGTGTGTTAGTGTCTATGGATGAGTGAATGGGTGTGTGAGTGGTTGTATGGGTCCGTGAATGGGTATGTGAGTGGTTGTGTGAGTTGGTGTATGAAAGGTTCTACAGAGGTGTGAGTGGGTGTGTGAGTGGTTCTGTGGATGATGTCATCAATGATGTCATCAATGATGTCATCTGAGGTGTAATTAGTGATGTCACTGACCATGTCATGAGTGATGTAGTATGTGAGGTCATAAGTAGTGTCTTGCAGGGGCGTAAGTTATAGTTAGGTCAGTTAACTATAACTGCTGAACTTCAATAGTTTTGTATGAGTGAAATCTGAGTCTAACTATAACGTCTCTGTAACTTTTGTTTTTTCAGTGAATTTCTAAGGTTTTTTAAAGTTGTTTCCTAACTATAATGTCCCTGTAACCTTTGGTTTTTTTAAGTGAATTTCTGAGGTTTTTAAAATTTTATTTCCTAACTGTAACCTGTAATCCTTGAGAGTGAGTGTGTGCATGAGTTTCTGAGTGGTTCTGTGGGTGGGAGCATGAGTGCCTGAGTGGGTTGTGAGTGGGTGTGAGTGTCTGAGTGCATCTGTGAGTGGGTGCAGGAGTGTCTGAGTAGGTCTGTGATAGGGTGTGTGAATGGATCTGTGAGTGGGTGTGTGAGTGTCTAAGTGGGTCTGTCAGTGGGTGTGTGAGTGGGTGTCTAAGTGTCTGTGTGGGTATGTAAGTTACTGTGTGAGTGACTGGGCCACAAAAGTACCACACCTGACCCTTTATCTAATAAAAATCAACAGTTTTGCACAAAATATATACTTAAGTGGAGCACTTTCTTCTGGTTAATTAGAAACTGCTACCTTGTCAGGTAAATGTCCAGTGCGTATTCTACACTACATCTGTTTAATGACCCACAAGGAAAGGTCTCCAGTGACCTTGTGTGCATTTCGCCAATGTGATTGTTCGTTTTTATCTGGAAATCTGTGATAACATTGATCCTCCTTTAGAGAGGACAACGAGACTACAAAGAGGTAAATCTCCACCAAACAAGGGTACTTCCTCTTACTTCATATAGCTAAGTGCTTCTTTGTTTGGTGAAGATGTTCTCCTATTCCTCGGCTTGAAAAAAGTGTCATCAAAATCAGCGGAAAACGTGCTGGAGGGCCTTTAGTTAAGGTGTCCTTCATCCTGGCAAAAGGCAAGAAGACCGTTGCATACAACTAAGGTGGATGGGGCCAAACACTAAGTGGGTGTGTGAGTGGGACCATACATTTGCATACATGTAGTAGTTTAAAGGGGGAACCATGGACTCTGCTCTCACTAGGACAGGACAACAAAGAATTCACTCATCACAGTCGCATACAGATTGTGCTCCAGTAGATCAATGAAGAAGTCAGGTCCACGGAGGATTTCAGATCGTTTTTCAATATGGAATTGCTGAGAAAATCCACTTGCTCTGTCTTCGCCAAGCCCAGGAGAAAGGATTATTTGTCCTTTACAGAAGTGGAGCTTCAATGGGGGCACCTGTGATGTTTACATTTGTAAGTGCCTCCCTTTGAGGTTTAATTTGTGTGAGCTGAGCTTAAGGGCCAAAACGGCCTTGCAAAACCTTAATGGGGAGGGGGACCGCATGGCCCCTGTCCCCGGGCCAATTAGGGCCATGGGGAGCTTCTCCCCCGGGGCCCGGCCCTAATTCAATGGGGGAGGGGTCCACGCAGCTCCCCTTCCCGGGCCGATTCGGCCACAGGAACCCCATCCCCCAGGGCCTGGTCACAAACAAATGGGGGAGGGGAGCCATGCGCCCCCCCCTCCATTGGCAGATTTTGGCCCTGGGGCCACATCTTCTGGGGCCCGGCCACAATCAAATGGGGAGGGGTGCCATGCAGCCCCCCTCCCTGGGCTGATTTCGGCCCCAGGGACCCATCCCCTGGGGCCCGGCCATGTGTCTCTGGGTGCCCTGGTCCCACCCAGGGCACCCAATGTGTAGGATGGGGACCGCCGAGGGAGCCTCAGGGCCCCTGCGGTCCCATCCGGCTCCCCGCATCCTGCAGGAGCCAGCATTGCTCTTGCACTCAGGTAGCAGCTAGAAATATAGCTCTTTGTGTGCAAGAGCAATCATTTCATCACTCTCCCTGCCTGAACATGTGGGCAGGAAAAGAGATGAAAACTCTGCTTCCAGCAAGCGAGAGCATTTTGACAGCTCTCGTTTGCTGAAAGTGGAGTGTTTGCTTTTGCCAAGCAAAAGCAAACAGCTATGTCCCAGGGTGGGTACCATGGGACACAGCAGAAGAACCGCCTTGGGGGGGGTGGCAGACCCCGGGCCCTCTAAGGCTCCAGGAGGGGGGTTGCATGGCCCCCTCCTTTTTTGTGCCCGGCCCAGGGATGTGGTGGTCGCTGGGCCGTATATGGCCCAGGAGGAGGCCCGCGTGACCCCCTCCTTCATTAAAAAAAATATTTGGCCCTGGGGATGTGGGGGTCCCCGCGGCCTGGGGGGTCCACGTGTCTCCCCTCTGTCTTTTTTTTAAAAATATAGCTCTTGGAGGTTGTGGTCCCTGGGGCATAAATATGCCCTTTTAGGGGAGTCCCATGTGCCTCCCTCCATCTTTTTCAAATCGTTGCATGCCCCCAGTACCTGGCCCACCCGGGGGCTACATTAAAAACAAGCACAGAAGACTATGCTTGTTGTGTTTTTTTTTTTTTTTTAAATATTTAGAAATATTTCAGAAAATTTGCAGTGAATTAAAAAAAAATGCTCCTTGCCCTGGTGGGGTTCCTCTAGGTCCCCTAGACCAAGGCTAGAGGGTTGGGGTATTCCTACCCTGCCCCCTTTTCTTTCTTCTTTTGCATATGTTTTTGGGACTCAGCTGACGTGAGTCTGTGAGTGGGTGCATGAATCTCTGAGTGGGAGCAAGAGTGTCAGAGTGGGTCTGTGAATGTGTGTGTGTGTGAATATCTTAGTGGGTCTGTAAGTGGGTGTGTGAGTCTCTCAGTGGGTCTGTGAGGGGGGTGCATGAGTGTCTTGGTGGGTCTGTGAGTAGGCACTTACGTGTCTAAGTGGGTGTGTGAGTGGATGTGTGAATCTCTCAGTGGGTCTGTGAGTGCATGAGCCTGAGTGGGTCTGGGAGTGTGTGCATAAGTATCTGAGTGAGTGTCTGAGTGTTTTTTAAAATTATTTTTCACCAGAATTTGCGAATCTGAAGTTACACTTGGGGCCTCGCTGAGCGTCGCAACGGATTCACGAATATACACATATAAAAAAAAGTTTCCAAGCATGTTCTTCCCACCAGGGGGCCTTCACAGACCCCTATATTGCTCCCAGTGGGTCAGGGTACCTCAACCCTTTTCCACTACATTTTATATTTTTTTTTTGCTGCCGGGGACCGTTTTCTGGTGTGTAAAATGGCAGCCACAACTTTCTATTCAGGTTGCAGCCAGCCAATCACAGTTCTGCTGTTGGCTTGTGGATTCGCAAAGGGCCGCGAAAGATTTGTGAAGGGTCTGCGCTTCTAGATATACAAATGTGGTTTTCTTTTAATATCTCAAAAACTGCTGAATGGATTTACACCAAATCACAAAAAGGGCTGTTTCTGGACCAAGAGCTAGCTTTCTGCCAAATTTGGTTTAATTCCGTTCAGTGGTTCGGGCTGTAGTCATGGTCGAAAATTTCTACGGGAATTCACATGGGAAACACACTTTTTCTCACCCCTCCCCTTTTTCTTTGGCCCCCGCTTGACGGATCACCCTGAAACTTTCAAAGCACAATAAGACACAGCGGTGCACTTTTTGGGGAAAAGTTTGTGAAGATTCGTCAAAGAGCATCAAAGTTATAGTCATGTCAAAAAATTCTTTACCTATGGAAAGTAGGTCCTAAATATATCTACCTACTGGTGACCACCAGTAGGATATATATATATATTCCAAGACAGGTTGCTCCTTCTGTCTCCCCCCGCCCCAGGCAGGCAGATCGTCAATTACCGGCGGAGCACACCGGTTGCAAATATTCTTCCAAGGATATATGTAGACGATCACAAAGAGGTTGTTGACACCACCAGTTGTTTAATTTTCAGTTAGTTACGCGTTTCGCCTGTCACAGCAGGCTTGCTCACACACTGAGCTGTGGGACAGTCATGCATATATAATGTATAGTACACCAAACACAGAAACAAAAATCGGACTTAATTCTAGTAGTTTAGTCTTTGGCATTACCATGGCGGCCATATTGTAATGGTATTCAATCCATGTACATAAGAGAAACAAAATATATATACACAGTTCCCTCACTGTATGCATTTGTGGTAATTATCAGATTTAGACATTTATTCATTGTTCTGACATAGTGTCTGAATGTGTCATCTTTTGACCCTGATATCTTTATTCCCATCACATCATGTTATGTACATGATATCATCATGACATTAATATTCTGTACATAACATTATTCTGATATTGACATAGTGCCATTTAGTCGCCCAAACTACAGTTCAGTCCGTTTAATTACTGCTATTCTTGCCTGTCCCCTAGTTCTCAGCCAAACTAGAAATAAACATGTGAATCACATAACACTAATGCAAAATTTCAAATCAAGTGCTTTTCCATCCCCCTCACAAATAATATTATACAGACTAGAACACAAAATATGTATTTATGAACAAAGGGTTCTCTTATCTGTTAATTGGTGCCCAATGTGTGCTGCATCACATTCTTCTGTGATGTCGAGGAAAAGGGTAGGGGAGAACCACGAGTCCACACTGGAGTCGGCCCCTTCCTTTCCTCCTGTGATTTAAAAGAGAAAGACAAAACCATATGTTAATATAATGGTTACAATTAAAAATTGCAAAAACTTACATAAATATTACACAGATTGTTCCTCAAACATATTCTATTTACATATGTGCACTTTATATACAAGACAATATTGAGCATATATGTGTTCATTAAACATGTTAAGAAGACCTTAAGTATAGTACCCCTAAATTTCCAAAATTCATTTGGATCAGGATGAGAACATCAGTGTTCATACAAATGAACTTTCAATTCCTCGTCTTGGTTATGGCCCCCAGGGTACTTAGTTTGAAGATTGATAATGTGCCACGATTCCCGTTGTCTCAATTGTAGCTCCCTGTTTCCGCCTCTTCTGTTATACTCTATTTGCTCAATTGCAAAATATGTGAGTAGTGAGCTATTTGAGAGATGGTACTCAGTAAAGTGTCTCGCTACGGGGTAATGTGGGTCTTTGTTGTTAATTGCCCTCATATGTTCCATTACTCTCTTTTTAGCTGCTAAGGTGGTACTGCCTACATATTGAAGTTTACATGGGCACTCGAGAATGTAGATAACGTAATTAGATCCACATGTTAAAAATTGGTCTATAGTTCTCTCTGATGTAGGTGTGTGGTATTTCTTACGCATATGGCTGTTGCGGCACGCTCTACAGTGTCCGCAGGGAAAGAATCCCTTTAAGTTAAGATGTGTATTTACCTGTTTGTTTGTTATATCTCCTTTCATAAGAATGTCTTTGAGATTCTTCCCTTTCCTGTACGTTATTAGAGGACGTCTAGGTAAATCATTGACCAAAGTGGGTTCACATGTTAAGATATTCCAATTTTGATTTAAGATTTTGGAAATTTGCTTCAATTGTGAATTATATGTAAGAATGACTCTTGGTTGGTTTTCCTCTTCTACATTGGTTTTTTCTTTTTGTAGGGTCTGTTCTCTGGGGATTTTACTGACCTTATCTTTTGCTCTTTCAAGCACCCACTTCGGATATCCTCTCTCCTTGAATCTACTCATCATAGTTTCCTGTTCAGCCTGAAAATCTTCTTGGGTACTGCAGTTTCTCCTTCCCCTAAGTAGTTCTCCGAATGGTATGCTCCATTTTAGAGTCTAAGGATGGCTGCTTAGGGCATGGAGAAGGCTGTTAACTGCGGTTTCTTTTCTATGGAGTTTAGTACAAATTTGTTTGTCTTTCACCTCTACCACTACATCCAGGAATTCGATAGCTACTTTACTGATGGTATATGTGAGTGCTAAGTTGTAGTTGTTCTCATTTAATCCACAGATAAATCTTTTGGCTGATTCCTCACTGCCTTTCCATATGAGGAAAAGATCATCAATGTATCTTAGCCACTTAATGACCTTTCCTTCTCTACCATTGTTTTCTAGATCCTTCTGTACCTCTTCCTCCCATACCCGAGAAAAAGATTAGCAAAACTCGGGACAAAACAAGTCCCCATTGCTGTCCCGAGGATTTGCCTAAACATAGTTCCATTGAATAGAAAAATATTATTAGATAAACAGAACTTTATCATTTCTAATAACATTATAGTATGTTCCTTATAGCATATTTTTCTTCTGTTTAGGAAGTGCTGGCAACATCGTATGCCTAAATCGTGATCTATTATGGAGTACAGTGAATTTACATGTATATAAAAATGTATATAGAGGAAGCACATAAACAACTAAGAGACCCCAAATTCTATGTAGAAACGGATATGGAAGAATACAATGAAAGTATTATAAGAATATGGGATATGCTGACAACCTGGAAAGATAAAGGGATTTTACAATGGGAAGAATATGGCTATCTAAAAAAGACTATCCCAAACTTCCGAGTTTTTATTTACTTCCTAAAATTCACAAAAATGCCACTACACCACCGGGAAGGCCGATTGTGTCATCAATAGGATGTGTCTCCGAACATGTATCAAAGTACGTAGATCACTTCCTTCGTGAACATGTGATGACCTTACCTTCGTATACCAAAGACACCAAAGATTTTCTATGCAAAATAAAGAATGTGGTATGGGAGGAAGATTTCCAACTAATCACTATGGATGTAAATTCACTGTACTCCATAATAGATCACGATTTAGGCATACAATGTTGCCAGCACTTCCTAAACAGAAGAAAAATATGCTATAAGGAACATACTATAATGTTATTAGAAATGATAAAGTTCTGTTTATCTAATAATATTTTTCTATTCAATGGAACTATGTTTAGGCAAATCCTCGGGACAGCTATGGGGACTTGTTTTGCCCGAGTTTTGCTAATCTTTTTCTCGGGGTATGGGAGGAAGAGGTACAGAAGGATCTAGAAAACAATGGTAGAGAAGGAAAGGTCATTAAGTGGCTAAGATACATTGATGATCTTTTCCTCATATGGAAAGGCAGTGAGGAATCAGCCAAAAGATTTATCTGTGGATTAAATGAGAACAACTACAACTTAGCACTCACATATACCATCAGTAAAGTAGCTATCGAATTCCTGGATGTAGTGGTAGAGGTGAAAGACAAACAAATTTGTACTAAACTCCATAGAAAAGAAACCACAGGTAACAGCCTTCTCCATGCCCTAAGCAGCCATCCTGAGACTCTAAAATGGAGCATACCATTCGGAGAACTACTTAGGGCAAGGAGAAACTGCAGTACCCAAGAAGATTTTCAGGCTGAACAGGAAACTATGATGAGTAGATTCAAGGAGAGAGGATATCCGAAGTGGGTGCTTGAAAGAGCAAAAGATAAGGTCAGTAAACTCCCCAGAGAACAGACCCTACAAAAAGAAAAAACCAATGTAGAAGAGGAAAACCAACCAAGAGTCATTCTTGCATATAATTCACAATCGAAGCAAATTTCCAAAATCTTAAATCAAAATTGGAATATCTTAACATGTGAACCCACTTTGGTCAATGATTTACCTAGACGTCCTCTAATAACGTACAGGAAAGGGAAGAATCTCAAAGACATTCTTATGAAAGGAGATATAACAAACAAACAGGTAAATACACATCTTAACTTAAAGGGATTCTTTCCCTGCGGACACTGTAGAGCGTGCCGCAACAGCCATATGCGTAAGAAATACCACACACCTACATCAGAGAGAACTATAGACCAATTTTTAACATGTGGATCTAATTAAGTTATCTACATTCTCGAGTGCCCATGTAAACTTCGATATGTAGGCAGTACCACCTTAGCAGCTAAAAAGAGAGTAATGGAACATATGAGGGCAATTAACAACAAATACCCACATTACCCCGTAGCGAGAAACTTTACTGAGTACCATCTCTCAAATAGCTCACTACTCACATATTTTGCAATTGAGCAAATAGAGTATAACAGAAGAGGCGGAAACAGGGAGCTACAATTGAGACAACGGGAATCGTGGCACATTATCAATCTTCAAACTAAGTACCCTGGGGGCCATAACCAAGACGAGGAATTGAAAGTTCATTTGTATGAACACTGATGTTCTCATCCTGATCCAAATGAATTTAGGAAATTTAGGGGTACTATACTTAAGGTCTTCTTAACATGTTTAATGAACACTTATATATGCTCAATATTGTCTTGTATATAAAGTGCACATATGTAAATAGAATATGTTTGAGGAACAATCTGTGTAATATTTATGTAACTTTTTGCAATTTTTAATTGTAACCATTATATTAACATATGGTTTTGTCTTTCTCTTTTAAATCACAGGAGGAAAGGAAGGGGCCGACTCCAGTGTGGACTCGTGGTTCTCCCCTACCCTTTTCCTCGACATCACAGAAGAATGTGATGCAGCACAAATTGGGCACCAATTAACAGATAAGAGAACCCTTTGTTCATAAATACATATTTTGTGTTCTAGTCTGTATAATATTATTTAAAATTATTTGTGAGGGGGATGGAAAAGCACTTGATTTGAAATTTTGCATTAGTGTTATGTGATTCACATGTTTATTTCTAGTTTGGCTGAGAACTAGGGGACAGGCAAGAATAGCGGTAATTAAACGGACTGAACTGTAGTTTGGGCACTATGTCAATATCAGAATAATGTTATGTACAGAATATTAATGTCATGATGATATCATGTACATAACATGATGTGATGGGAATAAAGATATCAGGGTCAAAAGATGACACATTCAGACACTATGTCAGAACAATGAATAAATGTCTAAATCTGATAATTACCACAAATGCATACAGTGAGGGAACTGTGTATATAAATTTTGTTTCTCTTATGTACATGGATTGAATACCATTACAATATGGCCACCATGGTAATGCCAAAGACTGAACTACTAGAATTAAGTCCATTTTTTGTTTCTGTGTTTGGTGTACTATACATTATATATGCATGACTGTCCCACAGCTCAGTGTGTGAGCAAGCCTGCTGTGACAGACGAAGCGCGTAAGTAACTGAAAATTAAACAACTGGTGGTGTCAACAACCTCTTTGTGATCGTCTACATATATCCTTGGAAGAATATATATATATATCTCCGAACAAAAACCAGCGCGTTTCCTTCAGGCACCGGAACACAACACAGCGACCAAGGTCTCTTGCTCCAAATTATTTTATTAGCATATTCTGAGGGCTATGATGCGTTTCGGCAGTAGGTAAATATATTACCTACTGGCGGTCGCCAGTAGGTAGTTATAGTTAGGACCTTGTTTCTATTCAAATAGCGTTTTTTCTTATGCCAATATCTTTGGCGCCGTTTGACGAATCTTCGCGAAATTTTCAAAGCTAATGGCCCGCTCCAGTCAGCTCCTGAGTTGAAAGTTTCGGGGTGATTCGTCAAGCAGGGGCCGAGAAAAAGGGGGGTCCCAAAACGCGTTTCCCCCATGTTAATTTCCATAGGAATTTTGAAACAGGTTACAGCCCGAACTGCTGAACGGAATTACACCAAATTTGGCAAAAAGGTAGCCCTTGGTTCAGAAAGAGACCTTTTTTTTTTTTTTTAAATGGTGTAAATCCGATCAGTAGTTCCTGAGAAATTAAAAAAAGAAAAATATCAATATCTGAGCACCGAGGAGGGTTCGCGAACCCTCCCGGGCACGAACTTCACTCTGATTGGCTGCCAACACTCCAAACCAGGAAGTGTTGGCAGCCATCTTGTGACTCGGTGACCGAGTCACAAGAAAAGAGTGGAAAAAAGGTTGAAAAAGAAGAAAAGGGGGCAGGGTAGAAACACCCTGACCCCCCTAGGCCTGCTCAGGGGGTCCCACAAGGACCCCCAGGCCAAAAAAAAGCATTTTGTTTTTATAATTTAGGCTGAATTTGCGTCGGGTCCGCGAATCCAGCTGAAATTATTTTTAAAAAACGAAGCGCGGGCTCCGGGGGCTGGGGTCCCCAGGGCCAGAAGTGGCCCGGGAGGGGGTCCACGCGGCCCCCTCCCCTGTAATTAATTAAAAAAAAAACGGAAAGGCCGACCCCGGGGGATGGGGTCCCCGGGGCCATAATTGGCCTAAGGGGGGGGCCACGCGCCCCCCTCCAAAAAAAAAAAAAAAAAGGCTGGCCAGGCCTGGGGGATGGGGTCCCCAGGGCCAGAAGTGGCCAAGGGAAGGGGGGCCACACGGCCCCCCTCCCGTACTCTTTTATTAAAAAAAAAAAATGAGGCAATGCCCCGGGGGATGGGGTCCCCGGGGCCATTATAGGCCTCAGGAGGCGGGCTCCCGCGCTTCGTTAGTAAAAAAGCCCTGAGTGGGCCAGGTCCCGGGGGCAATATAAAATAATGGTCTGGGGGCCCGCGGGGGCCCCCACAGCCCCGGGGACCGCCACCTCCCCGGGGCTTTATAAATTATGAGCGGGGGCACGCTGCCCCCCCGCAGCCCCGGGGACCACCACCTCCCCGGGGCTTCTTTGAATACTGAGGGGGGCCTCACGGGCCCCCCCAAGCCCCAGGGACCACCATCTCCCCGGGGCTTCTTTGAATACTTAGAGGGGGCCTCGTGGGCCCCCCAAGCCCCGGGGACCACCACCTCCCCGGGGCTTCTTAAAATAATGAGGGGGGCCTTGCAGGCCCCCCAAGCCCCGGGGACCACCACCACCTCCCCGGGCTTTGAAACTGAAGGGAGGGGGGCTGCGTGGCCCCCCTCCAGGACTCCTTGATGGCTCTGGGGACCGCCACCCCCCGAGGGCCGGCTCCTGCAATGTCCCGGGGTGCCCACCCCCGGGACATTGCTGTTTGCTATGACCGGGCGGGAGCACGGCTCCCGCCCTGCCATAGCAATTTCTGCTTTGCTTCATTGAAGTGAGAGCAGGAAACCTGCTCTCGCTTCAATCAAGCAAAGCAGGATTGCTTTTGAGCAAGGGGAACTGCATGTCAGCAGCTCCCCTTGCTCAAAAGCAATGCCGGCTCCCACACGAGGCGGGGAGCCGGCGGGACCATGGGGGCATTGGTGCTCCCCCCACGGTCCCAATCACAGAGGCCAGGCCCCGGGGGATGGGGTCCCCGGGGCCAGAAGTGGCCCGGGAGGGGGTCCACGCGGCCCCCTCCCCTGTAATTAATTTTAAAAAAAACGGAAAGGCCGACCCCGGGGGATGGGGTCCCCGGGGCCATCATAGGCCTCAGGAGGGGGGCCATGTGGCTTCCCTCAAAATGTTTTATAAAAAATGCTGGCCAGGCCCCAGGGGATGGGGTCCCCGGGGCCAATAGCAGCCCAGGGAAGGGTGGCCACGCGGCCCCCTTCCTGTTTTTTTTTTTTTTTTTAAATGCTCAGGCCCTGGGGATAGGGTCCCCAGGGCCCAAAAAATAGTAAAAGAAGGGGGGGGGGCACACAGCCCCCCTTCTACAAATATTTCAAACGAAGAAAAACCGGCATCTTGCCGGAGGCCCTGCCCCCTCCCTGCATCACTCTGCAAACGCGCCCCCTGGCGCGTTCTAAATTGGGGGATTAAGTCCCCTTGAATCCTGAGGGTCCCTGGTGGCCAACTAGCCCACCAGGTCCCTCCAGTAAGCGCCACACAGCTGGATTGCAGAGAGGTGGTCCGAGGCCACGCCCCCTTTTTACACCACTCTGCAAACGCGCCACCTGGCGCACTGCTGCTCGGGGGATGAAGTCCACTTGTGTCCTGAGGTCCTCAGGAAACGAGGACCTCGTCGCCCCACCAGCAGTGCGCCAAGAGGCTCGTTTGCACAGTGGTGTAAAAAGGGGCGTGGCTTCGGATCACCTCTCTGCAATCCAGCTGTGTGGCGTTTACTGGAGGTACCTGGTTGGCTAGTTGGCCACCAGGGACCCTCAGGATTCAAGGGGATTTAATCCCCCAAATTAGAACGCGTCAGGGGGCGCGTTTGCAGAGTGGTGGAGAAAGGGGGCGGGGCCTGTGTCCACCTCGCAGCAATCCCACTGTGTGGGGCTTACTGGACGTAAGAGGTAGGCTAGTTGGCCCCTAAAGGACCCCCAGCAGCAAAGGGGACTTCAATCCCCATCCAAGAGTGCATCAGGGAGCGCATTTGCAGAGTGGTGGGCAAAGGGGGCGTGGCCTGCTATGAGAATTTAGCAATCCTGCTGTGTGGGACTTACTAGAGGTAATAGGAGGGGTAGTTGGCCCCCAAGCATGTCCTTGCGGACCAACTACCCCCCTTGTTACCTCCAGTAAGTTCCACACAGTGGGATTGCTAAAACGTCTTCGGAGGCCATGACCCCCTTTCTCCACCACTCTGAAAACACGGCTCCTGGCAGACTACGGGATGGGGGATGAAGTCCAATTTACTCCTGAGGGACTTTGGGGGCCAAGAAGCCCTCCTGGTACCTCCTGTAAGTCCTACTCAGCGGAATTCCTGAGCGCTCGTCAGAGGCTCAGCACCCTTTCTCTACCACTCTGCAAACGCGACTACTACTTAAAGTAGCATGTTTCTACACCTCTGACTTGGAGGTAGTTTTAATCCCCCTGCCCTATTATATTCTAGGGCCTTACAGGGGAGGTCATGCCAATGACAGGGGTACCCCAACCTATAGTGTACCCTAGTGTATGTAGGTGTTTTCACTGTATTCTAAGTGTCTTTTAGCATAGCACTGGCTCCGGGCGGACTTCAATCCCCATCCAAGAGCGCGCCAGGGAGCGCGTTTGCAGAGTGGGGGGCAAGGGGGCGTCGCCTGTTAGGAGAACTTAGCAATCCTGCTGTGTGGTACTTACTGGAGGTAATAGGAGGGGTAGTTAGCCCCCAAGGTTGTCCTTGGGGGCCAAGTACCCCTCTTGTTACCTCCAGTAAGTCCCACACAGTAGGATTGCTAAGACGTCTTCGGAGGCCATGCCCCCTTTCTCCATCACTCTGCAAACACGCCTCCGGGCAGACTACGGGATGGGGGTTGAAGTCTACTTTACTCCTGTGGGACTTTGTGGGCCAAGAAGCCCTCCTGGTACCTCCTGTAAGTCCTACGCAGCAGAATTCTTGAGCGCTGGTCTGAGGCCCAGCACCCTTTCTCTACCACTCTGCAAACGCGACTACTACTTAAAGTAGCATGTTTCTGCACCTCTGACTTGGAGGTAGTTTTAATCCCCCTGCCCTATTATATACTAGGGCCTTACAGGGGAGGTCATGCCAATGACAGGGGTACCCCAACCTATAGTGTACCTAGTGTATGTAGGTGTTTTCACTGTATTCTAAGTGTCTTTTAGCATAGCACTGGCTCCGGGCCTGGTTAGTCAGTCAGTTACCACCAGTACCAGTCAGCAAAAGGTTGGGGGCACAGGATGACTTTGCAACAAGGCCTCTTTCTGTACCTCTGCTGGTTCTTTCTGCATATCTCTTGCTTCTTTGTGCACTTTTCTTCGTCTTTCTGGACTTCTGTTGCCTCTTTCTGCATTTCTCTTGCTTCTTTCTGCGCCTTTCTTCCTCTTTCTGCACATATCCTACCTCTGTAGGCATAGTTAGAAATTAGCATTTAAAAACCTTTGAAATTCACTGAAAAAACCACAGGTTTCAGGGACGTTATAGTTAGAAATTGGCATTTAAAAAACCTTTGAAATTCACTGAAAAAAACACAGGTTTCAGGGACGTTATAGTTAGAAATTAGCATTTAAAAAACCTTTGAAATTCACTGAAAAACCCATAGGTTTCAGGGACGTTATAGTTAGTTGGACATTGCAGTCGTACAAAACCAGTGAAATTCGGCCGTTATAGTTAGTTCACCTAACTATAACTCGCGCCCCCGCAATGCACTGCTGATGACGTCACATATTACATTATTCATGACATGGTCAGTGACATCACTGATGACATCACTGATGACATCATCCACGTGGTAATCTGATGCACCTCCTCACACCCTAATATAACCTTTGATACACCTACTCTAAAATACAGACTACCATTTTCGAAACCATAGACACACCAATACCAGTTACTACATACCCACTCACTGATTCCTGTCTACACACACATCCACTCATTCACCCATACAGTCACTCATACATGCGGTCACTCATCAGTACAGCACTATCATATGCACTCATACACGTATACAGACACTCACACACCGCCACTCATCCATAGCGTTACTCACACACCTAGTCAGTCATGCAAAAAATCAATCCCACTTCCATTTACTCACCCATACAGTTATACAAACACCACCTCACTTACTCATACAGCTACTTACACATACTTGCTCTCTTATATAATCACTGATACAACCAACACACCCATACACACACTCACCCACCCATACAGCCCTTCACAGATTTATTTATTTATTTTTATGTTTTATAGAGCGCGAACTTGACCCGTTAGGGTATCAGAGCGCTTTACAGAATCCTAGGGTTGTACAAAAGGCATGGAATCCCAAGAGTATACAATCGATTGCGAGGGGGCGGGGTGCTGGATACATAAGGGATAGAAGGATACAAAGGTACAGTTTACATTGCAGTTACTCAAGACAAGGCCCCAGGTTTCTTGGAGGGGTGACTAGGTCATCCGAGGGATCCGAGGGAGGCAATAGCCGGCAGTTGTTCAGGGTCTCTGTGGTGGTTGAAGGTAAAAGTTTAAGCGAGGAATTTACCCATAAGGAAGGTTTTGGCCTCCTTTTTGAAGCGTGCCAGAGAGGGATTCTTCTTATGATGGGTGGGAGAGTTCCATATTCTTGGCGCGGCCCCAGCGAAAGCCCGATTGTAAGTTTTTTGTTTTTTTTCCGAAAACGTGCAGGCTGGAGCAAGAGGTCTCTGGCGGACCCGGAGTTTCCGATTCCTCCGGATACCACAAGTTTCTGTGCAAGGTATGCAGGGGAGTTTGAGTATAAAGCCTTGTGTGTGATGCATGCCAGCTTAAGCTGTATCCTGGCCTTGAGAGGAAGCCAGTTCAGCGCTTTCAGGTGTGGAGAAATGTGATCGAATTTCCTTGTGCCGGTAAGTAGTCTGGCGGCCGCGTTGAGGCAGGCTTTTAAAGGTGCCAGGGAGATCTTGGGTAGACCCGAGAGGGTAGAACA
Organism: Calotriton arnoldi; assembly: GCA_963921515.1. Lineage (NCBI taxonomy): Eukaryota > Metazoa > Chordata > Amphibia > Caudata > Salamandridae > Calotriton > Calotriton arnoldi. The sequence goes on from CAWUFW010012425.1 coordinate 335,846, forward strand.
GCCATATTCCAGTCTGGAGATGACTAGTGCTTGGACTGCCATTTTTAGGTCGGGAGCGTCAAGGAAGGGTTTCAGTTTGCAAAGGTAGCTCAGGTGGAATCTGGCTGATTTGGCCATCGAGTTGATGTGGTCCCGCATGTTCAAGTTGCAGACGAGGGTTATTCCCAGTGATTTGGCCGAGTCCACAATGGTCGGTGGGCAATTTAAGGCTGTGATGGCCTTAATCCATATCTGAATCTCAGGGTTGGTTTTAGGAGGGGAAATTAGGAGAAATTCTGTTTTCTTTGCGTTGAGTTTGAGTTGATTGGAGGCGAGCCATTGGACGGTCAGCTTCAGGGCCTCATTCAGGGAGAGAATCTCCTCGAGGGATGAGATTTTGATGTAGGTCTGAGTGTCGTCAGCGTACATATGGTAGGAGATATTTGCAGTGCGTAGGACTTCGGCAAGCGGTTCTAGGTAAAGGTTGAAGAGGGTGGGGGACAGCGTTGATCCTTGAGGGACTCCAATCGTGACCGGAGAGGGAGCAGACAGGTTGCCGTTAATTTGGAATCTCTGTGATCGGTTTTGGAGGAAGGATCTAAACCATTCTAGGACAGAGCCATCCAATCCCATCCTGAGTTTGAGGCGTTCGAGTAGCTTTCCATGGTTGACCGTGTCGAAGGCCGAGGATAGATCTAGGAGGATTAAGAGAAATGTTTTTCCTTGGTCAAGGGCTTGGAGGGCATCATCAACGATGTGGAGCATGGTGGTTTCAGTGCTGTGTCCAGGTCTGAATCTGGATTGGAAGTCATCGAGTAGGTGGAAGTTGTTGATGTGTTGACTTAGCTGCAGTTGCACACACTTCTCCAACACTTTAGCTAAGAGAGGGATGTTGGAAATAGGTCTGAAGTTGTCAGGGGAGGCTGGGTCCAGCGACGGCTTTTTCAAAATGGGGAGGACTTGGCCGGCTTTCAGAGAGTCAGGAATCGATCCCTGCCGGAGAAGGCGTTAATTATTGCAGTCCAGCTAGGAATAATGTATTGGGCGGCGGCAGCAAGGCAGTTGGAGGGGAGCGGGTCGTTAAAATGGTTATTCGGGTTTAAGGTAGATAGGATTTTAGAGACGGAGTCTTCGTCGTAGAGTGTGAAGTCGGTCCAGTGTGCTTGATTCTTAGGTGAAGCCTGTCGGGGCGGCGTGGAAGGAGGAGGCAGGTCAGTAGTGGGTAGAGAGTATGAGGCGGAACTAAGTTCGTTACCTAAGGCTTTGATTTTGTCCGCAAAAAAAGAGGAGGATTCCTCGGATGATATTAGAGACTTGGGACTTTCTTTCGATGTTTTGGCCAGTTTGTTGGATTGGTGTTTGACCAGTTCAAAGAGTTTACGGGGTCTGTTCTTGGTGTTCCCCAGTTCCGATCTGTAGAATTCTTTTTTTGAGTTGAGGATGTTCCTGTTGTAGGTATTTCTGGCCTGGCGGAGAAGTTTTAGATGTGCGGCAGAGGGGTGCTGTCTCCAGTTTCTTTCGGCTTGCCGGAGGGATCTCCTCTCATTGTTGAGGGATCCAGTGAACATGGGGTTTCTATCTTTGATTTGGGTTATTTTTAGTTTTAGTGGGGCTAGGTCATCCAGAATGTTCGATATAGTCGCAGAGTAGTGATCGTTGAGGTCATTGACCGTTGTGATATGCGAGGGGGGGGGGAGGTCAGATTTGCACCGAGCCTCCAGTTCTCTGTGGTCCAGATTCTTGGTGTCTCTGACCCAGCGTTTAGGAATCACCGGCTGCGGTGCCCTAGTCTTGTGGGTGCCAGGTAGTAGGAAGGCGATGGCGTGGTGGTCAGACCAGTCACATGGGTCTATAGAGATAAGCTTGACTGTTGATTCCTTAGAGATGATCCAGTCAAGAATGGCCCCTTTCGAGTGAGTTGGGAGTGAGCAAGATTGGGTCAGGGCTTGATCGGCCAGGAGGTCTTTGAGGGCGTTGACATGAGGATCCTTGGGATCGTTCCAGTGCAGGTTGAAATCGCCAAGGAAAATGTCTTTAGCGTTGGAGGAACTCTTAGCTGTGAAAATTTCCTTGAACCCATACACCCAGTGAATCACCCACTCACACAACTATGCACAGTCACACACCCCCCACTCACCCACACAGATACTCAAGCACCCATAGAGATGCTCAGACAACCAATCAATAACACATATAGACACTCATGTAGCTACTCACCAACCCATGCAGCCGCTTACACACCAACTGACAGACTGATAGAGACATTCACACAGTTTAGTCACTAACCCATGCATTCAGTAAGACACGTTTAATCACTCACTTATACAGTCAGTCATGCACCTACTAAATCATCCATTCAGACACTTATACACCCACTCATTCTTCAATACACCTTGATAGATATATATATATATATATATATATATATATATCATATTTAAACTTTACAGAAACAGTCACTGGATGATGTCATCAGTGATGTCATCCGTGATGTCACTGACCATGTCATGAATGATGTAATATGTGATGTCATCAGCAGTGCATTGCGGGGGCACGAGTTATGGTTAGGTGAACTAACGATAACGGCCGAATTTCACTGGTTTTGTACGACTGCAATGTCCAACTAACTATAACGTCTCTGAAACCTATGGTTTTTTTCAGTGAAAATATATCTCCTCACAGATTTCGGTCTGAAAACTCTCGGCACGCTCTGCAGCTGGTGCTGGCGTTGGGGCTTGACCGCTCGCCCTTTGAGCAATGGTAAACAAAGAGACACCGCACTCCGTGAACTTGAGTATAAGGGTTTATTCAACTTTTTCAATTGTTCCACCAATGCTTTTCGACCAACCAAGTCTTTGTCATGGTAGAGGAGTCCTTTTTCTTACTCCTTATATACTGTTCTCATATCTGCCAATTAGGAGGCATTATGGGAGATGTAGTATTTACTTTAAAACAATAACATACATGGTTTATGCATCCTCTAATACTTCATTTGGAAATGCAATCACAACCATATTATTAATATCATTATGCCGATGAACTATCTGTATAGTACCCTCATTTATTACAAGAAGTGTGAGTTTGTGTGTAGTTTTCAGTATGTGTCCAGTATAGTAACAATGTCAGGGCATGTGGTCTAGTGCCACATATCCACCTGTGTCATGTTGATGCCTGGGCTAGAACCAAATGCCTCAGCTCTGTGCGTCTATGTCTGGACTCACACTATTGTGTCGGTCTAGTACCAATATCGACCATCTCACTTCTGTACATGTTGTACAATGGTGTCTACTAATTAATATGAATATTTGGAATTGCAATTACATCACAAATGTGTCAACACCTTTCTTAGTATAACTTCAATGCCTCATAACATTTTCATAACCACTGATAATCGGTGTCATAGATGCGCATAAGGTTCTTCATCGTTGTTTAGGCCATTAGGCATCTTTGTTTTCAGTCTGATGATATATTTGGATTTAAGACCTCTTCATTTTTTAGTCCTGTTGCCACCTTGTTCACTTGGTGGGATCATGTCCACACCATAATATCTCATTATCCTCCAATTGTTTTCCTGACGTGCTATTTGTTTTGCTGTTGCACACATTGGGTCACGATGTTTTACTGCTCTTATTTGTTCCAATATTATTATTTTTTTAGCAAGCATGCTGTGCTTTCCACGTAGCAGAGACCACAAGCCCATTCAATTATGTAGACTACATATTGTGTACTGCATGTTATTCTCTTTTGGATCGGAATTGTTTTGTGGTCTCTGTCCATGAGGGTTTGCATATTTATGCCAATCTTGCATGCTTTACAGCTGTTACATTTGATGAATCCACTCTGTCGATCTTCCAACCAATTCTTTGGTCGATTGTCCTGAAAATGACTCTTTACAAATTGATCTTTTAATAATTGTGTTTTTCTGTAAGTGACCTGAGGATGTTTGCCCAAGAGAGTCCCAATATCAGGATCTTTAGATATTAGATGACAGTGCTTTCGTACAATATTCATGATTTTAGTACTCTCTTTGCTATATATTAGTACTAAGCTAGGAGCTTCTTGATCTTCTTTTACTGCTACTTGCTTCTCTCTACGAATGATCAACGTTTCAGCGTGTGGTTTCAATCTCACTTTTTGTAGGCTCTTTTGCAGATCTTTGTCTATCACCTCTGTATCTCAGTCATTTTATTGTCTCATCAAATTTTTCTTCTGTATCTCTGGAGCAGTTCCTCCTCATTCTTTTTTTTCACCAGCCATGAAAAAAAGAGGGTCCAAAAATATAAAATCCCTATGCATTTTCCATAGACTTCTTTAGACAGGGCTCCAGCAGAAACTGCTAAAAGGAATTACACCAAATTTGGCAGAAAGCTAGATCTTGATGCGCAGATTGTTCTTTTTGTGATTTGGTATAAATCCATTCAGAAGTTTTCGAGAAATGATGGTTAATAAAATTTAGATATCTAGACGGTTGGGTCCGCGAGAGTCTTTAGAGACTCTCGCCCAGGGAGCTTAATTTTCCTTGGACCATCTCGCTTCCACGGGAGTCAGACTACCGCAGGAGCAAGCACTCTGATAGGCTGCCAGCAACATGGGAAAAATGTTGCTGGCATCCATTACAGGACTTGGAGACTTAGTCCCTTGTCCTGAACATGTAAAAAAAAATATATATATAGCTAGGCTAGGGATACTCTGAGGGTTTTTTCACTCGATTTTACTGCTTTTTAAGTGATGGCATCTACTCGTTTCGGCTGCCACACGCAGACTGCCACACGCAGCCTTGTTCATGATACTGAGCCTCATTTTTTAAGTGATTTAAATACACACAAGTTCTATTGAAACAAGTTTACGTAGACAGAGGACAATAACCATTGTAAACCAAGGCAGTACATTTGGTTAATACGGGCGCCATTTTGGAACAGCTTGTATTGCACATGATACTCAATTATTTCCAATGCCAATGCATTTATTTCCTCATTGAAATACATTTGAGCAGGACAGTTCCATAACAATTGATAAATCTTAAAATGAGAAATATATAAAAAAGGAAAAGTTCCTTTTTATTAAAGTGCATCAGTGCTTATTGTCCCTTAGCTGCCTATGTACACCTATCACAATGTCCGCCTTTCTTAAATAAAGTGCATGTGCTAACTTCATTTTTCTGTTTTTCTATATATTTATTTCATATATTCTTTTTATTTCTAATTTGTTAAAGTTCTAGTGCTCATTCAAGTTTCTAACTATAAAGGTGCTTTGAATAATAAAGTGCTAGTGCCTATTGTCCTCCTAAATTACAAATAATTGAATTAAAAATTGGCTCTCTTGAACGTGCAAACTCTACTGTAGTCATTAAAACAGGCATGTGAACAAATCTTCGTCCATATTTAATCCATAATCCATTAGGTTCATTGCTGTCTAGCTCAAGGATATAATAGGATTCCAGCTTTCTCAATTTTTGATTTATATACACGCATGTCCCGCACACGCCATTCATCGAGGGCACAGGAAGACCGCACCGAAGCAAAACCGGTCCGTAGTTCATGTAGAAACAGTTTTATTCTTTTTAAAGTTTTTAGGTTTCAGCAAAGTGCATGTGCAAAATGGGGATAAAGACCAACGCATTTCGGGCTGGGGCCTTTGTCGGGGTCATAGAGTGTGCTGTACAGAGTGTCTATAAGTAGGGACTCAACAGGTCCCACCCACAACCATTAAAACCAGAAATTTAAAGGAACATAGGTCTGTTCTCATAAATGACAGTAGCGCAGAAGTTGCAAAAGCCATAGTTCATATATTTACACTTATGTTAAGGCATTAGTGCATGTTTTGTAATGTGTGACATTATCTATGCAAAAACAATGTGCAGGTTGGATGTTTCCAAAATTATGGTAAAGTACCCCAGAAATAACATGTCACATATGTTTACATATATTTCTAAGACAATTAATATTTTAGAAGAACTTTCAACCGAAAAAACAAACAAGCATATGGCTGGTTAATAAGAGCATTTGATATTAGATTCATGCCTAACCGATTCAACAGGGAAGCTGACTGAGACAAAGATCACACATGATTGATTACCTGGACTGTTGGGTTGTTATAAAAGGGGGTCGATAAAATAGTAAGACACATAAGGAGATTATAAGATTAAAAGAGGGCTCAAGTTAGCAGGTTATGGACTGTATCAACACTGTTAATGCCTGACATCTTAATGACCAAACGGATAGAGTTAATGTTAAAGTGTACGGTGCTAAGCTACAGCAGACTACAAGCGGTGTAATCGTATATATCTCCTTTCTCTCAAGAGAAATAATATATGTTAAAGTGCATAGTATCTCTTTAAGGTGCATAGTATCCGTAGATGCCCCACGTTTTCTTTTCATAGGGGGCAGAATGCCTATTCTCAGATATGCAAGACAAGAGACAGAAGGTCAGGGCACTCAGAGCCTGCACCAGTCAGTTTAGTATTGGGTAGTTTGGGCAAGAATAGTGGTGCAAAGAGCTGGGAACGTGACCTTCCTATGTCCCCACAAGTTTGGAAAACCAAAAACACAAGGTACAGGATAGCTCAGCACACACCTATAGTCAAGAAATACAGTTACAAGGACTACAGTGAAATATCCTGATTAATAATTAGTGAACAAGAAACAATCTCCCAAATGAATCCAATGAGTCTTCGGAATACTTGAAAAAAATATCCTTCTTATATTATTTTTCTTCAAACTTCTTTTTTTTTTTTAAAAACACAATACAAAATTCATAGCTGACGCAGCGCGTTTTGTCCCAAAGGGACTTCTTCAAGGCTGTTTATGTTTTTATGCAGTCCACAACAACAGTACACAACGTCAGTTCATAACATATCAAGTTGTCTTGGCACAAGTGAATTTCTTAGTAAAAGAAGATGGCACATCACTGTTGTAAATTATGAATGTTCATTTACAAGCGGATATGGATCACTCAAAGATCTTGTTAGAAAGAGCACCACTATAGTAAGTTGTGGGTGCTGATACGCTATGAGGGTATGGTCACCCCAAATTAGTGCAAGGACAAGTAGCTATGTGGTCCGTAGTCCGGGTCTGAAGAATCACGCCAGAGATGACTACGGACTATAGTGGTGCTCTTTCTAACAAGATCTTTGAGTGATCCATATCCGCTTGTACAAAGCGAAATCAAGAGCCATGAATAAAAGGAGAGAGTACCTACTATTTCCTAAACAGCTCAGTGACAAAAAAGAAGAAAGCAAAGATGAGTTAAGATTCATAACACAATTTAACACCTCCAGCAACACAGTCAGAAATATATATATATATCTCCAACAATACGCGTCATCTCCTTCGTGAAATAACACACCACAGTCCATTATGCTTTTAAGCAAGTTTTATTCCTGGCAAATGCAACTCAACGCATTTCGGAGAACGAGTCTCCTTGATCACGTGATCAAGGGTAACCGTGAATAATCTGGTAATTTCTGTATTTTTGAAATGTAGCATTAAATAGTGCATTACTTGGCTAGTTATAGAAATTTATAGCAATACTGATTCTGCACCTTGATCCCATTACTGTACTCCTTTTAATATGGCCATCCAAATGCTATTTCATGATATTGAGTTTTAATTTATGTGTACACCCAGAAAATAAATACTGGTACTGCACACCTCATTTACATGAGCCACAAGGTATACACTGTAATAGGATCTTAAAGTGTGCCCTTCTGGCTGAAGACAACCAACAACCCTTTGTTGAAAATTGTGTCTTTTATTGTATGCCATAGTTATTCCTGTTTTTCTTTTCAGAAATGGTCTTGTTCACATTAGAAATCCTCACTTGGATTTGATGCCTGAGGACATTCTTTATCATTTTGGTCTGGGAACAAAAACACATAACCTGCCTGCCATGTTTAGTGATGTCAAGGTAAATGAATATGCTGCTTTGCGCTTTTACTTAATTTGATTAATTTATTTACTTGTTGCATTTTTCAGCCGCTATAACATTCATTGTGAAGCATTGCTATGATCCAGAGATCCAGGGAGACAAATTCCAGGATTGAGACCAATGGCTTCCTCCTTGGTGGCTAGAATGATAATGATGTCACCTAACTTGCCTTTGACTGCCTTACAAAAAGCATTAAAAAATAATCAAAGCTAAACTCCTTGGTAAACTGATGGAAGACTCTCTCAAGGCCAATTTCATACCTCTTGGCCTTCAAGTAGACAACAATCTATCCTGTAATGTTTATGGACAATGGGAAATTTCATCAAGGGGCTCCGCTATATCATCAATAACTACTAAAATGTGGTATAGACACCACACCAGCACAGACATAGCACCAACAAATCGAGATTACTGAATTCAGGAAAAAGATCTTGAAAAATAACCCTTTCCTCAATTCAAGAAACAACCCTATAAAATCCGGAAAAATATCTCGGATTTTACTATTATATTGCTAGCTTGCAAAATGAACAACTTTGAAAGAAATCTATTTATTGTTTTTATCGCACAAAAACCAAGTAGTTTTATTATTACATACCATAGTTCCTCATCTTCTGTTTAACTCCCACTCCCAAGTTGTTTTACCTTCATACATAGTTCTACAGTAGTGATGTAGATCCACACTATCGGGGCTTAGGAGCCTCACCTGGGTCGGATAGGGTACTACAGAAGGTTTGGCAAGGGGTATGACACTATTGTAGCCCCCCGTCAGGAATGACTTCAAAGAAGCAGCTGAAGAAAGTCATCTGGACTGAGGGGTAACAGAAGGCTTTTGACACCCTGAAAGAGGCGCTGTGCACAGCACCTGTTCTCAAAGCACCTGATTTCAGCAAGGAGTTTGTGGTCCAAACAGATGCTTCTGAATATGAAATTGAGGCAGTGTTATCACAGCTAAATGATGAGTTTCATTTATTAGCAGGGGACTACTCCCCAAAGAGCAGTGTAGGACTGCCATGGAGAGGGAAGCCTTTGCTGTGGTTATTTCAGTGAAGAAGCTGAGACCCTACTTGTTTGGGACTCACTTCAGGGATCAGACTGACCACAGGCCTCTCAGATGACTCATGCATATGAGAGAAGAAACCACCAAACTGTTAGGACGGTCCATCTCCCTACAGAATATGGACTTTACAGTGGAGCACAGACCTGGGACTGACCATGCCAATTCAGATGGCCTTTCCAGGTTCCTCTGCTTAGATGATAACTGGCAAGGGAATGGCTGAGTTTCTCCTTCACCTTTCATCTGGGGGGGCATGCAGGAAAATGACTTTTTGTATGGTCACCCCCATTTTTTCTGGACTAATACTACTGTTTTTATTTTTACTATTTTCACTGGGTCACTGCTAACCAGGCCCCTTTGCATGTGCTCAGACCCCTAGAACATGTCAAAATTGGCTTCACTCCTGATTGGCATATTTAACTTACCTATAAGTCCACAGCATATGGTACAAATGTGTACCCAGGGCTTGTAAGTTACATGTCACCAGTGGAATGCAGCACATATTGTGCCACCACTAAAATGACAATGCAAAGCATATCTCCAGGCCTGCCTCCTGCAGCCAAAGCGTGCAGTTTTAAAACTGCCAGTTTGACCTTGCAAAGTTAACCTTTTGCCATTCCTAAATCTTCTTCTTTTTTTAATATTCATGTGTCACTCCTAGGGCAGCCCTTAAAATGCCCATAGGGCAGGGAGCATGCTAAAGTATGGCAGGTGTACTTATATTTTACATGCCTCAGCAGTGAAAAACATTCAAAGTCGTTTTTCACTGTGGCAAGGCGTGCTCTCCCATAGAAAAGTACAGGGTTACATTATAAAACCTTATAATGCTTAACTTTTGGGAATAGCTAGAAAATGATTCAGGGGCTCATTTTAACAGTAATTCAAAATCCATCCTAATGGCCAAGTCTGATTATTATTACAATTTTGAAAATTACACTTTTAGAAATTTGTCATTTTCCTACCTAAGCCAAATGCACCTTTCTGACAGTGTTCAATGTCAACTGATTGTAAATGGCTTTCCCATAGTGAGATGTGTATTGCCCCTAGACAGTGCACAAAGCACTTGTGTGTTGAGAGATGGCCTGGGGGGGGCTGGGCCCAGCCCCTTCCTGAGCTTCGAAGGAGGCCTACCCTGTCACTGGTAGATGTACGTTACATCTAGGCCTGCCTCTCCTATGTTTTCATAGCCGGTTTGTCTCCAAACTTAGGTGTTTATGACACAAAGGAAGTATTAAATAGCAACTTAAAAGAGTAAATTGGCCCCAGGAGATGGGTCCTCCCTCTCATAAAAAAATAACATCTGCCGCAGTGGCTGGGGTCCCTCTGGCCTTTAAATGGCTCCGGGAGGTGAGCTGCACACCCCCTTTTTACAGAAAATGAAACATTATGCCCCGATGCCCTGGACCATCCCCAGGGGGGCTGGGGTTTTATTTGAGAAGGGCAGGAGCTCGTTCGTGGATCCACGTTGACATTAAAATAAAATTACGGTTTTGGCCCCAGAGGGCCTCCCTGTGCCAACCCTTCACCAGGCCAAAGGGGTCAGGGTATCCCTACCTTCCCCCGTATATTATTTTAATTCTTTTTTCAGGGCAGAGGACTGAGTCCCCGCATCCTAAATTGGCTACTGCAACATCTTGTTGATGTAGACGGTAGCCAATCAGATCTAATCTTTTGATCTGTTGGGGCTGCGAATCCTTCACAGTCTAAAATATACAAACATTTTGAACATTAATTTCTCAAAAATTACTGAACGGATTTACACCAAATCAGAAAAGGCATGCTTTCTGGGTAGTGATCTAGCAGTCCGTCAAATTTGGTGTAATCCCGTTCAGCTGTTTTTTTCTGTGTGGCTGGTCAATTTTCCTATAGAAAATTGTATAGGGAAAATGTGTTTTGGGACCCCCCTTTTTCTTGACCCCTGGTTGACGGACCTCCCCAAAACTTTCCAGGAAGGAGCCGAGGTGGATGAGACTTTTTTTTTTTGGAAAGCTTTATGAAACTGGACCACAGCTATTAGCAAACCAAAAAACCATTTCCTATGGAAGTGGTCCTAACTATATATATATATATATATCTACTGGCGGTCGCCAGTAGATAGTTATAGTTAGGACCTATTTTCCATAGGAAATCCGCAACATTCTATTTGAAATAACTCTTGCGTCGGTTGACGAATCTTCGCGAAATTTTCAAACTTTATGGCCCGGTCCGCTCCTACCCTGAAAGTTTTGGGGTGATTCGTCAAGCGGGGGCCGAGAAAAAAGGGGGGTCCCAAAACGTGTTTTCCCAATTCATTTACCCATAGGAAACTTTAGCCACGGCTACAGCCCGAACTGCTGAACGGAATTACACCAAATTTGGCAAAGAGGTAGTTCTTGGTTCAGAAAGAACCCTTTTGTTAAATGGTGTAAATCCGTTCAGTAGTTGCTGAGAAAATCAAAAGTAAAATCACATATATATCTATGGCCGCGTAGGGTCCGCATACACTCCCGATCACGAGCTGCATGCTAATTGGCTGTCCACACTCCAAATCAGGAAGTGTTGGCAGCCATTTTGTCCCTCGGTAGAACCGAGGCAGAGAAACAAGTGCGCAAAACGCACAAAGGGGGCAGGGTAGAAACACCCTGACCCCTAGGTCTGCTCAGGGGGTCCCACAAGGACCCCTGGGCAGAAAAAAGCATTTTTGAAGAAAAAAATTGGCGGGATGTGCTTAGGGTGCGCGAATCCCGCCGTAAAAAAAATCGAAGCGCGGTCTCCCGCGCTTCGATGCTATTTTGCCCCCGGGTGGGCCAAGTGGTGGGGGCATGTGGGAGGAGGGTTTACAGTTAATGGGGGGGCCTCTAAGGCCCCCCAAGCCCCGGGGACCGCCACCCCCCGGGGCTTTCTAATAAAAATGGTGGGGCGGGAGGGCACTGTGCCCTCCTGCAGCCCCGGGGACCGCCACCCCCCGGGGCTTCTTTTTTTAAATTTTAAATACCTGTGTGGGGGGGCTCCAGCCCCCCCACATGCCCCGGGGACCGCCACCTCCCCGGGGCACTAAAAAATTTAAAATGGGGGTCCGTTTCGGACCCCCGAAGCCCCGGGGACCACCACCTCCCCGGGGCTTTGCAGAAGTGGGGAGGGGGGCCGCGCGGCCCCCCTCCTGGAGCCTGTGGTGGCCCTGGGGACCGCCACCCCCCAGGGCCGGCTCCTGCAGTGTCTCGGGGTGCCTACCCCCGGGACACTGCTGTTTGCAATGGCAGGACGGGAGCCTCGCGGCTCCCGTCCTGTCATTGCAAACTTGCTTGCTTCATTGAAGCGAGAGCAGGGAAACCTGCTCTCGCTTCAATGAAGCAAAGCAGATTGCTTTTCCATAAGGGGAGCTGCATGTCAGCAGCTCCCTTATGGAAAAGCAATGCCGGCTCCCGCAGGACTCGTGGAGCCGGCGGGACCGTGCCATTAGTGACCCGGGAGGGGAGCCACGCAGCCCCCCTCCCCAGAAATAATTTTTTTTTTTTTTTTTAAACGTAAAGGCCGGCCCCGTGGGATGGGGTCTCCGGGGCCTTAAATGGCCTGAGGAGGGGGGCCACGCAGCCCCCCTCCAAAGATTTAAATTAAAAAAAAAAGAGGGCATGCCCCGGGGGATGGGGTCCCCGGGGCCAAAAATGGCCGAGGGAAGGGGGGCCACGCAGCCCCCCTCCCATACAAAAAAAAAAGACCAGCATCGTGCCGGAGGCCCCGCCCCCTCCCTGCAGCAGTCTGCAAACGTGCCCCCTGACGCGTTTTAAGAAGGGGAAGTAATTCCCCTTGAATACTGGGGGTCCCTGGGGGCCAACTAGCCCACCAGGAACCTCCAGTATGCGCCAGGGGGCTGCATTGCAGAGAGGTGTATAGAGGCCACGCCCCTTTTTACACCTCTCTGCAACGCAGCTCTGGGGCGCTTTTTGGAGGTACATGGTGGGATAGTTGGACTCCAGGGACCCTCAGGATTCCAGGGGACTTAATCCCCCAACTTAAAACGCGCCACGGGGCGTGTTTGCACAGTGCTGAAGGGAGGGGGCGGGGCTTCAGGTGACATGTGTGCAAACAGGCCCCGTGGCGCGTTTTAAGATGGGGAATTAAATCCCCTTCAATCCTGAGGGTCCCTGGGGGACAACTAGCCCATCAGGTACGTCCAGAAAGCGCCACAGAGCTGCGTTGCAGAGAGGTGTAAAAAGGGGCGTGGCCTCTGAACACCTCTCTGCAACGCAGCTCCCTGGCGCATACTGGAGGTACAGGGTGGGCTAGTTGGACCCCATGGACCCTCGGGATTGAGGAGGAATTAATTCTCCAACTTAAAACGCGCCACAGGGCGTGTTTGCAGACATGTCACCTCAGGCCCCACCCCCTTCCTTCACCATTGTGCAAAAATTCCTCTAAAATCAGCCGAACTACGAATTCCGATTTACTCACCTGTTATCAGGAGAGACCTCAGTGCTGCATCTTTGAGCCCAGTACTGATCCTGAAAAGTAATTTTAACCGTACTTACCCGTAACTTGAATTTCCTTCCATAGGATATCATTGACTGGTTTCACTTGGAAATTCTTCTAAGTGTGGAGTTTTGGAACTTTATAATATTCCTCTAAAATCAGCCGAACTACGAATTCCGATTTACTCACCTGTTATCAGGAGAGAACCCAGTGCTGCATCTTTTAGCCCAGCACTGACCCTGAAAAGTAATTCTAACCGTACTTACCAGTAACTTGTATTTCCTTTCTTAGGAATCCATTGTCTGGTTTTCAGCAGAAAAGTTTCAAAGTGTCGATTTTCACAAACTACAAATATTCCTTAAAAATGCCTGTATGACTTAAACGCATTCTTTCAACTGTTTACAGGAGATGCACCAGTGCTGGATCCAGGTTCCACCACTGAGTAAGAAAAAGTAACGATAACACTACTTACCTGCTAAGTGAATTTCCTCCCATAGGATAACATTGGTGATTCTATGTGAGAAAGTTTCTAAGTGTCAAGTTTTAAAATACAATAATATTCCTTAAAAATCACTACTGTAACCAAAACGCTTTTACTCAACTGTTTACAGGAGATGTCCCAGGACTGAATCTAGGATCCAGTCCTGTGGTTAGAAAAGTAATCCATAAAGTAACTAATTGCATTTAACTAGAAATTCACATTGAGCTGAATGTTGCATTGTGTTTGAAAATGTGTTGCCCATTACTGTAACTGTAACTTATGTACTTAAAAGTCTATTGCCTATTTGCAAAGTATTTAAACTAAAGTAATTCATTCTGAGAAAGTATATTTTGTAATGTATAATGTAATTACAATGTAATTTAAAAAATAAAATATCTAAAAATAAATAGTTTAAAAAAATGTAGTAAATCATTATCAAAAAAATAAATATAACAATTAATACATTTAAAAATTGTCATTTACAAAACCTTTGAAATTCACTGAAAAAAACAATAGGTTTGAGGCACGTTACAGTTAGGAATTAGCATTTAAAAAACCTTTGAAATTCACTGAAAAAACCATAGGTTTCAAGCACGTTATAGTTAGAAATTAGCATTTAAAAAACCTTAGAAATTCACTGAAAAAACCATAGGTTTTAGGGACAGTTATAGTTAGTTGGACATTGCACTCGTACAAAACCCGTGAAATTCCCCTGTTATAGTTAGTTCAGCTAACTATAACTCGCGCCCATAATGCACTGCTGATGACGTCACATATTACATCACTCATGACATGGTCAGTGACATCACTGATGACATCACTGACATCTCAGATGACATCACTGATGACATCATGCAGTGACTGTGTGTTTCTATAAAGTTTAAATATGTTTAATATATATGCCAAGGTGTATTGAATAATGAGTGGGTGTATAAGTGTCTGGATGGATGATTTAGTAGGTGCGTGACTGACTCTATAAGTGAGTGATTAAACGTATCTTACTAAATGCATGGGTTAGTAACTAAACTGTGTGAATGTCTTTATCCGTCTGTCTGTTGGTGTGTAAGTGGCTCCATGGGTTTCTAAATAGCTACATGAGTGTCTATATGAGTTATTGATTGGTTGTCTGAGTATCTGTATGGGTGCCTGAGTGTTTGTGTGGGTGGGGTGTGTGTGACTGCACATAGATGTATCAGTGGGTTATTCACTGGGTGCATGGTTTCAAGAGTGCATCTGTGATGGACTGTATGGGTGGGTGAGTGTAAGTGAGAGTGTGTGATTGTGAGAGTGGCTGTATGGATGAGTGTGTACTTGTATTAGTGATTGTATAAGAGCATAAGAATGTGCTAGTATTTGTATGAGTAAGTGAGCTGGTGTGTGTATAATTGTATAGGTGAGTAAATGGCAGTGTGATTAATTATTTGCATGACTGACTAGGTGTGTGAGTACCTCTATGGATGAGTGGCGGTGTGTGAGTGTCTATGTAGGTGTATGAGTGCATATGATAGTCCTGTACTGAGTGACCCTAAGTATGAGTGACTGTACAGGTGAGTGAGTGGATGTGTGTGTAGACCTAAGAATCAGTGAGTGGGTATGTAGTTATTGGTGTTGGAGTGTCTATGGTTTTGAGAATGGCAGTCTGTAATTTAGAGTGGGTGTATCAAAGGTTATATTAGGGTGTGAGAAGATGCATGAAATTATCACATGGATGATGTCATCAGTGATGTCACTGACCATGTCATGAGTGATGTAATATGTGACGTCATCAGCAGTGCATTGCGGGGGTGCGAGTTATAGTTAGCTGAACTAACTATAACGGGGGAATTTCACAGGTTTTATAAGAGTGCAATGTCCAACTAACTATAACTGTCCCTAAAACCTATGGTTTTTTCAGTGAATATATATATATATATATATATATATATATATATATACACAAAAACTTCAATGCATAAGCACTAAAATAGGACAATCATTTCCCATAGTTGTTAATGATATAGACTTATAGTGGAAACATGGCGGCCATCTTAGAACATGTAGTGGCATTCACAATGTATTTATTCAATCTAGGTTGTAGATGGAAAATTCCATACATGTTACAACCTGTTACATTTCATTTCGCCATTTTAATACACAATTTCTTGTTGTATTTCTTTTTATAAAGTGCGCAATATATTTTTTAGCTGCCACATTTGATTTCATTACCACTGTTCAACATCAACTATGAAACTACAAGTCAAGAATTCATTTCTTATCGTTCATTTTTAAAGTGCTAGTGCTCAATTGTGCTTTTAAAGTGCAGTACTAATATTTTTATAAAGTGCATGGCTGTTCTTAAAAATTCACATCATTAACTGGGCTTAATACCCCTTAAAGAATAGAGATAAATATATTCTCTCTTACTCCTTTTAAATGAATAATTTAAAAAAACTTCCATCTTTTAAAGTGCTCTATATATTTTCTTGTTTTTAAAGTGCTAGTGCTCATTATCTCTCTTGTAGTCCTCTGATTATTCTAAAAACAATACATTCTACTAATCTTCTTGATGTTGCTCCTCCTGATGAATATACATTATGAGATTTCAATAAACATTTGTTCATTACAGGCATGTAAATTACTCTTCATCCAGATTAAAACCATTAGGTTCCTTAGTATCTAATTCTAGGATGTAATAAGTTACCAACTTCCTCAGTTTCCTTTCTCTAGCTCCTCCTCTCCTTTTCTTGGGCACTTGTGCTAGGCAGCTGTATGTCATAGCTGAGGGGTCACTCTGGTGTTCCTTTTCAAAGTGCCTGGCTATTGGATAGCTCCTATCCTTATTAATGATGGCTCTCCTATGCTGCAATATTCTTCTGTGGACTGGGAGTGTGGTGCTCCCCACATACATTTTCCTACATGGGCACCTCAAAATGTACACCACAAAACTCGATTTACATGATAAAATTACTGTTTTGTTGAAGGTTGTTTTAAAAAATGACAAGTTTTTCCCATGTTGGCATGACTTACACTTGGAACATTTTTGAAAGCCTTCCCTCTGCCTGAGCCATGTTTGTTGAGGGGCTGCGCTCACATATTCACTTTTAACTAAATGGTCTCTTAGAGACTTTGATTTTCTATACGTGATTTCAGGTCTCTTCTTCACTTCCTGTCCCAGTATTGGATCTTCTACAATAAAGTGCCAGTGCTTGTTTAAAACCTGTCTCATCTTCTTATGATTTACATTATATGTTATGAATCTATGTGTGCCGCTCTGACCTCTGTTCTTATTTCTCAATGTTGTTTTTGATGGTTGGAACAGCGCCTCTTTAGATTTCTAGCTTTTTTTGATGCTGTTTCCAAAGTACTGATAGAGTAACCCCTTTCGATAGAGCTATGTTTCATCTCTTGCTCTACTTTAGCATACTCGTGAAGGGTACTACATGCTCTTCTGGCTCTAGAAAATTCCCCAAAGGGGATACTCTTTATAAGGGGTACAGGGTGAGAGCTCCCTGCATGTAAAATAGTATTTCCAATGGTTGGTTTTCTAAATACTGTACTCTCCAGTTTCTCCCCTTCCACACATACTCTAATGTCTAAAACTTCATTGATTGCTTACTCCTATGTCCAACAAAATTCAGATTCAGGTCATTGTTATTTAATTCACTGATGAATTGATCCACCTCTGTCTCCGTGCCCTGCCACAGCACGAAGACATCATCAATAAATCTAGACCAAATTAGAATCTTCTCTGACCAGTGTTCAAGTATTTGGCCTCCGAGCACCTGCTCCTCCCACCAGCCAAGATGTAAATTAGCATAACTGGGGCAAAACAGGTGCCCATTGCCGTTCCTTGTTCTTGTTGGAACATTTCCTTCCCAAACAAGAAGATGTTTCTGGTTAGACACCATTCCATCATTTCGAGGATCATACGATTATGATTAGCAAATCCCATGGGTTTCATCCTCCGCAAATGTTCTGAGGCTTTTAATCCATCTTTATATATACATATACAGTCTCAGACACACTCACAGACCCATAGAAGCACTGACAGACCCATTCACAGACCAACACATGCACTCACAGGCCTAGTCACAGACCCATACAGGTACTGACAGACCCATGCAAGCAGTCAGAGACCTCCTCATACACCCACTTACAGACCCACTCAACCAATCACACACTCACTCACAGACCTACACATGTGCTCTCACATCCACTGACAGAACCACACAAGTACTCACAGACCCACTGACAGAGCCAAACAAGCACTCACACACCCACTCAGAAATCCTTTTTAAAAAAAAAATTTATTAGCCATTTGTATGACAGCATACAAAAAGATAAAATGAGTAGATAATATGAAACCAACACAGAAAAGCAACACAAACATCGGGGGGAAGAGAACAATGAGAAACATTTACACCACGCATGAAGCACATGCTATTTAGTTAGTACGTGAGTTCGATACAACCCTTTTTTTTAAAAAAAAGGGACCCTGCTCCTGATACAGAGAGTAGGCTAATAGCATGATGATAATAATAATAATAGTGGTGTGAGATTAAATCCATTGAAGACTACCCCATATCCATTTAAATCTAAGCCAGGAGCTAGGGCCTCTGGCCTGGGCTAGCGCTAGTTCAGACTCGAACACCTGTCTAAGCAGTGTCCAGACTTCATTCCCATTTGGGCTGGTAGGATTTATCCAGGCTCTTGCGATGTACAGACGAGCACATACAATAATGATAGAGTTTAGTGACCTCTCTTGAATGTTAGCCCCGTGTTTGTACCCGAGGAGAATTTCCTTATCCGTGAAATGAAATGAAATGAAATAGGGTATTTGTTGGAGTGCACAGCTACTCAGGCTAGAGTGTCCTGGCGCCTAAACCAGCGGAAGGAAAAAGTGAGAGAGCCCCAGCCTAGTGATTAAACAGCCAAGTTTTCAAATTTTTCCTGAAGGAGAGTAGGTCAGAATTAAGCCTCAATGGCACCGGGAGGCTGTTCCACAATTTCGCGCCAAGGAAGCCAAAGGATCTGCTGCCGGTATGGGCCAGACGTATCTTGGGCACGCTGGCCAGGTTGGCATTGGAGGAGCGTAGCGGCCTCAAAGTAGTGTGATGATTAACCCGTTTCATTAGGTAGCCGGCTCCTACATTGTGGAATGCTTTAAAGAAGATGGTCAAGACTTTAAAGTCTATCCGGTCTTTGATGCGGAGCCAGTGTAATGATGTAAGAGTCGGAGTTATGTTAGATCTGAGTTTAGGTTTACAAATGGCTCTGGCTGCTGCGTTTTGAACCACTTGTAGGGCGCTGGATCAAAGATTTGGGCAGACCGAGGTACAGGCTGTTGACGTAGTCCAGCTTTGAAGTCACCATGGCCTGCACTACGATCTTCCTACTTTCAACCGGAAGCAGTGGCAGGAATTTTTTTAGCATTCGCAAGATGCCGAAATGTGCCAGTAAGATTTTGAATCTGGGGCCGCATAGAGAGAGTTCGGTCTATCATGATTCCTAAGTTTTTGGCTTTCTCCTTTTCTGCGGGTGGAGGTGGCAAATCCGTGGGCTGAAACTCGCGGCCAAGATGCCCTGTAAACATTGCGGATACTTTATTCCAAAATAGATTCAACCCCAGTCAGCAAACATATGTTTTAAATCTGCCGCAAACAACTTACATTTTGGACAGTATGTTTTTGTGAAAGATCTAGAGGTTGCCCACCTAGAGATGAGCTTGGGTGTATAGTATAACATCAATATTTGCCTATGTTGCTGCAATTTCAAGTTAACTGAAGTTACTGATTGATCTAAATTGTCCAGTGGCTCTTGTATTTCTTCTGCAGATATGAGTTTTGAGAAGACAGCCAAATTTAGTAGAGATCTGCAGACTATCATCATAAACTGTTGCAATAAACTTCTGATACATTGCACTAATGACACCTTTCCCGGAAGACGAATATACCCCTGTCAATATTTCCGATGTATAAGGTAATTCTAATATCTTTCCATTAAGTAGATAACCCCTTATTTGTAAGTATTTAAAAAAGGAGATGTGCGAGAGCCCAAACTCCTCTTTTAATGCAGCAAACGAACAAAAACCCTGGCCATCATACAAGTGTCCTAAGTTGTTGATACCCTTCCACTGCCATACTCTACCAGCAGCATCCTCGAAAATGTCCGGAAATGTTTGGTTACCCCATACAGGAGTATATTGATGTAATGTCGGCAGAGAGTGTTCTTTACAGATTTCTTGCCAGATATTAGTGATATCCTTAATAACCTTGAATCTGACTCGCTTAAAATAGTTAGGGTCAGCGGTCTTCTACAGGGTGAATCCGATCGATGGTCCGCAAGCTAATTGACACGCAACTGAAGACAGGCCCGCTCCAGACCCATTTTGCAGATTTTGAATCCGCCCGATAAATGCGGCCCAGTAGTACAGTTTAAAGTCTGGGAGCTTAAAGCCCCCTTGCTTATAAAGGAGTTAAATGTAGCTTAGGGCACTTCTAGCACGTCTATACCCCCAGATGAAACTAGCTATCGCACTCTCCAAATGCTTAAAAAAAGATCTGGGGACTCATAGAGGGATTGACCGATACAGATATAAGAACTTAGGCAGGATGCACATCTAAAAATACGTTACACCTGCCGAGAATACTGAGAGGTAGCTGTTGCCAGCTACGCAGCTTGGCTACGACTTGTTCAAGGAGTGGTTCGTAATTCAAAGTAAAAACATCCTCTACTTGACTTCAAAGTCGAATACCTAGATAAGTGGATGAGCATATGACCCCAAGAGACGTTGGCACAGAGTCTGTTTGGTAATTCAGAATTGTCTGGGTCTTAGACAGGTTTAACTTGTATCCTGAGAATAAGCCGAAAAGCTCTGCCGCTTCCGTCATATAAGTTATGGCTACCGCCTGGTCTGCCGAAAACACAGCGATATCATCTGCATATGCGGTAAGCTTTAATTCTATACCGTTAAGATCACCGGAGAGATCCCCGCATTCTGCAGCAAATGTCTGATAAAAGTCTCGATGTAAAGGGCAAACAGCAGGGGAGAGAGTGGGCAGCCCTGCCGCAGGCCCCTTTGGACAGAGAAAGATGTTGATGACATACCGTTCAGTTTAATCATGGCAACCGGGTTGTTATAAAGCTTTTGCACCAGAGAGATGAACCGGGTGCCAAATCCGAAAGCTTTCATAGTTGACCAGAGTGTCTCCTAGTTTACTCGAAAGCCTTCTCGGCATCTAACATAATCATCCCCATGTGTTTATTCAGTTTGCCAGCTACATCGAACGCAGCTATAGTAGTGTTGATATGAGCTGACGTGTCTCTCCCAGGGACAAACCCATGTTGTAGATTGGAGACTAACTGATGTATAAGGGGAGCCAGGCATACAGCCAAGATTTTAGAAAAGATTTTAGCGCCTGCATTAATCAAAGATATTGGACGGTAAGAGCTTCTGTCCTCGGGTAGTTTCCCCTTCTTGGGTAATACCACTATATTAGTCCAGGACGCCGGAGCTTCTCCCCCGTTGATAATATAAGTGATTAATTCTATAAACTCCGGCGCCAAAATATCCTGAAAGATTTTATAAAATTCAAGAGGAATAGTATCCTCACCCGCCGTCTTGCCCGAGGACAGAGATTTAATTGCATCTTTTACCTCCATTATCTCTATATCTTTTTGTACTGTTGCAGACTCGATTGCATCGAGCCGAGGTGGATGGCTCTCTCGTAGATATTCCGCGAGCAGGTGGCTATTATAAGAAGTTGATTCCCCATATACTTTAGAATAGAATAAACCGAATTGCTCAACTATATCCTGCGGCCGACTATAAGACACTCCGCCCTCCCCGTTGATAAATTTGATATTAGATTTTGCCTTCTTATCTGCAATCTTGGTAGCCAGGAGCTGCCACACCCTCTCACCGTATTCATACTGGAGCATTTTATATCTTTAATAGTTAACAGCCACTTTGTCCTTAAGCCTTCTAATTAAGATAGCTCGGGTTTCTAAGAGTTTCAAGAATATCAACTGTTCCGCTGGATCCCTCGTAATGATTGCCTGAGTGTGTTGGCGTTCTAAGTTTAAGTACTCCGTATGGCATTGTTCTGCTTTTTAAGCTATCCCCCTGTTCTGTGCTAGGATAAACTGAAGAGTAGTTCCCCTGATAAAAGCTTTCATGCAATCCCAGACCACAGGGGTAGAAGAGGTGCCCTTGTTATTATCTAAAAACTCCCCAATTGCTAATCTAAGATGAGCACAATACTCTAAATTGTTAAGTAGATGTTGGGGGAAGAAAAAACACGATGGGCATTCCTAGCTGTTGTCTGCATCTGAAATGTTAACATCACCGGATTATGATCAGAGGTGATTTTAGGACAGACCTCTCTGTGAGCATTCTCTAAGAGTGATGTTTTTATAAAAATCATGTCAATGCGTGAATATTGTTTATTCGGGGATGAGTAGAATGTGCACTCTGGCAGTGCTGGACACAGTGTCCTCCAGGCATCATCTAGCTGATGTATATACAAGAGTTTGAGTATGGCTGCTCGGGTCCTAACCATCCTAACCTGCTTATTTCTATTAGTAGCATCAATCTTTCTATCCATGATACAATTGCAGTCCCCCATGATTAGGAGATCTCCGCCCCAACCCAATAATTCAGAGCTTAAATAGTGAAAGATGTCCAGGTTGTCAGAATTAGGGCCATACACTATGCAGATCGTGCTTTTATAACCCGAGTTCATCAGCTGGACTATAGCCCACCTCCCTTTAACGTCAGCTAGCTTGCAAAGAACAGTGGCCTTTAAGTCTCTAGATTGTAATATAGCGACCCTCCGGATAGAGACTGTCTGAGAGGTGCAGATTAACACGTCATACCCCAGCTGGTTCAACACAGATCAATCCTTATAAGCAAGGTTGGTCTCAGTTAGCCCCAGAATCTGTGGCTTTAATGCCTTAAGTTCCTCGCAAATTAATTGCCGCTTTCTTGTTTGATTCAACCCTGCGACATTCCAGCACATGTATTTCCTATCAGCCATTGCACCAACTAAATCCCGCTATCTTCCCCCTTATTCTGTCAATCTTCCTGATTCCTTCTACATGAAGGCTCCCAACTATTGTCTGGCTACACAACCCCCTCCCCTCCCTACCCTCTCCCCCACCCAGACATAACAGTGAATTGATGGAGGGCTATTCTCCCTTGAAATACACCCCTACCGTGATCTTCCTCGGCCTGCCCCGCCATAACTACAGAAAGGAATCACCCCCTTTCCCTGCTGCAGCTAACTGGCAGCTTACAGAAGACATCCTCCCAGACCCCACCAGCCCCCTCGCCCCCCCCCGACACCTCCCCCACCATATAGATATATGTTTTTTTTTTTTATTAGCTTTTCTTCCCCAACCCTTTTTTTAATTTTTAAGAGAGGTAGGGATACTTAAAAAAAAAAAAAGAAGCAGTAGCAAGTTATCCAAGGCCAATTCTGAGTCCCGACTCATAAACTATTGCACATCCTTCTAACAATCTCTAAGTAGAATCAGTCTGCCATCTAGAAAGAGCTTGTTTAGCTTCACTCTCAGTATTGAAAAAGTGGGACGGTCCGTCTTTGAGCATCTTCAGCCGGGCTGGCTCCTGCAGAAAGACTTGTGAACAGACGGATTTGAACGGATCAATTAGCTGATGAAGCCTCCACCATCTGTTCATTGTAGATTTACAAAGGACCCACCTTACAAAAATAGAGAGTGCGTCCAGTTTGATGGGGGTTGTGGGACGGGCTTTAAAGTAGATTGCTTTGCGGAGCAGGAAATTACCTAAGAACACCAGTATTGGACGAGGTTGGGTTGACCTAGCCTGGTTCCCTTGTGTAATAAAGGCAGGCAATCTATGCACCCGCTGAGCCTGTGAATCCATATCCCAGTCGGCAAGATCTGGGAATGCCTGCTGGAATATGCTGACCATATATGCCCTGGGATCTGAGCCTTCCCTCCCTTCAGGTATACCAAAAACCCTCCGGTTGTTTCGTCGCTGTCGGTTTTCCAGGCCCTCCACCTTTGTCTGTAGGAAAACCATTTGTGTCTCCTGGGTTTTGATGAATCTTGGAGCACAACTATTAACCTCCTCGACTGCTGCGATGCGCTGCTGCAAGTCCAATACCTCGGAAGATAGTGAAGTGACCTTGGAGGTAACATCCGCCAAAGCCTGTTTGATCTCAGTACTATCCACCTTGACTTGGAGATAGTATTCTTGAGCCTCCGCTCTCTGGGTGGTTACCGCCTGTAAAATTCTAGATAAAGAAGGCTCCCACTCTCAGCCTCGGCAGATCTAGAATTTCCCACTGCTGGCCCCGTTACGGAAGCCGATTGATCCATTGGTGAAGAGGATGGAGATGGAAGATGTTCTGGATCATAGGTCCCATTCCGGGCCGCCGGGCTGTCCCTTTGAGCCGGGCTAGAGGTGACTGAAGATTGAACAGATTGAACAGTATGGGACAGGTATGAGGGACCCCCTCCCTCAGACACAATGGTAGTCTTTTTGCTGGAGTTGGATAGTCGAGAGACAATAGCTTTGACCTCTCCCGTAGAAGCAACCCATTTGCGCAGAAGGCTTGCTCCTACCCCGACCTTGGTTGCAGCGTTTTTTTTTATTGCACCGCCAAGGCCGTAGAGAGTGGTTTTAGAGGTCCTCGCCCTTTACCTCCTATAGACCCTCTGAATCCTTTGGCTACTTTCCCTCTCCCCGATGTAAGTCCCAATACAGTGCTGCCCTTCGTGGGATCGGACTCTGGGGCCTCATCTGATCCGCTCAGTTCTCTGCCCTGAGTTGGGCATTACTTTGGAGATTTAGAGAAGAGTCAGTGACATCAGGCGCTGCATTCCCTGTTGTGAGTGTAAGAGTAGCCACTGTCAAAACCATACTCGATAGACCCTGAGGCTCAAAACCAAGAGATGAGTCAGCTGGTATCCCAACTTCTATATCAACAAGTACTTTTGTACCCAGGTCACGTTCCCCCGGGTGCAGGCATGGCAGTGATACAGAAAGGGTGCTGCACGGTGCAATGGTGCAGGAGCTGAAGGATGTGGATTTGGCACAGGCTGACGCCTCTAATTATGACTGGCTGAGGTCGCCAGGGGAGGGAGTAGCCTCCCCACTAGTCCATTGAGGTTCTGTAGACCGGTTCAGTTCACCACCAGCAGAGTGAGCTAGGGCACTAGGTTTAGCTCCCCAGCCCTCCTGTACTGCTGTGATTAGTACTTCGGCCATCTCTGATCCTGGGATGGAGTTCTCAGAGCCACAGGATTGGAGTAACCCCCCGGCCCTCCCAGAGCGTAGTAAACGGAGTATCGGCTTATCAAGTACAGAGCCGGGGCCTCTGTCCGGTGCTGAAGTCCCTTCCCTTCCTGATCCTGCATGCCTCTCAGCAGGTGCTGGGACTCCCTGGGCTGCTGCCTTTGCCGTTGTTGCTGTTGCCGCTGCCTCGTCTGCTCGTACGTGTCCTTTCTGTGCAGCAGGTCGTTGGGGGGGGGGGGGCCATCCTGAACCGTGACACAGGCTGCAGGGAGTTGGAGTCAAGGTCCGAGTAGCTGGAGCCAGCCGCGATATGTAAATACAAGGCAGCCCACCTTTCCGACCCACTCGAGTGAATGCGGCCGCGAGCCACTACGGAGAAAAGCCAGCATATCCGCACCACCGTGCCACGGGTAACGATCCTTTTTTCCTTGCCGCCGGTCCTTTTCTTAGAATTGTGTTAAGTTCATTTTCTCACCTTTAGGAGAGATGCCTGCCGTATTGAGGTAGAGAGGAGGGGGAGTGCTGGGGGATCAGCGGGAGAGAGCCGCGGAAGATGTCTTCCTCAGCGGAGTCAACCCGCCATCTTCCTTTCCCCTGTGTGGGTGTTTCTCCACCCACTCAGAAATCCATGCAGGCACTAACACACTTACTCGCACGCCCACACAGGTACTCACAGACCTATTCAGGTACTCTCACACTCACACACAGTTCTATGCTGGCACTTTCACACTCACTCAGAGTCCCACACAGGCAGTCACACATCCACTCTCAGACCCATGCAGGTACTCAGACAGCCACTCACAGACCGACTCACAGACGCACTCAATCCACTCACACACCCACTCAGACCTATGCAGGCACTCATAGACCCATGCAGGTACTCACACACCTACCCGCAGACCCATGCATCCACTTACACACCCACTTGCAGGCCCACACAAGCACTCACACACACACACTAACAGAGCTATGCAGGCACTAACAGACCCACTCACAGAGACACACAGAAACTCACACACCCACTCACAAAACTACTCACACAACCATTCGTAGATCCAGACAGACACTTATATACCCACTCACAAACCTACTCAGACACTCGGAGACCCACTCACATAGATACCCACACACAGGCCCACACAGACACACACACCCACTCATAGACCCACTCACACACTCGCAAACCCATACAGCCACTCACACACACATACATACACTCTCAAAGGTTACAGGGACATTATAGTTAAGAAATGTATATTTTTTAAACCCTAGAAATTCATTAAAAAACCAAAGGTTACAGGGACAGTATAGTTAGGTTCCGATTTTATAAACATAACACCCTAGAAATTCAGCAGTTCTAGTTATTTGAGCTAACTATAACTTACACAAAGCACTGCTTATGACCTCACATATTAGATCACTCCATGACCTGGTCAGTGGCATCACTCATGACATCTCAAATGACATTACTGATGACATCATGCACAGACCCACTCATACATCCACAAACCCACCCACACAACCACAAACCCACCCACACAACCACTCGTATACCCACTCACACACCCATACAACCACTCACATACCCCCTTACTCATCCATACAGCCACTCCCTTACCCATATACCTACCCACACAGCCACTCACTCACCTATACAGCCACTCACACAGCCACTCACCCATACAGCTACTCACACATCCACTTATTTACCCATACAGCCATTCACATACCCACTGACTCACACATATAGCCTCTCAATAGAGCCACTCACTCACCCATACAACCCCTCACACAGTCATACAACCACTCACATACCCATTCACACATCCATACAAGCACTCTCATGTCCACTCACTCACCGATACAGCTATTCACACAGACCCTCACTCTCCAATACAGCCACTCACACACCCACTCAGTTAAACAAATACCCACTCAAACAACTACTCACTCACCCATATAGCCACTTACACACCCAGTCATTCACCCATACAGCTACTCAGTTACCCATACAGCCACTGACACAGCTACTCACTCACCCATAAAGCCACTCACACACCCATACAACCACTCACATACCCCCTTACTCATCCATACAGCCACGCCCTTACCCATATACCTACCCACACAGCCACTCACTCACCTATACAGTCACTCACACAGCCACTCACCCATACAGCTACTCACACATCCACTTATTTACCCATACAGCCATTCACATACCCACTCACTCACACATATAGCCTCTCAATAGAGCCACTCACTCACGCAACCCCTCACACAGTCATACAACCACTCACATACCCATTCACACATCCATACAAGCCCTCTCATGTCCACTCACTCACCGATACAGCTATTCACACAGACACTCACTCTCTAATACAGCCACTCACACACCCACTCAGTTAAACAAATAACCACTCAAACAACTACTCACTCACCCATATAGCCACTTACACACCCAGTCATTCACCCATACAGCTACTCAGTTACCCATACAGCCACTGACACAGCTACTCACTCACCCATAAAGCCACTCACACACCCATAAAACCACTCACACACTCACTCACCAATACAGCCACTCACACACCCTCTCACATACCCATACAGCCACTCAGACACCCACTCACACACGGATACACACTCTCACAAGGCCACTCACATAGTATGTTAGAAATAGTATCACTCGTTAGCAGTACACAAAGTATACTAATTTAACTTTTGTAGTACCATAGTATTTATGTTTAACACTCATAAACCTTTATAAACACTTACATTCACTGGATGATGTCATCAGTGATGTCATCAGTGATGTCATTTGAGATGTCATCAGTGATGTCACTGACCATGTCATGAGTGATGTAATATATGAGGTCACAAGCAGTGCATTGCGAGGGCGTAAGTTATAGTTAGCTTAGGTAACTATAACTGCTGAATTTCTATGGTTTTGTGTCTGTAAAATCTGATCCTAACTATAACGTCCCTTTAAACTTTGTTTTTTCAGTGAATAATAATTTATATTTACTAAAAAAAACAAAGGTTAAAGTAACGTTATAGTTACGTGAATATGTCAGTGACAGCATTAATGTTTTGAAATAAAGAAAAACACAAATTCACATGTTATACTTGGCAGAGCTAACTATAACTTGCACTCCCTCCATGCACTGCTTATGACCTCACATATTACATCTTTCATGACATGTTCTATGGCATCATTCGTGACATCACTGTAACCAGGCCCTGTGGCTAAACCCACCGCAGGCTGCCAACCCCCCCACCCCAAAGCACAGCCTTGAAGGCTTCACTTGTAGGCTTATAACATCTAAGTATGACTGCCTACTACAAAGTTTGCATTTATTGTATGCGTAATATTTAAATATTGACTTTTACACATTTCAATTAAAAATGCGTTTTTGTTTGCAAATGAAACAATTCGCTATTGCATCTACCCCCCTATGATGCTTAAATAACCATCACATTTTTTTTTTACAAATGAGTCTCTAAAGTGCACCCTCCCTCTTTGCTGTGTCATGATTTTTATTTTTCAGGGTTTTTACTTCCTTCAACTTCTTAAAATTCACTATTCTTTCTTGCTTCCATTTCTAATTTTTCTTTCATTTGCCTTTCTCTTTATTTATTCTTCTTCCTTGTTAGATAGCATCTAAAGCCTTTAAATAAAACATATTAAACAAATGCCTAAAATTAATACAGGTTTTAGTATGAATTTAAAAAGCCCCCCCCCCCTACAGTTGCAAACCAATTGCCAATATCAGAAGTATCCTTACCTTAGGTTCCCAACACACTAGCGTTTTCTAAAGATTCTAATTCAGGTTTTAGGTCAGAAATGTCCTTTGCAAGATCTTCTATCTTACTACTCTCGTCAGTTATGAATGAACAGCAATGCTGAGCCTTCAGCATTTTTCAGACTCCGTCTTTCTCTGCTGATAATATATCTAGAGTTAATCAATCTTGCAGAACCATTGCCCTGATAGCCACTAATTCTGTGTTAACTGCTAGCAGAGCGCCAGATGTACTGGTAGCAAATGTATCTTCTACAGTAGATAACTTTCTAATTTGCTCATTGTTTAAAACTACTACTGGTGGTATGATTACTCCAAAAATATCTCCCACTAATTGTGTCCCACCAATAGTGCTACTTGTGTCTGTGAGATGGAGTCATTGTTAAATCATCTATGCTATTTCTATGATACATCTTAGAAAACAGCAAAGTTAAATCACAAACGCCCTCCCAATCAGCAGGTAACTGGAAATAGGCATCCTGTCTGCAAATAAAATAAGCTCCAGGACAAACTTCCTCTTCCCCTGTTAAAATTTGAACAGGCCCTGCCAGAACTTCAAATGTGTGTTCACAGCTACTTATCCCAATGTGTCTCTTTCTAAACTGCTTTCTCCTCTTGTGAACCACATAATTTCCCGTTCTGTCGCCTATCTAATTTTAATTTCAAATATATCATTTTTTCTTGTATTCATCTTCCTCTTTCTTCCAAACATTTTTTCAAACATTTTCCGCCCTGTTTGCCTTATGAAATATGTGAGCTCTTCTAACTTTTAAAATTAAATTCTTCTCTAAGGGTCTCATTAAATAGGTCAGATTCCTTTCATATGCTTTGACGGTGTCTATAACTGTAGGAGATCTGAATAAATACCATGCAATGTCCATGTCTTTTGCTTGTGGGTGAGGATTCATTCTTTTCTAAAGGTGAACTTTAGAAAGAATCCTCATAATTAGAAAAACAATACTCAAAATGTTCCTGTTTATCAAATAAACTAAGTAAAGCACTACATGTAATTGCATATGAAAGTGGAATGTGGTGATACGTCACATCTTCTGCAGTTGAAGAAGGCAAGTGTGCACCTACATAGCAATCCTTGGTGTCTAAAGCTTGAGTATGTTCCTTATGCAATCTAGAATAAAAATTTGTTGAGAAATCTTCTTTTGTGATGTCTATAAATGAAGCTTTTAGTTTCTTCTCATCTATTGCGTGCAGGTGATTTAGACGTAGAGCTAAGGGTTTCTGTTTCTGGGGTAAAACTCATTCCAACTAAAAGAATTATAAATGCTAGCACTACGAATATTAATGTGACAGTAATCACTATTCTACATTTATCCTTGGGAAGGATACACGTTTGTCTACAGTCAGACCTTGAATAGAATATAGCAGCAGGTAGACTCAATATTCTGCGCTGATTTCTACTTGCGTGAAATTAGCAAAACTTTTGGTGATTAACTTGTGATTTTCCATTCAGCTTACATACATTAGTCTTCGTGAGGCTTTCCTAGCCCTACTCCGTCTTCTTCTAGAAATGTTATCCCTACTTTTCTACTGCAGCCTTGGCCCTAGGGAATTGTTCTTAATTCTTTTTGTATTTGCCTTTTGTTAAAGAATAACTGTCATAATCATTTATCACGGTCTCTTATAATTTGATTTAAACACAGTTAACCATTTGTCGTATTAGTTCTTTCAGTTTGAATTCACTAAATAGTGCTTGTCAAGTTCTTGATTGTAATATTGTTTCAGGAATCTTAAATCAATGCTGTTTTATTGTGGCATATCATGGAGGCTCAAATGAGTCAGTCTGATCTCAGTTCATTAGGGTTTTGATCTGATGCATTAGACATGTTCTCTGAGTACTAAGTCCATTCAGGTGCAGAAAACCTGCAATAACGTAACCTCTCGCTTATACCACCAGATTCTGTTTTCTCGATGATGGTTTGTGGTATGCGTTCAAGTGACACACTAGATCTCAATTGCCCCCTACCATTTGGCCATTCCGATCTCCATAGGGGTCTTTTTCTTCTCACACTTCTCCCTTCATCTGGATCATTTGGTTGCTTTTGTGATGCTTCAACAGTTCCTTTACTTTCACCTCTCAATTCTTCATTTACCATGGGTATTTCCACACCACTTTGCAAGATTTCAGGTACTTGTACAGGTGAGATATTTTGCTGTACTACACCCCCGCTGGTTCTTCAGGACGTATGGACACTGGAGGTCTCAGACTTGACTCAAAATATACTACTTCTTCATGTGGACACCTCACTCTCTGGGTGTGGGAAGCATGTGCCCAATTAGGTATCCTGGCACATTTCATAGCAGTGTTAGTAATCAAGAGTACCTGGTATGGGGCCTTTTCACCTCCGCTCCAGGCAGGATTTTCGCACTTACTTTTTATCAAAACCCAGTCACAGGGTTAAGATCATGGCACTGTTCCCCGTTTGGCCTGGCAGTAGCAGCTCCAACCTGGTGAGAAACAGAACTCACCACATCAGCTAATCCTTTTCAGTATCATGTCATCTGTGATGTTTACAAATGCATTCGCGGGCAAGGCAGGCAGTCGCATAGCGCATCCCAAGAGGATTTCGTGTGGAGATAATCCAGTCCTCCTGTCAGGAGTGCTTTGAAGACTCATCAACACCAATGGTAAAGCATCTGGCCATTTCAGTGAGGTAGATGCACAGACTTTGGCCAATCGGGATTTCAGCGTTCCATTTAACTGTTCAACTATCCCCGAAGCCTCGGGACGATAGCTACAATGCAATCTCTGTTCCACTTGAAGAGCCACACACAGCATTCTAAGGACTTCATTATTAAAATGGATCCCTCTGTCTGACTCCAGAGAAATTGGGAATTGGAACCATTGAATGAGTTTGCTTAGCTGCAGTTTGGCTACATTAAGACTGTCATTTCTCGGAGTTGGATAGGCTTCCACCCATCGGGAGAAAATGCACACTATATGCAGGACATATCTCAGCCCATTACAAAAAAGCATGTTGATAAGTCCAACTGCATCCTATTAAAGGGTCCTCCTGATCTTTCTATATGGTTTGATGTTACAGGGGTTCTCCTCCCTACATTTATCTGCTGGCATGCCACACACCTATGGCATAATTCCTCAGCTAGAGCTCTAATTAAAGGATTAAACCAGTTATGTCTAAGCAACCTAACCATTGCTTCCCTCCCAATGTGTGCAGGACCATAAAAATGTAATGTCATGGGAAGAAACAAGCTATTTGGCAACATTGGTCTTCCATCCGTTGAAACCCAAATATCCTTTGCATTTTTAACTCATCTTTCTCTGATCCATCCTTGCTATTTCTTCCCACGTATCAGCTACTGACAACAGCATTGAAAAGGTGGTTTCCTCATCAGATTAATTTGCATATTCTGTTAAATGTGCATGCCACAACCGCACAATACTGTGCAAATTCATCATATCTATTTCCAACTGTGACAAAATCATTAACACGTCTGTGGGATGCACATTTAACTACAGCAATTTCTTGTGGCAGTTGTAAAGCTTCCAACAGTTTCATCACATATTCACCATTTACTATAGGGGAACAAGATGATGTCATGATTCCCCTCTGTGACCACAACTGCACAAAATCACAGACCACACCAAAGCCATACTATCTGTAAATATAGTCACTCTCAATTGAGCTGAAAGATTCCATGCTCTTGTAAGGGTGATCACTTTCGCCACTTGTGCAGGGGGTAGCACCTCAAAGCCAGGAGGCTTCTACCACTTTCTGAATTTTGTAAACAGTGTAAGCTGCTCTCAAAGTCCCCTCATTGTCTCTTAACCATGAGCTGTCCAAAATAATTACATAGTCAGGCTCATCAGAGAGGTTTATCTTTAACGTTTGGTCTTGGCTTGGTGCACAAATACGTAACATCAAGGCAGTCCTGTTCAACTTCATCCATTTCATTTTCAGGCAACGGTAACAATGTAACTGTATTGAGGGTTTGACACTGCTTTACAATCACATTTTCAGCAGCAAGAATCAATTGTTCATACTTTGTAAGTCTGCTGTTTGTTAATACAGAGTTTTGGTACACATGAGCAATATCTCCACGGAATGAGGGGCCATCACTGTAAGAGGGTGTCCCATCACTATGCTTTCACATCTCTCAATACTGCCACAACCGTTTTAAGGCAGTCGAGCAGTCAAGTGGCAACAGGGTCAAGAGTAGTTGAAAAATGTACCACAGGTCTTCGAGAGTCTCCGTGCAACTAAGTAAGCATTGAGGAGCGCAGCCCTCCGTTTCACTGCAAAACAATGTGAACATTTTACTGTAAGCTGGCATTCCCAGTACCAGGGCATGACAGACACTTTCTCTCAGCTCTAGGACGGCTTTCAAGCAATTGTTGTCTCATGGAAGTGATCAAGCACATCTTTGTGTATCAGCCTCAGTAAAGGCTTGGCCAGTAGGGAAACATTGGGTATCAAATGTCTACAGTAGTTGGGCATTCCAAGGAACATTTTGACTTCTCTCTGTGTTTTAGGTGGATTCATATTTAATAATGTCTTGATTCTCTCTTGTGACACCTTTCTCATTCCCTTATCAATGAGTTGTCTCAAATATAGGGCCTCTTTTTGACAGTATTGTAATTTGCTCAGGGACACCTTGTGTCCGTTCTCAGCCAAATTATTTAAAAGAGCAATTGTGTCCTGTTTACAAGCTTCTTGTGTACTTGATGCTGCAAGTAGGACATCAATATATTGCACAAGAACTAAATTGCAAGGGATTTCTAAAGTCTCAAGATTCTTTTTCAAGATCTGACTAAAGATCGAAGGATTCTCTGTATACTCTTGTGGAAATCACACCATGCCAAAACTCTATCTCTAAATACAAATGAGAACAAGAATTGAATGTCTTGATGCAACGGGATAGAGAAATAGGCCTTTCAGAGATCCACAATGGTAAATCACTCTGCACTACGGGGAATCTGAAATAATATGGTTTCTGAATTCAGTACCATGGGACAGCATGGGACTTTAATATTATTAATTTTTTCGAAGATCCTGTGCAATTCGATGCTTGTAGTTGGGTTTACAGAAACCCATGACCAGCGAATTGCAAGTACTTCCCACAATTTCTTTTAAAATCCCTTGTATTTGAATGTTTTCAATCACTGGAGTTATTCAAGCCACTGCTTCAGGTGTTAGGTTATATGGTGGTGTTCTCGGAAAGACTGTATTTGGCTTTATAGTTATTCGGACTGGTTCTACACCTATGATTAGTCTGATATCTTTCCCTGAAAAATCCCATACTTCTGATTTTACAGTATCTCTCAAATGGGGAAGTAAATCCTCTATTGTTCTTACAGGATACAATCATACAGCTGTTTCTTGTCGGGCCATTTTAAATTCAACATCTTCATCATGCATTTGAAATTCAACACCATCCGGTGTACAGTAAATGGTGCAATTTAACTTGCAGAAAAGATCTCTTCCTAACAAATTTACAGGGCTTGAATCACATATTACAAATTGGTGATCTACTGAAAGGGAAACTATTTTTACAGGAACTTTCTTTGAAACAGGATTAGTTAGTTGTTTATTTGTGACAACTACCACTTGGATCTTCTCTCTCTCGGGGTAGGTCTAGGACTTCCGCTGCTCTAACAGTGGAACAGGTAGCACATGTGTCGATAAGAAATGACACTTGATGGCCATTTAGTTCTCCTTCTACAAATGGTCCACTTTAGTCTACCTCCAAGACTACGCCCAGTACGCAAAATTCCTACCCCCTTCAGGCATGGTCATTGGGAATTCTTTAATCAAAGTTCTTGTTCTTTAACAAGAGGAACTGTTGAAATGGGTTCTGATTTTGGAATGTATTTGAATTTGCTTTTATGTACATGATTCATATTGAATCTGGAATTACCCATATTCTGTGGGGCCATCGGGGCTTGTGGGACCTGCATCATAGGTAGGAACCTGTCACTGCATTGACATCTGCATTCATTGGACTGGAACCTGAACTGGAAAATTTTGCATTTGTGTTTGATTTACCCCTTGCATTTGTCCATCACCACTTACTCGATTTGGATTCTGTTTACGGTCCCTCTTCCAATGCCAAAGCCTGTTGCAATAATGACAAGGATTTTATTTCTTCAGCATTGCAGTCTTCTCCTGAGTTTGGATCAACCGAACACCTACCCTGAGAAACATTCATTCCACTGTGAACCATCTATCCTCCATTCTGGAAACCATCACCCTGCATTCCACCAACATTCCCTATATGCAATTGATTCTGAAATCATTTTGAGTCAGCTTAGTCTGAGCCAACAAACATTTCTCTTTAATGATCTTCTGCTTCATCCCATGCTTATCACGATAGTATTTTGCATAACTCAGAATCTCATCTAAAGGTTTTCTCTGCCAACAAATCAAGTTCTGTTGTATGTGCATGCTGATTTCTGGTTGCAACCCAAGAACAAACTGTAGCACAAAATTCCCCATATCTCCCTTTTGGGAGTTTCTTGTCCACTGTGCTGTTCAGACACCTGCAACAATCATTCATAATAAGTATGCACTGATTCTTTCACTTCCTGAGTAGTTCCATTGATTCTCAACCAATCAATCTCCCTCACTGAAAATGTTTCTTTCAAAAAGGTAATTATCTCATTATACTTTGTCATCACCACAGGTGGCGGTGCAGGAGTATGCGCATCCCTTGTAGGATCAGTACATGACCACTGTACAGCTATCTTACATTCAGCACATAGATCACTTGGTACCACAATATCAAAGAAAGTATTCAAGTTCGTCCACAAAACTTTTGAAATGTTTACAAATTTGTCAACTTGTGTTTAGCACTGGGTAGGATTCTCTCTTCATTTTGGAAAGTTGTTCGTGAATGCCGCCAGATCACCTCTACTCCACAGTACATGAACATACCCTCCACCTGGTATCTCCCTCATAGAGAAAGTCAAAGCCTCATCTTCATCTGGGGGTACTGTTGGTGTTTTACCATTTGCTTCTGTTGTATCTGATTGTTTTTTTCTTACCCTGTTTCTTTGCCCACTTGCTCTCTAACCTGTCAAAATTGCTCCATTTTTTAAGGCACTTCATCAACTCTGCAATGTGCAATCTCATTCTTGAGGACTGCATAAGCACAATAACTTCATCATCTAACTGTGCCCTGAAACTTCTCTATAAAGGAACACTCTTAGAGAGATCTACCTCGTATTTTTCTACCAGTTTGGTTGATCTATCGTATGGGAGCTGCATGCCTTGTGATTTCTTTACTCAGATATATTAATTCATTTTACTGATATTGATTCAAATGTGAAATGTCTAGACATCCTCTAATATTTCTTCCAATTACATCTTCAGTTTTGGTACATCTAGTGGTCTCACCCTTTCCTGGCTGTTCCTTCTTTTACTTTATTGTCAGGAGTTTTCTCAAACTATGGGGGACAAATCCCATCATCAAATTATCCTGTCTTTCCCTGTCCACATATGGCTGTGGATGTGAGGATAACGAAGCATCTAAAATATCATCCCTTGAATCCCTATCAGTGTCTGATTTTCTTGCAATTTCCTCATCTTTCCCTGCTTTCAGTTCTTTTTAGTCTTTTCTGTTTTTATAGCTTGGTACATTCTAACTCCCTCGACTATGCATTATCTCCACCTCTGCTGTCCTTCATCCCATTGGGCATCTGCCTAATTTCGCACTGCTCTTTTCGCTATTCTGATACCTTTCTTTCTCTTTGGCATGAGCTGCTCCCTCCCAAGCATTTAATAGTTCGTACTGTGTAAATTTAGGAGGTGGCTTCATTTTATATATTCTTTCCCTCAAATGTTCAATAATCTTTATATCAAAAGTGCCATAATGTGGAAATCTGAATGGTCCTTCATTTTTTGTGATCTTGTGCCAGTGACAAAGTCACCAACATAAATGAAGACCTACACCTCCGGGTAATCGTGCGCAATAGAAGTTATAATAACATAACATAACATATATTTATTGCCGTATTAGGACCTGTGACACCTTCTGGCAGAGCCTTTTCACCCTCCTGAGCAGCAACCCACACATCACCCCTCATAAAATCTCTAAGTGCTTAAAAACATATCATGATTGCAAAAGTTCAACAATAAATGAGCAAATATCAATTTAATAAAATGTCAATGTTTTTGTTCAATTTATAATTCCATATACGTCAATATTTTCCTAAAATTCTGACATAATCCTCTTTTTGTAGGCCTATCACAGCCTAGTTCTTGATAACTCATCAACCAATCTCAGCATGGCACTTTACACCAACTGGCCAATCCCAACGCGGCACACTCTGACATAGTTATTCACTCCTTGCAGCAGTTCACCCTCCTTTACAATTTTCTCTTACACAAATTCTACAACTTTAAGCAAGCACAATAAACAAATAACTCTTGTCTGCTTCACTAAAGAATTCAAAGTAGTTCATTCATACAGGAAACAAATCGGAAATAAGGCTTTAACACATTCTGACTTCCTCACACACGCACATACAGATCAAATCTCGACCAGCGGGAAATCACCTGCATCCCCTTTGTGCTCTGGGTTTCACTAACACCAATCAATACTAGTAAAATCACAACAAATTGTTACAGTCCCTAGTTCAAATTTGCAGTTGATAGAACCTCTTGAATCTGCACCACAAAACCTTAACAGACAAATAGCACCACAACTTTTTATTTCTTAATTATCCCGGGATCTTGGACTATTCTGAGTCTGATAACTACTTCAACTGCTCAACATCAAGCTTTTAGACACAACTAATCTATCATACTTTTACCAAAATACCAGACACATAACTTCAACACAGTGACAAACTCTCAATTAAAATAATTGTGGCGCATAACCCTATTAATACTCACACTTTCACCTCTGCAACCGCCTTCGGAACTGTGACCTCCTTCATTCTTCAAGTTCGGGCTATGAACTTAAGGGACATGGGCAATTTATTTTAGCTCCTTCTTCTCCTGTGACATAAACTACCCTCTTGCTTCTACTTGATGGAGCAGGGTTTTCTTTATCTCAATCTTCGGGTATCGTAATTAAATAACTCTTGCCACTGGTCATATGGACCTTTGTTTGTCGACAAGGAGAAGTAAAAAGGAGCAATCATCTGCATTAAACACATATTAATAAAATCATTAAAGACTTTTAGTACAGTCAATAAAGAGAACTTATGCGAGTTAAAGGATTTTATTTTCAATTCTTTAGTTTTTCATTATTTATTCTGTAAGTATTCTTGTACGTACCAATATTAAAAGTTAATATAATCAATATTTCAATATAAGGAAAAATGCAATATTGGTTAAGTATGGTCAATATTGTAATAATACAGCAAGTGTGTTACATAAAGGAAGTTTCCTAATCTAAATAAAATTGGATTAAAATAGAATAAGGTGTCAGTTCAGATACCCAATAAAGAGGTCTGATGAGAGAGTCAATGCAGAAGCATAAAGCCTTTTCATATCAAGCTGGAAAGTATCCTCAGCTATAATTCAGCAGACATCAAAAAATAGGCTAAGCAGCCTCCCATGTAGAGAGGTATAGAGAAACTCAGAGATGAGTCTCCAGCAAATGCGAGTGAGATAAAAACTCAAAGGAAAAGTCTCTCCTGCTCTAGGAACATTCACTAATATAAGCACGCCATATTCTAGACCACTGATACTCAAAGTATGTCCCGGGGGTGGGGGCGCATGCGGCCCTCCTACCCTTTATATGGTGCCCCCTGGTCAACATTAGCTCTGGGCTGCTGTTTACTTGACTTAGCAGTATGATTAAAAAGATGTTAAATAAACAGGCAAGCCTTTATTTAAACGATAATTGAAGTTAAAGAAAGGAAGCAACTAGGCTGTCTTGCACTGCTTAAGATTAGGAACATCTTCATGTTTAAATACATATTGCAGCAAAAGTGTAAAGTCCTCTTCAAAAATCAAAAAGTGTATTTCCTTAACATGCAGAACTGTTTTACCTGGGTAGATCAGATTATATCAGTGCATTGAGAAGTATTTTCTTTTTAATTGATAGTTTTCAAACAAAAATTCTGAAACATTCATTATTCACCCACCCTAAAAACAATTCCAACAGTGAACTAAGAGGAAAGTCGGTTGTTATGTACACTCTTTGGGTGGCCTGGGTGCCTGTTATACATGAACAACATTATAGTGTATTAAATCAAACACAGGAGAAGGTTTTTTTACAGCACAGATCCTAAAGTCACGCATTCGGAGTTCTCTTATATGTGATAATGAAGAAAAAGGAGGGAAGGTGAAATAAAACATTTACCTAGGATCACACGATTTGCTAAAGTGGGGAAGCCGGAATTTATCCCAGGTATTTTGGTTTCATAATATGCAATCCAGCCACTAGATGTATATGCTTAGCTTCCCCTACACCCACCATACTGTCGCAACCCCCTCACCCCCAAAATGCCCCCTTCATGACCGCCACCATGTTAGCATCAATGCGGCCCTCGGTCACATCACAAACCAAACTTTTTGGCCCCTGGGCAAATGTTTGCGAGTACTCATGTTCTAGTTAATAACCTGTTTCTTTTCGTCTTCCACAACAATCAATAGGATTTTAGTAAACTCCTGGGAATAAGTAAACTCCCCATCTTCTCACGTCTGCCCAATGGTCTACAGACACTAGTCCTTGAAAAGATGCATCATCCATATTTTGCGGTTCAGACAGTTCTTCCCATGAATCATCCTTCCTGTTGTCACCTCTCCTTCTGGTGAGAACCTCACTATCAGTTGTATAATACAAAATAATTACCTATTCACTAAGTAACGGAAGGTTTTTGGGAAATTGCAACATCTGCAGCAAAAGAGAAAATAAATTTTTTTCAAACAACTCAAGCGTTGAAAACAAGCCTTTCAATGTTAACTTGAAGTCTCCGTTAATAAGGCGTCGAAAGTTCGGCTAAGTTAGGACTTGTTTACTTCACTTGTAGGCTTATAACATCTAAGCATGACTACCTACTACAAAAATGTAATTTATTATATTTGTGTTATTTAAACATAAACTTTTGCACATTTCAAATAAAAATGCGTTTTTGTATGGAAACGAAAGAATTCGCTATTGCAGTCAATACATCAATTATCAGGGTTCAATGAGCCCCTGAAGACCCTGGTGCTACTGCACCTGCTGCCTCAATGGTAGCTCCTCCCCTAATGTTCCTGCAGCACTGCCTCTCTGAGTTTTAGCGGGCATGGTTCCGAGGTTTCAGACTTTCACGGCTCACTCAGACGAGCTCTTGGGTGAAGGTAAATCCACAATGTGACCGCAATCCTCGTGGCAGCCGGTTCAATATGAGAAGACATGTTTGCCATTTTGAATAGACTGCTGGCCTTGCTGTGAAGTGTGTTAAAGGCCACTAGTCCAGAACCGAAGACTATGGCGCTTCATAAACCGATCCCCATGGTCACGCTGAACCTCGGTTGTTAAAGGCAACAGGTTTTAAAGATTGACTGCGTGTCGCCACATATATACTCTGACATTTAGAAACGCACTTAGGACTCGGCTGGTTTCTTCTTTTTCTGTAATAATTCTGAGGCAGAAATGCTCACTTTAGACCCCTTGCAATGTCAAAGTAGAAAATGTCTCATTAATGTAGCTGTTTTCTATCAGTTTTGACATTTCTCAGTGAGATAAGGGTATTGTGCGTCCTGTTTGGATATTGTAGAGCAA
This sequence comes from Calotriton arnoldi, assembly GCA_963921515.1. Lineage (NCBI taxonomy): Eukaryota > Metazoa > Chordata > Amphibia > Caudata > Salamandridae > Calotriton > Calotriton arnoldi. The sequence continues at coordinate 376,501 of CAWUFW010012425.1, forward strand.
ATGTTAATCAGCAGATGGAGATTTAAAAAAGAGTTGCATTTATAATCACCTTAAATTGTGTTTCCAGTTTGTCTGCGTGGGAGGAAGCGCCAACCGAATGAAAGCCTTTGCTCGGTTCATTCACAAGGAACTTGGCTTTGGGAGCAACGAGAAGAACATTGCTGACATCTGTGCTGGGACTGATAGATACTGTATGTACAAAGCAGGACCCGTGCTCGCAATCAGCGTAAGTATGAGCCAAGACAAAAGTGTTGTGGGTCTTAAAAAACATTATGAACTGTGAAAAAGAAAATTTTAGAGCAAAATATGATCTGACGTCGGTAACTCCGGCTCTGCACACATGTAAATGATGAGCTTCTGAGATATGGACTGCTTTCAACTACTCAATACTTCCGCATATACGCTGCACAGTTTATTATTCAGTCCTGCCAAGTATCACGCACCAGACGTGACTCTAACGCATTTCAGTGTGGTGTTCCGCATCACCGCACTGAAATGCATTGTCACGCATTTTAATGCCACTGACTGCACTCTGCTGACAGCGCCGGCTGAAACTGGCAACGTAACGCCAGGGTGCTAGCGTGCACGACGGTACCTCTGACACCTGTGTGCGCCGGCTGCTGCTCAGCTCCCCGCAGACTTGCCAGCAGGAGACACTTAATTAAAGATCGGATCGTGCTCTGGGTGAGCCTCTGACAGTGCTACAATGTTACAATGTGCCAGGCAGCAGGAGGCTGCTGCCTCTGCCTGCATAATTGAAACAAAATTCCCGAGCGGGGCCTGCCCGCTCAGTCGTTGCGTTAGCTGTGGCGCCAGCGCCGTGTGGGGGAATCATGACCTCACGTCCTTTACAGGAAGGAAGTGAGGTCGGTCAGAAGCGGCGGCCGGGGACTCGACGCGGACTGGAGTTAACTTGCGAGACTCCGTGCTGAGTGCGCGGTATTACCCGGCCGGCGTTGCCGGAGTTCCGAGGGGCCGGTAGCTGTGCAGGTCAGTGTGTTTGTTTTTGCTGCCTGCAGGCCTTGTTGGGTCTTGTGCACAGGATGGTGATTTCGCCGATATTACACCAAAGTGGCGGCTGTTTGGGGGCACTTTGAATGGTTGTGCATTTTGTTTTATTTGCTGCGCTACAAGTTTAAATGCACAATCGCCATCACCCGTACCTTACAAAACATAATTAGAGCGTATGCTATGGCGGGCGGCAGCTTTCACACCCCAGCGGTCGGAGGGTGCAGGCGGCGAGGGCAACTGACCTACCTGTAGTTTAAGTGGTGCAGGGCACCGTGGCCAAGACTGCAGAAAAGGGGCAATACAATTAATGAATGGAGCCAGGAAAGTGCTTCCTTGGCCTGGAGGCTCCAGAGACGTTTTTTTTTTTTTACAGTACATTGCTCGAGCAGGTTTAGCTGCACCTTCCTGATTACCGTGTCTGGCAGTAATTACACAATTATACATTAATAGCTGCACGTGGACAGCTGTGCGTGTGTCCCGAACGGGGTGCTAAAATCACCCAGGGTTGATGGCAGCTTACGGCGCCCTTTCGCCCTCCAGGGACGCCTGCACAGGGACTCGGGATCAATAAGGCCTCCTGGTGCTATTAGCATACAGAGGACGTTTTATAAAGTGTCAGTCCAAACGCCTGGGGTAGCGGAAGTAACATCATGCACGCTTTGATCCCAAATGATGCCACATGGCTAACCCGTTTTACCACTGTTACCTTTTGAGTGAGGAAAGAGGAAGAAAAAGAGTACTAGAGAGGGAAATGGAAAATGAGACAATGGGAAGGAGGGAAAAAGTAAGAAAGAGGAGAAAAGGGGAGAAGGAAGGAAAGAAAGAACATGAACCACAAAACTGTATTTTATGAGGATTATCTGTGAGCTACTGCTTTTTACTAGGTTAGTGCCCTTCCATTTCTAGCACTTTACAGCAGTTTTAAGATCTGAATATTTCGTTGCCCAAATGGGTGTAATGTCTGTTATTTATATGTTTTGCACTTCTTCATTGCTTGATTTTGCTTGCGAGAAAGTGTCGCTCATAGTCCTTGAATGTCACTCATAATTACACTGCAATTATGAAAATGTCACACATAAGCAATCTGAAACCTTGGCAGCTATGATTATTTTATAACTCAGCGCAAGACAGAATAACAAATAATACATTGATAGTCTGATATAGCGCTTACAGAATGAACTGTACCGTCATCCGTGCTAATCTGCAGTTGGTGTCACATTTGTATACTGCTGTTCAAGTTGGGAGGAGAGTCCCTGCACTGCACTAGACGCTGCGCCATCTTGTCCTTCTTTGCTTTTTTATGACTTGCCTTGTTTTCTCGCCGGTGACCTCGACAACTGTGAGTCTGAGCCCAGCAAGGCTGTTTGTGACAGTCGATTGAGAGAGATAGAGAGTGTTTGTGGTGTTATGTGAGTGAGAGACAGTTATGCGAGTGAGAGACAGTTTGTGGTGGGAAGGGTCCTGTGGTGACTGTATAAATCTTTCATGTCTCCCTCCGCCATGTAGTTCACAAACGTACAGTCCACTATGCTGTCATGTTAAATACAATGTCGGAATCGTACTCAGATGCACATAACATGGTCATATCAGCAGAAGCTAGGTAAGCATAAGCCATGTATAAACTGGGCAGCTAGAGCCCATTCTAATAGGTTTGCCAATACTATTCACCCAAAGTATTATAATCTGTACTTTACGCACATATATTGCAATGTGTTGATTCACACCAAGTCACACAGATGTCTTCCTATTCAGCCACAGTTACAGCTGAGAGATGTCATCAGCAGAAAGCCTTCTGCCTACATCTGAATTCCGGGTTGGGAAGAACAGAGGATCCTCACACAGTAGTCACCTTCCGGGAACTGGCTTTTGCATGGCTAATGAAATGACCTCCTGCTGGTCACTTCACAATAGGTCCTCTTTCTGGACTCCACATTAAATAACCACCTCTCACCTAAGGGAGAAGTGCATTCACTTCAAAAGAGTAATGGATAGTTGCAAGTTTCTAGCTGTAACCATATATGGCCGGAACTCAACTCACTGTCATTTCAAAACCCAAGCACTAAAATGCATTAAATGGCTGAATAACACATGACTTTGCTAAAATGTAACAAAATCAGCTTTTAGAAACATACTTTTAAAAAGCTTTGGCAAAGCCAATACGTCTCGCCTTTTTAATGCAAGTGCGAGCTTTTGACTTAGCCAATGGTTGTCTGTAAATTATTGTTTTAAAAAAGTTTTTTGAAAATTAAAAATATTGGAGAAAAAGCATACGTGTCTATTGGTATCTCAAAAATGCACATTGAATTTAACGTTTTCAATCTTTATGAATGGCTTGGTTTATTTTTTAAATACTTTTCACTCAGGAAACTCTGAACAGAATTTAAAAAGAATAAGGAAATGTCAGAATGTAAAGGAAAATGCTGGCTAAGGCATAATTTGCTGCGCACAGGATTCAGCCATTTAGTTCTCAGTAATAGCTCAGAGAGCAGATTTAAGGGCCTCTAAGAGAAGTGCCTACTCAGTACAACTTCTGCTTCAGAGGCCAGCTGAGTTAGTCCAGCAGGTGGCCCTTCTCCCAGTGCTGTAAAAGCCTTTGTGTGCCAAAGCTTCTGCTTTTCAAGCCATATGCAAGAGATGAATGAAAAACAATCCTTGAACCATGTTCTTCAGCCTCACCCCAAGCCAAAGTATTTCTCTTGCTATGCTTTTAAGGAGCAATGGGGAGCAACGCAGTGAGGGAGTGGCAGATATTTGTGGGAGGGGGGACGGAATCAGCGAAAAAAGGGAAGAGCTAGAAAACACATGCACTCTCATGGAGTGCTGAATGAAAAATAAAAAGTAGTTCCCTAATTGTGAACAGTGGAAGGATACAACAAAAAGCAAGCCATCCAATAAGAAGCAAGCAAATGAGAGTGACAATAAAGCCAAACAATGGTAAGCAATAGGGGGTCTGTAAGCCCACTGTGTTCACAATAGGTTTTTTGCAATCACACAGCTTTCACTGTCTGGTAGGCGAGACCTAAAATGACATATTGTAATTATTACACTGATAAGCAGGTCTGCACATGCTGAATATTTGAGACATTTATGTACCACCTTATTAAACATGGAAGCCTATCTTAATATAATGGTGCTGCAGCCCACAACTTCCTCACAAACACATGACATAGCCCATGGACACAACTATATGTTTAGGGTCTATGCAAACCCTATGACAGCTGTTTGTTGGTGCCAAAGAAAATTACATAATTAGGTGGTTGATCTTTTAATAATTAAAATAATGTTAAAATAATTTTAAAACACTTTACTACTTGGATGCATAACGGTTGTGTCTGTGTTAGAGGGTCTATCTAGCACATGACTACCATCAAAAGAGAAAATTGGACTCCCCTCGTTTCACCTTTTGCACTGAGTGGTAAAAGAGAGCAAACAGTTAAGGTCGTCATATCAGTACATTGCAATATTATATTTTTTATGCTGCATTGGAACAGGTGAACGTCTCAGCTGAGGAAAATATTGTGTAAATCTAGGCATGACGTTTTCTGGGGTAAGCAGGAACATGCACTCGATTTCAGTGACAAATTTGGTTTATTCTAGTTGAAAAACATTTGAACGTTGGAAATAAATTCAGAGAAGGACATTAAAAGGAATAAATCAATTGACTGCTAACAATTGCTTATTTCAATAAAGGCAATTCAAACTCGGTCCAAAACATACATTACTTTGAACTGCAGATCAGTGTATGCAAAGGGCTAAAGATTTTTTTTGAGTGCCTATCCCCGCTTTCTCAAAATGATGTGCCAAGTATGTTGTCTGGATAGGTGGCGGCCCAATACACTGACATATAATGTGCTCCATTTTTCCCACTACTTGCGTATGCCAAATGCAGAGGAGTTGGTACTGATGGGGAGCACTAGAACACACATCCTCCAAGGCCCATACTCGATTGTGACCCAGACTTTAGAGTTTGGCAGACAGGATACTCCATCACAAACATGGTGCATGTCCCGTCCGTTATATATAAGTGCATTATACCTAGGGTCAGTGGAATTATTGGCTGCAGCGTATTCCACATAATTATGAATTAATTGCAATTGCCATATACTTGATTATCTGCTATATAATCTGCAGATTTTAACCCAAAATAATTTCTAGCTCAAACCTATTAAAAGTTACTAAAAACGCAGCAACATGGGCTGATAAGCAGTTGACAGCCCTTTGCACAGGTTGCCTGGCCATCTGTCTGTTGCTTATTGCTGTATTTGGGTGTCAGACTGGTACAAATGTGGAGAAAACCTTTGCCCAGGTATTGTTAATGTGTGAAAATGAAGTAATACTATCACAAAAAGTGCCACATTACGCCGTATAATTTGGCATTTCAGGCCACATATTTTCATAAACCCTGCCACATAATTTAGTCCTCCCCTGCTGCATAATGGTTATGCACTACAGCACTTGTAATTCGGCAGACGGGATATCTGCCTCATTTGTGACTGACTATCGCATCCACCAAACTCTAAATTAGATCTTTAGTCTTCGGGTATTCATGTCAATCTCAGTTGATTATTCACTGCATCCTTCCTTTAACTGTTGGAGGAAAGGCTTTTTTACTCATGACATTAAGCCCGGCCAACACAGACAGTTTATAAACTCAACACTGCACTATTACCAAAAAATGACTGCCAACTACAACTGTTTTCTGATCACATGCAAGAGCCAGCTGCGAGGAACGTGGTGTATGATACAAGTTAAAAATGACCTTTGAGGGATTTGCGTATCTCCCCAACTACAGTGTAAAAACATGACTGCCTCTCAGGGGAAGCAGGCACCCTTACCAAGTATAACTTAAACCTAAAGGGAGCAACTACTCTTCCTTGCTTTTTTCTAACCATAGTAAGGATGTGGGATGTATAGTTCACCTTCCCCCATACGTACCAAAGTAGCTATCTACATGTATGAGTTATCAAATAATGCATACCTAGTTGTGTGCAATGAAGCACTGCATATTTTGGGGGTGATGGGAGATGATACAAAATCATGTACATCAAATGGGAATGTATACCTTTGAATTCCACTGTAATTTTACATTTCACATATTTCCATTTTAGGTTTAAATCTGTTTTATTGAATTTTTATGAAACAGTAATACAGAGTAACTTCACCTACATCCAGAGGCAGTGAGGTAGAATAAGAAGAATAAGTAATTAAAGGCAGGAAATGGAGAAAAGAGGTCAGTTAGAGTGTAGTGTAAGTTATACCGAAGCCGGTAAAGAGAGAAAAGTTAAGGTCTACTTGACAATTCCATGTGCTAAGAATGCAATGTGTCCATGTTATTGGGCGGGAAGTACAGGTTGGGACTTCCGTGTACGTCCAAGTCAATGCCATGCATCATCTGTGTGAGGCGAAGTATTCGGAGGTAAGCTGGACAGGAAAGTTTCCTGAACTCCTGATATAGGAACCGTATACATGGTCTCCATGTCTTTTCAGGAACAACTACAAGCTTAGACTGGTTTATCATCTCAGCCATGGTAGTTACCTTACAGTGAATACCCATCTAGATGACACTAACTGTTGAATGAACCCTATGCCTCATCGAAAGCCTCTGTGTAATTTCTGCCTATTATCTCATGCAAAAGACTCCTGTTTGTTCTTCTGTGTGAATACTCCGCTTCCATTACCCCACATTCTGCTCTAGTGCCCTTTCTTAGGTGGTGATGTTGGCTTCCCTGCCAGCCATGTTTTCTTACATTTTGGGTATGAAAGCTTGGGCCCACTTAAACATTCCAACTCAACAAGATGGATGTTTTTAACTGCTTGAGAGGTAAGAGGGAACAAAACAATCACAATTTAATCTCATTACAGTGTAACCAATTTGACTACACAATAACTACCTGACAACTAAAATTGAGTTTAGAAAGGTTTAATTATAAATTCAGAAACAGATTGATATAAATCAGTCTTAACATCATGGTATAGAAATATAGGAACAACAGAATAAGTCCAAATCTGCTGAAGAGATATACCCTATATAACAAAAAGCATACAACTAATTCAGTTATAGCAATGCAAATGATTAGGAGAAAGAATTGGATGTTAAATTGCATCCGTTGATTTTCAAAGGTAAGCATGAGCAGGCTACCTTTCCCTACACTACCTTAAAAGGGACAACCCTAAACTAAGAAGCATTGAATAAGAACGGATAATAGAAAGGTGTCAGCTGTCAGAGTCTTCAGTAGAAGCAACTCTAACTACAGGGCATGTAGCATGAAGTCACACAAAGCAGAAGAAGAGGTTTGAACCTCATGAAATCCTAAGATGTTTCTCTGCCCCTCACTAAGTTACAGCATAAGATATTAGTTGCTTTCAAGGTAAATCATGAGAACAACTCCAGTAACTTTCCAAGATTCCAGCACAAATTGGCTACTGGCCCCACCTTTCCCATATCGATAAGTTGCTACTTCATTCGTCCTTGGCCTTTCTTCTTCTCCGCCATGGCAACTTGCCTCCTTGCTCGTTACCATGTTTTTCCTTGCCAAATCCTTCTTCACATACCTCGCTATCTCACTGAAACACAACCCCTTCCTTTACTAACTAATAAAGCTTTGTTTGCACCTGCAATAGAAACAAAAATACAAGCAAACATATTCTACATTCGAGGTTAAATATGAATTAGATGTTAGACTTTAACGTGAGCTTGTTCTAAAACTTTTCTCGAGGCCTAAAATCATGTCAACTTAATAGTGCTCAGGGTTATAACTGCGTGCACATTTCTAAACACATAGCAAATGCAATTTCTTTACGCATGAATAAATTGCAAAAGATTATGAAAAAGATGTTATATCAAAGTACACCAATATGAATATAATTTCTTGCTACACGTAAAAAAATGCCTAAACATTAGTCTACACATACACTTTATTTCACCAGCTTCGCAATGAGACACGTCTAAACTTTAATTTCTTTTACAATATTAATGTATAAGTGTTGCAAAACTTTTATTAGTCACATTTCTATGCACCACATTTATAAGTCTCATTAGAGTTTGTGTGGAGTACTTTAAATATACGATGCCCCATCTTTTCTAAGTAACATTAGTAACACAGAATATATTTGACTGTTGACTACACATGATCGTGGTGCACTCATATGGTATCTTGGGACGGGATCAAAATTACGCTGTTCCATGGTCCATCTGCTTATCTTCACAGGCAGGAGAGGTTTGTGTCTGATCTGGTGCCAGCCGGTCTCAGTCTCCCATGTGATGCTTGGACTCTTTGGATTCTGGTTCTTACCATTCATAGTGGACTGAAAATGTAAGCACTTGCAGATAACTGTTAGACCTGAGGGTCCAAGGGCTGAATCCCACCAAGGCTTACTCAGCGTTTCATCTTTCTGAAGTTGATAAATGGAATACCATTAAAAAATAGTAACAAATTATTTACAACACATTAATGGTGGTGTAAAGTTCCACATGTGTGAAGTAGCTAGTATTATTACTATAAGCGGGGAGCATTTCATGATGGGTAAGTGATAATGAATTTTGAATGTATCAGAATCTGCCTAGATAAAGATACTTGCTGTCTTGCCCTTCCAGTCTTTACACCAGAACAAGGGCTGCAAAACACCTTAGAAGTGGAAACGGAGTATACGTAGAATCGCTGTTTTAGTTACACCCAACCTAGTTTGACTTCACTTAGGGATGGTTCATGCGGGTTTGTTGATTTGAGGTTTTGTGATTCATGGAGACTTCCTGTTTATCCATCTGAGGTTATGTGGTTGCATATTGGAATTAGTTCCTTATTGTCCATTTTGGTGCGGTAACCAGGAGGGAGCTTTGAGGGGCCTTGAATTTTTTAATGCCGGAAGAAAATTAAATTTGCTGTCAAACTCAGGTTTTTATCATTCATTTAGATCCATTTCATCATATGCTGATGGTGAAATTTGGGTAATGGTTCTTACCATAAGGGTGTTTTAGTGATTTGGGAGACAGGGAAGGGTTTGCAAAATGTATCATGCCATGCTTGGGCCTATGTCATGTAGAGTACCATGTTTCAAAAGCCTGGTCTTAGGTCACAGAGTGCCCCATTGTCAAGATTTCCAGGTGTTTCTTTACCACGAGGAAGGTGAAAAATTTCCATATAATTTTTGAGTTCTCAGCTTTAGTGGGTACATGATCTCAAAATGGTGGTAATCGTGCCTGAATCCAAAAGTTCCATGTAGTTGAGGGCAGAGAGAGGGATGAGCTTATTAGGGTATTTTCAGGGATATCTATTCTGGTCTCCCATATGATGAATTTTTCTTATCTCAAGACAGATGCTGATATTGTATTATGTCCTTACCGTTTTCATCAGTTGTTGCATTATTCAGATATAAGGAGTCCCATCTATCCCAATTCATTAATGCTGCTGGGATGAACTGCCGATCAAGGCACCCTTACACGGCGACAGTAGTCTGTCTGACACTCCTGTTTGGTAGTAGCAAACTCTAGCAGTATGAATTCTTCTTTTATATGTATTAACCTGATATCATTGATATTAATGTGACTATTAATATATAAATGAAACATATTCCTCAGCAAAAGGGCTAGAATATTGAAGCATGTTCTTTCTCTTTCATACCAGAGCAGAAGAATTGTTGACTCGAATTAAATTATGAATACATTTAGTGGCTGAATGATTTTTACAATATTGCATTATGTTCCTTGCAATTAAAAATATGAACATAAGATGCAAATGCTCTCATAATGATTGCCATAATTCTTCTGTCAACAGCATGGAATGGGAATTCCTTCTATTTCCATTATGCTCCATGAACTTATTAAATTACTTCACCATGCAAAATGTCGAGATGTTATGATTATACGAATTGGCACATCTGGAGGAATAGGTAAGCTTGTATTTTATGATTGTCAGACAAGTGCTATAATAAGCAAATATTTATCTTCTCTATACCAAGAAAGGTTGCAAACAACAACTAGCAAAGTAAAGTAAGCACTGTTATGTTATATCTGAAGATACATAGGGGCATATTTAGGAGAGCTTTGCATTATGCTTGCACCACGCAACGTGGTACATGCAAGACGCAATCCCCTAAGTCAGATTTATGAAGCCATGCAAAGCCACTTTGCGTGGCTTTGAATGGCTTCAAAAATCTGGAGTAAGGAACACAGCGCAAATCGCTGCTTTCTCGTACTCTAACCAAGGGAGTCGATACTTGGACGTTGCAGTGGGTGTTCCCATGCAGTTCCTATGGTTTATGATGCATTCCCATATTTACAAGGACTTGTAAATCTGGAAATGCGCCAAAAAGATACACTTCCCTGCTTTCTGAAGCAAACCTAGAAAGAGGAAAAAGCCTCTCAAGATTGTATTTGTGCAGGAAGGTGTCCCTTCCTGCAAAAAAATCAATCCTGCCTACAACACAGGCACTCTTGCCCCATGGTGCAAGGGTGCCTGCGTTGGCACTAGGTTGCCAAATGGGCTGGAAAGGACAAGAATGTGCTGTATTTGATAAATACGCCACATTCCTGCCCTGTCCCTGTGATGCTGCGCAGCTCAGCAAGGTGACTTGCTACACTTTACTGCACCACAAATTTCATAAATATGGCACTAGGTTTGTTTGATGTAAAATGCCCAAAATTAAATTAAAACAAACTATGGGCCATATTTATGAAATTTGTAGGGCAGCGCAGCAAGTCACCTTGCTGTGCTGCCCTACATCACAAGGAAAGGGCAGGATTGTGCCATATTTATCCAATATGGCACATTCCTGTCCTTTTCCCCCTGTGCTGGTGCCATTTTGGAAGCCTAGCGCCAACACAGGCACCCTTTCACCATGGTGCAAGGGTGCCTGTGTTATGGGCAGGATTGTTTTTGTGCAGGGAGGGGCACCTTTCTGCACAAAAGCAATCCTGAGAGTCTTTTTCCACTTTCTATGTGTGCTGCAGAACGCAGCATACATAGAAAGAGGAAAGAACGAGGAGAACTAACGATATTTATCCTCGTTGCACCTCTCCTGTGGAGGAGTATCTTTTTGGCGTGTCCTTGTAAATCTGGGAATGTGTCAAAAATGTCATGGGAGTTGCATGGGAACGCCCACCGCAACGGCCATGGAATGCCTCCCTTGAGCAGAGTAAAGCAATACAGAGATTTGTGCTGTGTTGACTTACTCCAGATTTTTGAAGCCATTCAAAGCCACACAAAGTGGCTTTGTGTGGATTCATAAATCTTCCTTAGAGGTTTACGTCCCACGTTGCATGACGCAAAGCTCTCATAAATATGCTGCCTGGTCCTAAGTAGCATGAAAGCACACTTTTATTGCAGCAGACGCATCTTAAACACGAGGTGCTGGTAGATCAGTATTGTGTATGTATGGTCCAGTTGAAACTAGACTGCACAAACAAGGATGTGAAGTGTGGTCAGGTGGAAACATGAAATTGAGACAATACACTGTTTTATCTGTGCGTTTCCTTTCGATACGTTTTTTACAATGCACAATCATGCATATTTATCAGATTGGAGGACATAAGATAAAGTGATTTGCCCAGAAACACACAATTGTTTGAGAAGGTGGCATAATCAACATCAGAAACTAAGGACATATTTACTAACCTTTCACACAACACAGCAGAGCAAGTGAAGTTGCTGTACAGCAAGTGAAGTTGCTGCACTGCGTTGCGGTGCATGGAAGGGAGAAAGGAGAACAGCGGCAAAAAATGTCAAAGATATGGCGCTGCTCTGATCTCTTCTAGCGCTGGTTCACTTGTGGCTGCCTAACACCAATGCAGACACTCTTGCGTTATTTTGCAAGAGTCCTTGCAGTGTGGTTAGGTTAGTTTTTGTGCGGGAAGGAGTACCCTCCTGCACAAAAACTTCTTAAGAGGCTATTTCCTCTTTGCATGTGTGCTGCAGAAAGCAGCACTTATGCAAAGAGGAAATAACAAGGAGAAATAAAGATGTTTTATCTCGTTACGCCAACCTCAGTTAGGTGCACCATGTTGGCGCAAATCCATGTTTAGAGGTCTTTGTTAAATATGGGTTTGCGTCGAAATACATAGGCAGATGCACAGGAACACCCATTCACCACCCATGTAATGCCTGCCTGATGCAAAGTAACTCAAGTCAAGCGCTTTGCACTGCTTTGCATTACTTTTTTGTTTTTACAAAGTCATTCAAAGCCAAGCAAATTGGAATTTGTGTGGCTTTATAAATCATAAAATCAGCTTTGCACCGAGGCTGCGCTAAAAAAGTGACACAACCCTGACATAAAATCCTAGTAAATTTCGGCCTAGGTCTCGAGGTGAGCTACATAAAGACAAGAGTACATCTGACCCTAATAGGTATCCCCTGTCCCAATGTCAATCCCACCCAATACCAGGGTCTGTGTTCACTCTCTGTGTCTTTATATGACCCGTGCCCATGTATATCTCACGTTCCTAATGCTCATGTATCTGTTTCCAAATATTTGCCCCTACTTGTGTCAATATATCCCTCTTCTGCGTCTCTGTGCCTAAGTGTCATTGCCCATATCTCCCTCACACATTGTTTATCCCTGTTCCAATAGCTGCCTCCTATTTCCACTGTCTGTGTATCCATGTCCTTTTCAATAAGCAACAAAAACTAAATATTGATAAAACTATGAATTCATTTCTGTTAGATTGGCACACTGCAATATTATGGGAACGGGACAGCACAACCTGAATCAATTGCACAACTTAAGCCTTTGATATGCAAAAGAATTGTAAACTCTAATCTATTTAATTCATGCTTTCTATTTCTCGTATGTTGATATCTCGGAGAGGTACATGGCAGAGTTGTGTAATACTCTGAATATAAAATCCAAAATGGCTGTCATGGTGCAAAGGATTTTTCTAGGAGTCACTCACTTATGCCAAAGTCCTGAACATCCATCAGCATAGTTCAGGGCTAGGACTTTCCTTCCTCTTTGATGGACTCACTAATCGAAGTTGGAGTGATTGTCCAATTCCTTTACTTTCATTTGTGATGTCTTAATATGTTTTCTTTTCTCCTTATTACTATTAACTGGGCTCCTTTCAAAGTTAGTAAATCTGTCTTCTACAATTTTCTCTTTCCATATTGCTAACATCACTTCCATAGTATCCACTTTTTTTACGTTCTTGCAAAGCTGCATTGTGGATTGCTTTTGCATCAAGAATTACTACCAGTTTGACAGAAGGCATACGTTTACCCAAGACAAATGCAAAGTGCTCTATGGAGCGGAGGCAACTCTCAGCCGATGACTGACTAGTGGTTCTTGTTTCATGCCATATGTGATGAGGATCGAGCACCTTGTTATATAAAGATACTGGTTATTCTGTCACTGGGAACCAAAGTGATGCTCTGGCATCTATTAACAGATCAAATTCAATATTGTTTTTTCCAGATTTTCTTTGCTAAATGTCTGCTAACCACCTGGAGCAGTTTCCTTTCTGCCTGCAGTGCATGGGGTCTTTTGACCCAAGCTGGCATTCTTTTCTTAATCAGCTATTTGAATGCTTCTATTACTTACCAGCAATTGCATTACTCTGAGCTTATGTCAGTGTCTCAAAATTCTTTAACATCTTTGAGCGCATGGGCTCCTGCTTTCCCTCTTTATTGAGTAAAGACCCTTTAAAGACATTTTGTTGATGGTCTTGGTCTAGAACTGTTCTATTAGGTACATGTAGCAAGGAGTACCTTTTACAATCTGCTCTAGATCGCCTATTGGATTGGGGTCTGTCTGGTCTTTCATGTACTTGGTGAAGATCAGACCTGGTAGCTTCAGTTATATGCTGTTCTTAAGATGTCACATTGGGTGTTTGTGAGTCTTATCCCATTTGAGATCCCTGCACTGATTTCTTTTTGGTTCACAAACAAAGGATATCAGGCATGATACCTGAGGTTTAAGAACATTCAAGGAGTCTGGGAGTTTAGAAAGCCATTCCTAAATCTTTTGCATTATGCAAAACTGGTGTGGGGTGTGACCTACCACTCTGCTAAAGCCACAGCTGTCACTTCCCTGGGTGTCACTAATACCTTAGCGAATTTTGGGCTTTGTTGTCTTTCTCCACCAAGAGGGAAAACACCCAGGTTTTAGTTTCCAAGCTGCTTCTAATTTATTTAAGCTTTGCATCTCCATTAGTCTTACACTCTTTTACTAAAAACATTCGGGTTTACCAGTTTTTGTATTTCCAACGTCCCTTCTCTTCTGGGTGACGACAAAGCCTTACTTGCTTGCATCCAGATTCTCTTGCAAGGCCACTCACTTGCCCATTAAAATATAGGGTGCACTATGCCTTGTCTCCTGGTGCAGGGTGCAACCAAAAAGCATTATGTCTCTGACTTTCCTGTAGACCAGAAGCTAAGCTAGTACTACATAACATGCAGAATCAGCATAAATAGACCTGCCTCCATCTCCTTGACCGCTGGCATTTATGGGAGTTCATTGCTTTCAGCTTTTTCATCAGCTCATCCTTTGGCTCCACTTAAGTACCAGATTTCTCACTGGCACGGTTAGACAGTAGTTGTTTCTAGAAATCTTTATCAACCCTAGTCAGGAAATACTCGCACTCACGGATGATTTGTCTAAGCCAGTCAGTGGAGCTAACCGTCTATATTCACAAACCTGTTGCCTTCACGTCCGGCATCAACAACTAGTGCACAGCTAACAGCAGCGAAGCAACATAGAACAGGAGGCTCACAGCAGGAGCCCAGGCATAGTAGACTTAAAAACTACCATGTATGAATAATTCATGGACAAAGATAGAGTACATCAGAAGCTCTTGTGCTAGGACAGGTTTGCTAATTACTGAGATGCATACATATTGGTGAGATTACAGAAAGTCGAGGAGCACACTGCTTTTCAGTGAACCACTTGGCAGCCATCTCTACAGTGTAAAGAGATTATGCACTGAGGTGCAGATAATTGAACTTTCTGAAATGAAAGTCCTGTGGAAGCCAAAGTTACTGATTTTTGAGAAAATTGCTGATTTCAGTTAGCTTATCAAAGACCATGTAGAGAATTGTTAGTAGGACTCTATTATTAAATTAATATTTTTCTTAAAGTAATTCAGAACAGACAAATTATGCTGTAGCTCCTTTCAGCATTAGCAGGCATGGGCGATTATGAAAGGATGAGGGCGAGTATTGAGTGAAGTTGGTCCTAGGTGTGAGGTTTGGTGGCTGGAAGATAGGGTGCGGGAGAGCTCACTTGCAGCAGTGTAATATTGTTTAAAACAGTTTGTCTTTTTTTCCCTATGCTTCAGTGGCGTAACGCAAAATCATTAGCCTCCCTCTGCAGAATGTGATGAGGGTAATCCTGAGTCTTCCTTATCTCACATATATTCATTGGCCTTGGGCTCATTGGTGGCACATGGAGGGTTGGTCCTCCCTGTGTTGCACCGTTTGACAGGGTCTCTGGGACCCCCCCTGTTCTGCTTCCAATAATCATAAGAGGACCAGTCTGCTGGTGTGGGGTCTGGTGTTCTATAAAAGTTGCTCACTAGCATTTGTTGGACAATGTGAGGGTTTCAGAGGATCACTCTGAGCCAGGACATGAATTTAACTCACATTGGCGAGAGATGTAGTAGGAAGGAGTTGAGGGGGAAGAGCTAGAAGAGTGTGAGTGGATGGAGGAGGCGAGAATTGTAAACAAATTTACAGGAGCAGTGATAAAGCAGATGGGAACAAACAACACAATGCCGGGAGCCTAAATGTAAAAATGCATCCATTAAATTTCAAAAGACAAAATAATAGCAAAAATCTGGGTTCAGTGAGGAAGCGCATACAGCATATTCTCCATGAGACATGATCATATAAATTCGAGAATACCTCGCTAAACTTCAGTGGATATAATCTGTATTTGAATCTTTGACAGGCAGCTCACACAGGGTTACTAATTTGGTTCATTCTAACTTAAAATAAACCTCATTTGGGAAAAGAATAATAGTATGGTAACTGTTATATAGGCATTACTTTCAGCTCAGCTAATCACTGTTGTTACACAATACACCCTGTGACATCTAACCCTCAAGGATTTAGGGATCTGGCCTTGTTATTAAATTCTTTCTCCCCGTCAAACCTGATTTATGGTGAATTTAATGTTGCATTAACATGTTATGTTATGTTACGAAGATTTCTAAAGCGCGCGATTACCCGGAGGTGTCCTGGCGTTAGTTACTACTCCTATTGTACGACATCACTTCGGTTTTACCCGAATTCAGCTTAAGGCAGTTGTCTGCCATCCATCTCCCTACTGCTTCCATACAGGTCTGAAATTTATTATCTATTCCTAGCTCTTGGCCGGGTAAAAGAGACACCACGAT
Source organism: Calotriton arnoldi (assembly GCA_963921515.1). NCBI lineage: Eukaryota > Metazoa > Chordata > Amphibia > Caudata > Salamandridae > Calotriton > Calotriton arnoldi. The sequence goes on from CAWUFW010012425.1 coordinate 392,834, forward strand.
CTGTGTGTCATCTGCATAAGACGTAATCCCAAATCCAAATGCACTGATAACAGGAGCTAGCGATGAGACATAAACATTAAAAAGTGTTGGGCTCAGAGAGGACCCCTGCGGTACTCCACATGGCAGTGTGAAGAGTTTAGACTGAAATTTCCCCAGGGATACAATCTGTCCTCTGTCTGATAAAAAGGACCTGAGCAGATCCCAGGCTTTACCCTGTACCCCACATTCCCTGAGACGGTCCATCAAAATATCGTGATGGACCGTATCAAATGCGGCGGATAAGTCTAGTAGGATCAAAGCAGCCCTACCTCCTCGATCCACTGCTACTCTAATCTCCTCTGTAGCCTTAATGAGGGCCGACTCAGTGCTGTGTCCCTCTCTGAAACCATGTTGGGAGGGATCCAGTGCTTGGACCTCCCTCAGAAAGGCACTGAGTTGACAATTCATAACTTTCTCCACCATTTTTGCAGGGAGAGGCAGACGAGAGATCGGGCGAAAATTATTGGGATCATTGGGGTCCAAGCTTGGCTTCTTCAAAAAAGGGAGTATTGAGGCCAGCTTCCACAATTTGGGAAATTGTCCAGTTTCGAACATACCATTAAAGATGGCTACGAGATATAAGGCAATTGGACTGGGGGCCAATTTTGTGATCATTACTGGGCAGGGATCAAAAGGCGAGCCCGATTTGGCTCCCTTAAGAAGCTCCAGAATGTCCTGTACAGTCAGTGGACTGAATTTGTCCAAGGCACGGGGGGGACCCTCTTAAATTCAAAGGTCTCCTTAATCATGCTTGATCCAGCCTCCCTCGATCCACTGAACACTGAAAATATACTAACCACTTTATTGAGGAAGAATTTAGCAATCTCCTCACATAATTCTTGACTAGATTGGACAGTGGCTGGACTCAGGGAGGCTAATTTGGAGACTGTTCTAAAGAGCTCTTTGGTAGAGTTCTTTGACAATTCAATTTGGGTTGAATAACATTTTTGTTTTGCGACAAAGATGGCCTGTTTATATGTTTGCAGGCTAGATTTATACACTTTCTTCTCTACTTCCACATAGCTTTTTCTCCAAGAGCGTTCTAGGCGTTTACAATTGGATTTGAGATTTTTTAACTCCTCTGTAAACAATGGAGCAGAGGGATGTAATCTTTTCGGCAGAACAGTCTTTAGTGGCGCTAATTTCTCACACGCCTGTGCAAGCCAGTTGGTATAGGAGGCGGTTGCCTCCTCTACCCCCTCCGTTAACTGATCTGCCGTGGAGGTTAAAAGCTCCTGAAGAACGGTCCCATCGACTCTGTTCCAAGCCCTAGTCTCTATCCGACCTTTGTGGTAACTGCTCCCTATACGCTGATCTGTCATACTTATACTAAATTGGACCGCAGCGTGGTCGGACCACACCAGAGGTAATACGCCTGTAAAAGACAAGCCTGGATGGTTTGAAAATATACCGTCCAGGGTATGTCCTGCCACATGGGTTGGTCCTCTCACAAGTTGTTTAAGGTCAGCACTGTCCATCATATCCATCAACATTGCTGTGTCAGGGTCATTTGGGAGTTCTAAATAAAAATTAAAATCACCCAGGATGGAATATGTGTTACAGCAAAGACCCTCTTCCAGCAAATTCCCCAAGGGAACATCAAACGAATTTCTGGCCCCTGGTGGTCTATACAGTAGTATGCCTTTAAAGGTATGATGATCAGTAAGGCTGAAGTTAAGACAGAGCTTCACAGGCTATTAGAGAAAGAGGCGAAAAAATGGCTTGGATGGAGTTATTGTAGATTATTACCAACCCACCCCCCTTCCTACCTGGCCTGTTTAATACATGGCATAGAAAGCCTGGTGGAGTTGCATTCACTAAATCGGGTCCGGAAGCCTCGTCTGTCCATGCTTCAGTAATAAACGCCATCTTTATGCCATAATCCTCTATTAGCCTTGCGCACTCCAGGCTATTTTTAACCAAGGACCTGGCGTTCACCAAGATACATTTTAAAAATTCATTATTATATCCGGCTGCAACTGGTCTATTCTCTTCCTTAGACCTAATTGGCTGATAGCTGATAGCTGGCAACACCATCTTACAATTTGGACAAGCCTCTGGAAGGACTGCCGGCTTTAAATCAAAGTGGATACATATACACTCAGCCGCCCTATCTATCCTATTCAATTCTAGCAGGGTAGTTCTAGAGTATACATGAACCGGGGACTCACCTGACACCAAACGGACAGGGGTTTGGGCGCTGTGCGCGGCCAGAGCGTGGACGGGCGCAGACGGGCTTGCCTTAGGCGCGCCCGCTGCGCGCGTCTGCTGCGCGCTCGCGCCAGCGTCTACCTATGTAGGCAGCGCCAGAGAAAGTCTAGCCTGCTACCCTTCGTCCTCCCAAGATGGCTGCCCCCGCCCAGTCCAACCGTAATCAGCAGTGTCTCCCCCCGCAGATTTAGGAAAGTTCAGGAGCACAAGGTAGGCATAAAACACAATTAAAAGTGCTAAAAACAAAGTTAAAACAAACTCCACTGGTCAAATGTGCAAAGAAAGCGCTGTGCAAATGCTGCGTATCACTAAAAATGATGGTTGTTTTTTACAAAGATTCAACAAAGAGCAAGGTTAGATCTAGCCCCAGCTAATTCTACCTGTCTCCCGGCTCAAGCCTCAGGAGAGTAACATCACTCGATTGGGAGTTTAATCAGATTGTTGAGTGGTGGATTCAATCTCTTTTGAAATGTTTTTGTTTAATGGATGGATGAAGTCAAATAGGGCAGAATATACTTCCTAAACTAGAAAGCATGGAAATAGAACTGGAATCAATGTCTTTTTATAGCAAATATTATAGAGTACATTCAGGTTGAAATTCTTGACCCTGTATTCTCACTTGGTAATGCAGGATAAATGGGGCAAACCTACTTTGGACTTCAGCACAGATCCTGTGGAATGGATAATTTGTTGCTTACTTTAGGAACTTTTTATGATTTGATTAGTTGACATCCAAATGAGTATTTTTCTATAAACTCAAACATGACAGGGATACATTCTTTCTGGTATTTTTGTAAGTCAACAATGAGAAACTTAATATTACATCCACAGAAAGACAGAATGCATCAGAAAGTGGCCTTGGTTCCACGGAGGCAGTGGCATGGTCATCTGGTTATGCACCAGCAGACAAGAAGGTGGCGTGTGTGTGCAGGAAGGATTGCCCATCTTCTTTGTCCAGGGCTGTGGGAGGGTGTTGATGGTGTTGATGTGCTTGTGGCTACTGTAGCCCAGAAGGGTTTCCACTGGCAGTGGACAGCTGCGCACACAGTCCACATCGAGTCCAGGCTGAGAGTTCAGAGGAAGGAGATGCCAGCTGGTTCAATAGCAGGATATCAGGAACTTGATCCGTCTTATTCGACTTGTCATAGAAGGGCAACACCATTTTCCCTTAATGGATGATCATCGTCTTCCCTGTTTGTTGTGCCAAAGTGTCCCTGTCCCAGATGGTGTTTAATTATTTGCCTGAGAATTGATGTCCTGGTCTACTCATGTATAAGTGAGTTTGGATCAGAAAAGATTTGCTGCAATGCCCTATTTTGTTGTTGTGTACATTGCCCACCCTAGATACTTTTTGGTTCTGATTTTGCCTTTTTTCTGCAGTTGTTTTCTCTGATGGATTGTTCAGCCTGGAAGGTTGTATTAGACTCATTCTCTTCGTTATTTAAGAGTATTTTCCGTGCATTGCTTCCCATCTCTTGTAAACCTTTTGGTCTTCAATCAAGAAGTATCCAGGTTGCCATGGAGGTTTGTTTCTACCCTCTGTGGCCTTTCCCTCCTAACAGGAACTTTTTTATGGATGCAAGTGAAATTTTTCACATGTATGTTAAGGGCAGAGTGGCACAGTGGCTCCTTGGAGTAGTCTGCCTTTCTTCAGGCAGTTGCAAAGGAAATGAGAGGGCTTTCCTCCATCCAGCCCTTGACACTTAATAATTTTGCGCATGGTGTATAAAAGGAAATCAAAAAAGGCAGAGTGGGAAGCAGACTCAACTTATTTTAGAAAGAGGCATATATCTGGCCAGCAAACAATGTGGGATAGTATTAAGAGCATTTGTTATCCAAATGAATTGTTTGACACTAAGGCCTGCATTGCAAGGTCAGACTAATTCTTGTTTTGGCCAGAAATGGCATATCTAGCCAAATTGGGAATGCCACAAGATGTAGGAATCCAGCACTCTCGCTTTCCTTCCACCCCTGCTTCCTGGAACACCTGTTGAAAGCTGTTGAAAATCCCAGATGGCAAAGGGCTGGAAAATAGGGAATTACCGTGGGAATTGGGTATGGTGGCCCTTATTTACAATGCAATGTCCCATGTTTCAAGAGACCCTCCGGATGCAGTTAGAATCCCATATCTCAGAATTACTAATATCAATGTACCGATAATCTGGGTAAAGGAATACTGATACCTTTGCGTCCCTCTGTTGGATGGTCAAAATATATGAGAAAGCTACATAAAAAAGCACAAGGATGGGATTTCTGTCCTACCAAAGTAGACTGAAGGAATTAAAAAACCAAATATAGAATTTGCATGCCCTTGGGATTCCCAAAGAGTAGGTGTAAATGTTCTTAATTTAATTCAGCAGCCATACAAGCAGAAATTAAGATCGCAATATTTCATCTGTAGAGTAACCAAGTGCCAGGTCTAATTGTACTGTTTTCTCCCATTTAGGATCAGCTTTTTAACTCATATTTGGACAGGAGTGACCTCCACAACATCCTTCTACAGTTACATACATGCAGTTTTTTTCAAACCAGATGAAAATCGTCCGATCACTCTTCTTAAAGCTGACTAAACTATTTCTTATTTTTTTTACATTTGACTTGCTTAAGAGGTGCATATGCTAGTACTCTCAGATAAAGCCAATTGTATCACTGGCTGCAATGCTCATTAAATACACACATCTTAATAGAAAATATAGAGTGCATCTAAGTGCAAAGACCTCCATCAGCAATTATGCTCCTCCACACATCTGAGGTTTTCAACATGGTGAATTGGTTGTTCCTTGGTGTGAAGATCATAGACAAAATGAAACACTACCATAATACATAGGCTCTTACAAGGGACCCATAATAATTCAGTTTCTGAAGTGATTACAAACAGTTCATCAGTAGGAATGATTGATATTCAATGAGGTTCTAGACAAAAGCTTCTAACCTAATCAATTTTGTTTCTCTTGATATTACATTTATGCAACTTTATGTAAATATAATGAGTTAATTCTATATCTGCACAGGTAGAGAAGCAGAAAATTGCACTTATGCTTCTGGTTATAAAAAAAAATATTTGGCCATGTTTGACTCAAATTAAATAAATCTTAAACTCAATTTCTGGGCAGACTAACACTCTCCTGTTAGAGTAGTAAAACCATTATCTAAACTCTTCTACTCACTGCAAAGATCTAAAGGGTATCATAACTATACTGCATGAATACTTTTATTGCAGAAAGTGGTTTCTTTATTGAAAGCATGACAGAATCTCCCTCTCACTCTAGTTAGACTAATTAATGTAGTTACTGATGGCGGTTCTCCCTTAAATTATGAGCTTGTGTAACTCAAAACCCTTTTTAATTTTCAGTAGCTGTTGTCGGCTTTTGCTAATGGCGAGTGTGCATTTCCAGACTTAGGGCCTGATTTAGAGTTCAGCATACAGGTTACTGCATCACAAACATGACTGATATCCCGTCTGCCATATTACAAATGCCATTCGATATAATGCACATGTAAAACAGCGGACCAGATATCCATCTCGTTTGTGACGGAGTAACCTGTCCACCGCACTCTAAATCAGGCCCATAATTTTGTAATATTACACTACCTCTTTAAAGCATAGTAGGTACCTTAGTTAGTTTGATGTCTTGGAAGGCAGTTCACCTGTAAGTTTAGTATACAGTCCATGTGAGGGGTTTGCCAATTGTAAATGTCAAAGTTTGGGGGCAGAACCAATCAAGTGATTATACAGTCACCTTTTTCAGGGATCCAGGCAATTGCTCCCGTCTCTCACCTGCCACATGGGAAGAAGAAGTTGTAGTGAGGTCTATTTTATTTTGAGCAATATCATTGCTTTGGACATATGCTGTTGTATATAGAGTGGCTATGAAAGAAGTCCTTCTTCTGGAAAAGTTGCACAGGACTCGTGGAATGATTGGTTAGTTCACCCCTTTCAGCCCTTCAGCTGACTTTCATATGAGGCACTCAAGGTATCTTAGTGAAGGCGGATATTGTGAGAATTAAGCCACAATACACTGAATTTCAATAGAAAAACAAGTTTAGTCAAAGCTACTAATAGTGGTGGCTAACTGGAGGCTAATATGGCAGAACTTCCTGGAAGCCCCTGGTTATAGCCAGGATTTTCCAGCCACAAGCAATCCCTCAAAGTACTAACAATACAGGGGCCACAAGGTCAAGCAGAGAATCCTGTGCGCTGATGGGAACCATCCGGGACATGCCCCAGTGGAAGGAGAGGTGGGCCCATCTTCTCTCACTGCATCACAAGTTTTCAGAGGAAATGGAAGAGCAGACAGCGCACCCTGCGGCAGGTGAGCAGAGTGAGAGTTGTCAGGCCAACTGGGCACCACAACAGATGTTGTAGGTCAAAGAGAAATGAAAACACCAGTTCAGTGATGCGCCATGGCTTAACCAGGGCTACAGTGATTTAGATGATGCATGGGGTCATGGCGGACCTAGCCAGAGGAGACTTTGTTTGCTACCGGAGGCCTGACATTAGCCTTAAAATAAGGGAAGTAGCTGGGAAGACTGTCTGGAACTGCCATACTGCCCTCGGAACCAGCAGCCATTCAGTATAATGCTGCATCTCCACTCCTTCCAGACAAAGCAAAGAGCAGGGACAAGCAAGAGGCCATGCTGAAGGACTCTACGTTTTCAGGACCTCACTCTAGAAGAACGAATTTCTGGAAAATAATTTGGAAGAAATAATGAACGGAGTGGTGGGAGTGGGGAGGGAGCAAGAAGTGGTTATCAGCACACCAAATTAGTTGGAATCCAAACAGAGAGAGGCAATGTTAACTGTAGGGGGCCTCAAAGCCTTCAAAACTACAACAAAATACAGCATTAAAGACTGTGTTATGATGTTGAACATGAAGTAAGAGCATTTTGGCAACTTATGCAGAGAGCCCCTGATAAGGGTATTAAGGGCCCTGGCTTGAATTCTAGTAGAGTCCCAGCAAGATGAATGGTATGCTGGACTTGGTGACCTGCTAGGATTGGATACAGAGAGCATCCAGCAGGTGGTGGTTGGCGCCACCAGACTGCAGGAAAGATCTGGGAGAAACAAAACAAAAAAAGGTGGGAATGTTTTGGTTATGCTAATGCAGACTAGAGGGGTAAAGTCCTATGAGCTGCATTTAAGAGAGGAACGATTTGCTTGATGATGTACGGTTCCTCTTCTTCTCAGATTTCATTCCAGAGATGCTTTATTGGACACATGCTCTTCTAGAACGTAAGCACCAGTTGAAAGTAAAAAAGTTCGGCTGGTGTCACTGAGGGGCTAAGAGTTGTCTTTGGAGGCAAGTAATTTGTGTTCTTACAGATGGGCTCTCACAAGGCTTTTGTGGATAGGCTGCCCAAAGAAACCCCTGAGCAATAGAGCATTAACTTGCACCACCTTGGATCCTGACAGCTGCATCAAGAGGAGAGTTCTTTCCCACATAGCCCAATAGCTTTCCTCTGCGAAGGATAAATGGTGCTAGAGAGAAAACCTCAGAATCTTGTAATAGAAGCTATTTTCCATTGTGTAACTTTCTACCCACACTTTCCCCTTGTCCATTAGGTTCTCGATGTTAGTATCAGAGTTACCATGTAGAGCCTGGTCTAAAATGAACTTACCCTAGCTGTGTCATTATTTTATTGCTTCATTATAATTATTGAGAGAAACTGTGTGAGTTATTATGCCTGTCTCTTGGTGTGATCACAATAAAAATATTTAAATAAATCAAAAGCTACTTATAGCACCCAGAAGATGAACTATTTGACAATAAGCACTGCTGGAACTTTGAATCTTACTTTTCAGCAATGCTTCCTTCCCCGCTTTCACAAATACCCAATAGGTACTGCATGTGCTAGCTCCTGTTAGAAGGTAAAATTGGAATGTGGCAGAAAGAGCCTCTTTAATTCTGGGACAAAAGATTATCCCATAGTATTTATAATCTACACTGCCCCGTTCCTACGCAGAGCACAGAAGTGGAGGATCCAGTTGTTAAAGCTATCTAGCACCCAAGAATGTCCCTGTAGCTGACCACATTCATTTAGCTGGTGACTGAAGGAGGTGGGTGGGCAGTGGCGTAAGTAAACCTTAGGAGGCCCCCTGCAAGGGATGGTGAGGTGGCCCTCGCAATACTCATACCCTTGGCATGGCAAGGTGAGGGGCCCCATTTTATGTATAGAAGACTGGGGAACCCACTGCACCACAGGGGCTGCAGCGGAGTACGTTATGTACTAACGGAAGAGGCGTGGCAGAGATTGATATTGACTTTTTTGCAGTGCTTTCAAATTCATGATGTGTTTTAATATTTTAGACCATACATGTTAACTATAGGTTACAGATGTATTTAGTAAGTGTGTGCTTTTAATAAATGCAATATAATTTACTTGAATAGCTAAAAGAGCCGCAATTGGCTTAGTAAAGTGAATAAAGGCGATCAGAGAAATCAGATATAATATTTTATATAACAGTAATAATAGCAGCAATAAGATTCGTGTATTGCCTAAAAGAGCCATTTTTGCCTTAGTACAGTGAGTAATGGCGATCAGCAAAATCAGATATATAATATTTTATATTTCTCAAGTCACTGTGTTAATAGAAATTAAAGGTGTAACCAAAAACATCAAAAAAGGCAACTTTAAGAGCAGGTTAAAATAATGGACACTGTGTTTGTAGAAACCTTTGTACAATAAACACACCAGTTGCATTTGAAAAATTAAATAATACATTTAGGTATCTTGTATTTTTTGTATTGCTTTGCTTATTCATTACCTTCATGCTTCAGAATTGATTACTTAATATCGTAATATGATTCATACTTGATTTTAGGTTGTCTTGCGAGATTTAGCTTTAATGTATGGAGATCTTTAAAAAGAGTTCCTAATATAGCACTAAAATTGACGTTCTTCACCATATTTTTATGAGTCTCTAACCTCTATTGAAAATCTTTTAGGTGTGCGACCTGGCACTGTCATCATCACAGATACTGCTGTTGATGCCTTCTTCAGGCCTCAGTTTGAACTAGCAGTTCTTGACAAAGTGGTGATCCGCAGCACGGAACTGGATAAGGAACTCATTCAAGAACTTCTGCAGTGCAGCCAGGAGATCTCACAGTTCAACACAATTGTTGGTCACACCATGTGCACCTACGATTTTTATGAAGGTAAATCCATTATGACAATTATTATATTCATTTCATTTAATCTTATTGTAGTATACATGAATGAAAGATAATCTAGCCTTTCTCTATTTGGCGCTTTTTCCTAAAGTACACAAAGTTTGCTCGAAACACAGATGTAATGCCTGTTTGCCACTAATCCACAAGGCAACTTTGGAACAAGAACATAAATATGTGATTTGTGAATGGAAAAGTATTCAAATAAGTAAGGTTATTTGATCTCGAAAATTCAAATGTTAGGGTTCCCCACAACACATATTGCCTCATAAGTAATATGATGATAAACGAATTCAAATCTGAAATAATCCTGAGTCACAAAACAATTTTGGCCTGATTTAGAGTATGGTGGAAAGGATACTCCTTCACAAAGGTGAAGGAGTACCCTCCCCACCATGTTGAAGGTCAGACCAACTAATTTCGAGGCGTATGGACCTTATGTATGCCAGTGACGGAGACTACTCCACCTCCACTGCTGACCTACTCCTCCGATGGCCTGACAGAGTAAGGGCCAACAGAAGTTTGGCCATTTGACTGCCTGCCTGATTTAGAGAGGACTGTCAAATGGCCAGCTTTCAGTGTCGGTCACCACCAGGAAAAATCTAGCAGGTAAGGGCAGAGAAAACTTGTAAATGACCCTCACGCCATGGGAGAAATCTCCCACGCCGAGAGGGTCATTGCCTTTGAAAATTCCACTCTGGGATTTTAATTTTGAAAATAAAAAAATATTGAATGTATGCGATACAACTCCATCATGTTGATGAAGCAGTCCGTCAAACTTTCAATGCATTGACAGGAACCGCCGACACAGCAGTTCCTGTCACTGCAAGAGATGTCCACTGGGCCGACGGAAATCTCTATATTCCTCAGGCAAATGGTGCACTCACAAAATATTGACACTCAAAATATCCCCATATGAAAATATCGTGACCAAAATATCGATGTCAAAAATATCTACATCCTATACTTATAATGGTAAGTACAAAAATATGAGAACTTTATTGACTGCTGTTCTCCAGAGACGCGTTTCAGCAATTGCAGCCTTTTTCAATCTGGTCAAAAACGCGTTTGTTAGTAATTCAAAATTGCAAATTTAAAGCTTTCATTTCTGTAAAAAATGAAAACGGCACTCCTCGTTTTAACTTTTTCAACAAGCTGGCGTCCTGGTAGACGGTGAAACCCCCAGCCTGCACGGTGAGTGTTGTAAAATGTTCAAGTTGTGCAAAACAAACACGCTCTCAGTACTTGATTTAAACCAGCACAGAAGATTTTCAGTTCTCCTCCTTCCTTGGGTTGCCACTCACCCTCCTCTTCACTGCCTCTAAATATATATTTATAGATAAGAAATTATTAAATATATTAAAGAATAAAATTAATGTAATTTTTTTTATTTGATTTGACATTTTACATTTTACATTTTAGCAAATATAATGAATAAACTTAATTTTAAAAAGTTAAACACACATATATAATTAATATATATATTTACACATATTTAAAACCATTAATAAACGAATAATTGTAATGTATTTTATAATTTTTAATTTATATATGTGTATATATGTATGTATGTATATGTATGTGTGTGTATATATATATATATATATATATATATATATATATATATATCTCAATCCTTGAACAAGGAAATCTTTAAACTTAAATTTCCCGCTCCAGTCAGTGCAACAGTAGGGAAAGTGTTGGATAGCGGAGAGGTAAAAATTACTATTCCCACCCCAATGAGTGCAACATTAGGGAAAGTGTTGGATAGCGGAGGGATAAAATGAATTATTCCCAGTCCAGTGAGTGCAACAGTAGGGAAAGTGTTGGAAAGCGGAGGGGTAAAAATTACTATGCCCACTCCAGTGAGTGCAACAGTAGGGAAAGTGTTGGATAGTGGAAGGATAAAATTTACTATTCCCACTCCAGTCAGTGCAACATTATGGAAAGTGTTGGATAGCGGAGGGGTAAAAATGACTATTCCCACACAAGTGAGCACAACAGTAGGGAAAGTGTTGGATAGCGGAGGGGTAAAAATTACTATTCCCACTCCAGCGAGTGCAACAGTAGGGAAAGTATTGGATAGCGGAGGGATAAGATTTACTATTCCCACTCCAGTCAGTGCATCAATAGGGAAAGTGTTGGATTGCGGCGGGGTCAATGTACTACTCTCACTCCAGTCACTTCAAAATTAAAAACAAACAAAATATTATCAACAGAATAAAAATATGTTTTTAAAGTAGGTACAAAAATATAAATATGTTAAAAATAAAAATATATTTAATAATAAAAATAAAAAATAAACATATAATGTTAAATACATATCACAAATACCTACAAATATTATATTAAATAAAATAAAAAATACTTTTGAAACAAATAAATATTTTTATTTAGAAATTATTTAACAAAAACATTAATTATTACATAAATGTAGTTTATTTACTTCCTAGCCTATAGCATCACACAACTCACAACCCATATTGAAAATAAATAAAAAATTATTTGCATAATTAACATAATTAATGATCAATTAAACAAATATTAGTTAGAAAACAAATTAAAACACATAAAATGTAATTAACTTACCACCCTTTACACCTATAAACCCCACAACCCACACCTACGATTAAATTGTAAAAAAAATAATTTCCCAATGAAAATCTTTTTCAATTAAATAACTAATAGTATTTAACAACTAACTATAAAGTAAGTAAAATTAATTTACTCCCAACCCTTCGTCCCTATAAACCCAAAACCCAAACACAAATAAATAATTAAACAATTACCCTAATTGTCATTTAATTAATATTCACTATGAATTAATTAAAAATAAATTACTTCCCACCATGTACCCCTAAAAGCCCCACAACTCAAATTAATTACACAATTTCCATATTTAATTGTGAATTAATTAATGTTAATAAACAACTAATTATTAATTAATGAAAAATAGATTACTTCCCACCCTTTACCCCTATAAACCCCACAACCCGCACCTAAAATAAATTAATTACATGGTTACCATAATTAATTGTTAATTAATTAATATTAATTAACAATTAATTATTAATTAATTACAAATAAATTACTTCCCACCCTTTACCTCTATAAACCTCACAACATGCACCTACAATTTACCCCAAAAAATTAAAAACACAATTACCATTATAAAATCTAAGTTAAATATTATTAAATAAGAAATATTCATTAATGTATTATAATTAAATTACTTCCCACCCTATTCCCCTATAAACCCACAACCTGCTACGGAACTAAAAAACGCAAAATGTAATTAAAATAAAATTAATAACCACTAAAAATGTAACACATATATATTAAAAAACAAACAATACTTATACAAAAAAATACATCACATACATTTAAAATATATACTAAAACACATAACACTAATTTAAAAAATCGATATTTTAAACATTTCAGCAAACGATATTAATGACTTTTATATTTTTAGAATCAATATTTCTTACCTTAAAGTCGATATTCTTGACCACAATATTCTTGCTGTCGATATTTCTGTGTCACGATATTTAAAACTCGATTTTAGTGTAAGTCGACATTTGCAACTCGATATTTTGACTGAATACCCAGGCAAATACTGACCAAGTAAATCCCATCCACCAAACTCAAAATCTGGCCCTTGGTAATCTGCACTAGCAGGTTGAAGCTCTCACATGGAGACAGACTCCCATACATTTTAAATTCATAAAAGTCCGGAAAAGTTCATTGAATTCCTTTTTCCATGCATACGTTGCCAGATCCATGAATTAAATGTTCATAGTGTACAACTGCAAACACAAGGGGATGATGGACGGAGTGCTGAAACTTTTCAAACACTCACCCCCAGTCACAGATCTGGGTTGAATCCATCATAATTCATTAGCTCACTTTGCCACCCCAGTTCAGACACAGCTGTATGCAAATCAGTCTTGACCCTGTGCCTCATGGGAGCAGTCCAGACCGAACTGCCAAGCCATGTCTTCCCTGGACCAGAATCAAGCATCCTGGGACCGGTTTCAGGCTAACAGCCCTCATCAGCCAGGCTAGCTTGAATCCAGTGGCAAAGTGAGCAAGGGACCCACGTCTGGGCATACCCTGTCAACTTAGGGCGAACAAAGCAAACACAAGGGGATGATGAACGGAGTGCTGAAAATTTTCAAACACTCACCCGGAGTCAAGCTATCCTGGCTGAAGAGGGGTGAAACCCCAAAACCGGTCCTAGGATGCTTGATTCCAGTCCAGGGAGGACCTGGCCTGGCAGTTCGGGCTGGACTGTTCCCATTGGACGCAGGGTCAAGACTGATTTGCATATGGCTGGGTCCAAACTGGAATGGCATGGTGAGCAAAAAAACGATGGATTTAGGCCCAGATCCCTGTACTGGGGTGAATGTATGACATTGTTCTGCATTCTGTCCATCAACTGTTCTTTTTGCATAGTGTACAACTGAGCATGGAAAAATGTCTTTGCATGACATTTATTATCCTATTTTTGCTAGGAGGAAAACTATGTAATGGAAAGGGGTCCCAAAAACTCTTGCCTTATGAATGAGGCAGGGTGCATTTTGCAACCATCTAGTAATGTCTGAAAATGCAGTACTGGGGACCTTTGAGGAACAGCAGACCTCCTTCCCCCTCTTCACATTCCCTGTATGCGAACACTTTTTATAAAAAATATAGCCGTTCGCCCTTAAATGTACAGGTGCTGCGTTTTTCCCAAAAAACAATGTTCACGTCCATGGAGGACTTCGGGGGAGGCATGCCCTGGTCCTTAGGCTGCCTAACATGATTTCTATAGAAGAATCTGTCCTATGCGGAGAGCTTCCTCTTTGCTAATCAGTTACCACCCCAAATCGGGTTTTGGCAACTCATCAATGATATGTGCCTGCAATTGTGTTCTCAAACCACTGCTATAAACCTTTGCTATTCAGAAAGAGGAGGGAATGCCTCTTTCATGACCCCTTTTATTTGCAATTTGGAAGAGGTCACAAAAGCCCTTTAATGAGCCAGAAAGATTTTTCTCACTTGTAAAAGAACTATTGTACATTGTAAAAAAAGATTTTATGGCCACAAACCCTTTGATTTTGTGAATCGAAGGCTTTGCTAGCAACAAATACCTTTAACCTTCAACAAATTGCTCCCCCTACTTCTGACATGGACATAGGAAAAACTCTGGCTGTCCAGGATGGGATGGGTCCCTGACAAATTACTGAATGCACACAAGCTCACAAGTTTTTGGTTGTTCCCAAACTTTCCAGGGCATCCCTGCCATGGAACGCACATTCACCTCTCATAATGGAGGTTTTCTCATGTATAATATTACGCCCTTCTCAAGTAGCATTACAGATGAGTAAATTGCTTTACAAGTGCTAATCCACAGTTTGAAAACAGCAATTGTATTATACAAATTAGTAAGAACACATGAAAGCACAACCTCATTAAATAGCAATACATACCCAAATAAAGGAAATTATATTGTTTCCATAGTTAATGGTACCATCATATACCACCATATGTCATGTCACCTTCAGGATCATTTATGTAATTAGTTATGTGATCAGTCACATTTTGGAAGAGGGCATGAGCATTGCATTTGTGTGTGAGTTACTGTTTACTTAACTGTTTTGCAAGTTCTATTCTGGGAGCTGATGATTACTAGAGAATTTTAGGAAGTAATCGTAACTGTATTTAAGTGCGTTTTTAAGTGAAAAAGAGCCCTAGTCAGTGACAACAATTTTGTAGTCCTGGTTGAGTCTAGCATTCCAATGGAAAGGTGATTTTTGCTCTGCTTATGCCTGTGGCACCATTTGACTAATCTGCACAAAACTTTCCAATCAAATACGTCAGTATTAAACTTCAAGTTTCATACAAATCTGCTCAGGGTCGAGAGATAAAAGAGGGGTCACAAAATTAGCATTTTTCATTCTAACTCCTGCGGCAAACTTTGTTCTCTGCTACAGCAAAATCTTCCATACAGAATTACACCAAGCTTGGCAAGACTTAAGAATTTCGCTCAGAGGTGTGCCTTTGCTTGGATTGGTGTAACTCCGTAGAGATGTTTTTGAAAAATTGGTATTAAAAAGCTGCTGTTTTGGGCTTCAAAGGGTTAATTATGTTGTATCTTGACTATTAATTCAAGGATGTTTCAAGGATCCGTATCCTTGAATCTTCTGAGGATAATACATTTGGAAAATTAGAAACCCCATGAGATGAAGGGGCATTTTGTCCCTTTCTTCAAAGCGAGCTAAACGGATCCTCAGTAGATTTGGGGATCTAAGCAATCTGGTTGATTGGCAGCAAATTAAAATATTTGGTACTGGCTGCCATTACAGGATGCCAGGCACCAAACCTGTGCCCTGAAAAATGTGACAGAGGCTATAAGAAGAGGACATCCCCTGATCCATGCAAGAATGTGCACTGCCTCCTGAGATAAAAAAAATCTGTTTTTCTCATGGATCCAAATTTTGTTCAGCAGGTCCGCAATTGTGTAGGAAGATCTATGGAATATTTGAAAAATATGATATCCTTTTTGTCATGCAGTGGAAGTGGTTGAGAAGAGTCGTCACTATATACAAATGATGCAGGAGTGAAGAAATTGTAAATGATTGGGATTTTGAGCCCTTTTTGTCAGGATTTATTTAGACCACATTTGTTCTTCTTTTCTTCCTTACATAGCCATTGTCCGGTACATTGCTTTTGTCTCTTTAAGAAACATTTATTTCCATGTAGATATGTTATCTTTTCCTGTCCTGTGCAAGGTTTATTTCCTGATATATTCAGACCTTCTAATTTTCAGGAATTATCCTTCACAGTCAACCACCAGTTCATGGATTACTCTTGCCAGTCTTACCTTATTGTATACTTTATTGGACTATAGATCACTAATTGAGGGCTAGTTGACAAAATTGTCTTCTACGGTATATGTTTCCTTTGGTACATTTATGTCTCCTGCATTGTTTTTTTTTATGTGTTATAAAAACTAAATAAGAAGGCCTTGACTGAGTTCAATTACAAAGGAAAAGCTCTTTTGCAACATTAGCTTACTTGCTTTTCTGGAGTTGTCTCCTTTGAATTTTCGATAGTAACATTCCTGAAGAAATTCTATCAATAATTTGTTGACCGGTTCACTCTAACCAATGAACCTAGTCTCAAAGCATACCTCATCACTAACGGCCTGTTTTAGAAGTCAGGGGAGGGAACACTCCATCTCTAACGTGACAGATATCTCGTCTGCCGTATTACGATGAAATTCTATCCTATGGGGATTGTAATACGGTGGACGGGATAAGTGTCCCGTTTGTGATGGAGTGTTGCCTCCACTGACTTCTAAATCAGGCCCTACATTTCTACTTGAGCGCCATAAGAACATATCTGCAATCGGCCTTCTACTTAGATTATGCATTGGCTTATGGTAGTTACATTAATTTGCTCCCAAAGCTTTCAGGATTGTTTTTTGGTTTGTTTACATAGACCCAAAAGTCCTACTCCATATGCCACAATGCCCCTTACTTCTGAGTAGAGTGTTAGAATATGTGCAGTCACTTTAGCCCTTTTCTTCATTGTAAAGCAAAGCTGCCCATTAGAAGCAAATTGTGATTTCTTTTTTTTCCTTTTGTTTTGCTGCTTCAATGTGAATTTTGCATCTTGGCGTGAAAAGCAACATTTGAAGGTTTGTGGATGTTTTCAAGCTCCTCCTTGGCTCTGAAGAATGTTTACCTACATGCTACTATGGTGTTCAGACAGTTTCTCTTTCCTACACACCAAATATTCCCTCAAATAGTTGCATTTGGACTCATTTGGACTCACAGGAACTTTTCATGAGAGAAGATTCTGAGCTGTGGTTATAGTATCATAAGAAGAAATGATGTAGGTTTTCACTCTAGGTTCTTTCTAGTGGACAAAATAATAGGAGGTTTGGAAGAAGTCCAGGACTTCTTGAAGAAGTTCTTATTGAAAGAGTCTCAAAATGGTTACCTGGTCTTCATTCAGATTAGGTACCAAAGTTAATTGTTTATTTAATTGCGTTTTTCACACAACCTAATTAGGCAGCTCCTACACACATTTCTGACTTTTTTATCATGGAGTTTTCGGATGGACACATTTTCCCACAGATTCTTCACATTATGAATACTCATTCTAGGCTTAAGGCTGAAGAACTTTTTTTCCTAGCAGTGACTCTCCAGTGCCACCTGATGGAATGATGCAGTTCCAGTCATGACATCACTTTTGCTCATTATGTCACTGGAGAATGTTAGGCACCCACCAGCGCACTGACATCAATTCTTGTTTTTCTGAACCTGATCAAAATGATCCCAAACTTTCTCTTGGTGTCTTACCAATGAAATTCACAGCATTCAACAATTATTACATCTAATGTTTCCTAAAATGGCCTCAGTTCTGCAAGCCTTGCAGACAGTGCAACAAGAAGATGTCCCTTTCGGGTCCTCATGATGACAGTTATCTGTGGTCTGGACATGACACATAGCCTGTCACTCTTGCACCTCTGTGCACCTGAAGGCCCCCAGAGAGTGGGAGGTCAACATATTTTTATTTAAGGCCTGCACACAGACCCCCAAGCCGACTTTCTCTCCCAAAGGTAAGTTGCATTCTAGGGAATGTGCACCTATCTGATCTTGCAACAAAAAATACACAAAAAAGCACCATAGGGAGGAGAAGTTCTCTTCTTCCTTGAGGAAGAGGGCCTGTTTTCAGGACCGTTCAGAATCTTTGATGCAGTTCACCAATGCTTGAGGCTTCCTCAATATCGAACAAAACCCCAGCACTTAAGATGTCATGCCCTGAGTTGCTCGGACTTTCAGCCGACTATGTACATTTGGCGGCCTTCTGGTTGGCAATGCAGAATCTTTTTAGGGTGGCCTCTGGGCCACTTCACATTGTTGGGTCCAGTAAGGCAGGTTTGGCAATTCTGGTGGCTCTGACCCAAATGCCTTTCTAAGCTGTGCCTTCACTGGCTTTGGCCCTAGCACCTAAGGTGAAGTTCAAACCAACTGGGATATTGTTCCCCATTCTTTTGGGGTGATCCTCAAAGCCAGTGGTGGTGTCACCCAGGGAGTTCATGAGAGAAATTATCATCTGTATGGCAAAGGAGAAAATCAAGGTTAATTTCGCATGTGATCCATTATCTGACCACCTTTCCCAGACCCAAAGCTTCACTCTCTTTAAGGGAATTTTTTTTTCAGATGTAAGTGCCATAGCTATGGACAATTAAGACTACCGACGCATGGAGGATGATGGCTTAGTAGCTGATCTCCTCCTGTCTCCTTATAATACTGATGCAGGCCTTTATTTGGACTTACAAAATGCCAGTAGCCTGGATACTTATCCAGAAGTGGACATTTTTTACCCTTCTGGCGCTGCCTTGAAGGAAGTCTTGTCTTTCATATCTGTTGCTCAGAAAGCAGTGGGTGCTTTTTAACTGACTTTCTTTTCTGCTGATGTGAAGTCTAACATTATGATTGAAATCTTTCTACCATCCACAGTTTCTGCGGATCCCTTGCTCCTAATTAATGACGCTCTCCTAGACCATATAATGACTGCATGAGAGAAACCCTTTTTAAGCCCAGCAGTCCAAAGGCAGATTGCAGATGCTGTAGGCCATCCCTGGAAGATCTGCACTTCTTGTCCTCCCAACTATCAACCTAACTTTCAGACATAGCTCAATCTCAAAACAGAATCCATGCACCTTCCCTTGGGCTCCCCCAGATAGGTAACACACCAAGCTGGATGCCTTGTTGCAGGGGATTTGCTCCAGTAGTTTGTTTCCCTGCACAGCTAATGCCACCTGTCTTTTGGGCATTTATGCCCATACCTTATAGGTACTGGTGAAACTCATGATAATTAGCATACCAGAACACATGTAGAAGCCATTCGCTGGCCGGGTAACTGATGTGACTTTGAATTTGGGGTCACTGTTGCCTGATCTGTGGATACGGTTGTCATGCTGAGGCAGCACATTTTGATGTATTCCAATTTCTTTTTGCGGCGATGGTCGGATTATGGGCAAACCCTTTGACAGAGAACAGTTATTGAAAGAGAAAGCAGACTCTTCCTTGGAACACTTCAAGAACAGCAAGGCTATTGCCTGTGCACTGGACCTGGCCTGCCCATTATGGTAAGTCCACCAATAATATCATAATTTCTGTAGTTATTTGAGCACTGTTCAGCCCTGATGATGACTGCCATCTCAGTCTATTGAAAGGCCTCTAGAAGGTGGTATTATCAACAGCAGCAGATCTATTGCCCACTGTCCTCTGCAGGCTCTGCTGCCTCAAAAGCCCTTTTGACTCCCCCTGTCACATCACTATCTTCTGGTGAAGGGGGAATATTCTACTTTGTCATCAGTTTGGAGATGATCACAATGGACCATTGGGTGCCCTTGCTGGTCTGCCCGATCTATGCCCTTCCCTTACTATCCTCCCCACCAGACCAACCACCTTCCTTAAGAGTGTGCTCACCGACTCAAGCCTCTATCTTGGAGGTGAAGTCCTGCTCTTGCAGGAAAAAGGGTCCATAGAAGCGGTGCCTCTGGAACAGAGAAGCGCAGGATTCCACTCCCTTTTCTTCTTCATTCCAAAGAAGTACAGAGGCCTTCAGTCCCATCCAGGATCTCTGCCTTCTGAACCTTTCCACCTAGCAGGACAAATTCAAGATGTTTTTCTTGAACCAGGTCCAGTTGCCCTTGAAATCAGAAGATTGATTGGCTTCCCTGGACCTGCAGAATGCCTACTTTCATCTTCTGATTCTACCTGCCACCAGATGTTACTTGAGGTTCACAGTTTGATCCCAACACTATCAGTTTGCAGTCCTCCCATTCAAACTGATGACAGCAAAACGTCTTTTCAAAGGAGCTGGCAATCATGGCAGCTTCGCTGTGGAGTTAGTGTCCTTGTATTTCCATACTTAAATGACTAGCTGCGAAAGTCGAGTACCTGGTGTTGGTCCAGAAGCATCTTCAGAGTAAGTAAGTAAGTACATTTTATTATATGCTTAGTTAATAAAAACCATTGCATAAGATACATTCGTTGAAAGAGCTAAAATATTGGTAACAATAAAATTTAATCAATACTATCATGTGCATATAGGACGCGAAGTCCATGGTTGCGTGAACACCTATGCTAATACATCCAGAGAGTGCTCCAATTAGCGCTTTTAAAGTTCTTCTGGGTGATTTGATAATCGAATCGCCTTTGCTCATTAACATGATTGTTTAAGACCAATTACACTATCCCAGTCATAGTGTCTCCACAAATTCATAAAACCATGATTTGACATAAAATAGAACCCTGTTGTATCAAAACAGTCCAATATAAATTATAAATTATCTAAAATCCTTAAACGTGAGCCAGAGATTACAGATCATTGCCTATAATAATTATATGAAGCAGCAATGGCATAATTGTCTATAAAAAATAATGCGGCTAGGTGCTGGTCATTAACTTTGTTCCTGCTACACCCATGAATCGAACCAGGCAGCAGGCTAACCGGATGTCTCCTCCTTCAAAGCAAGCTTTCACTGCCTGCCTGCATGTACTTATCTGTTTTCTTCTCAGGGCATACTTTAGCAAAATTCTTCGTTCCCTGTTTAGACTCTTGCATATGCACAGTAGGTGTAGAATGTCTTCTTTTGCCTCTCCGCATAATCTGCACAGTGTTGTTGGCTGTGTCCGTTTCCATGGGGGCAGATGCAGCATTGATTGTAAAATCCCCAGCCTTAGATGCAGATATTTTTCCTTTTTTGCTCTAGTAAAACCAGCACCTAGGTAAGGTTGGGAGGAGCAGCTGGTGTAGCTCTGAATAACAAACCATCCGTGCGCCCTTTCTGTTAGTACAGCTTTGTCCTCTACAAGGGACAGCTTTTTTACTGTTTTGTTAACCAGCTCTTTAAAACTTTTATGGGCCCCAATGGTACCCCAATGGACCTGTAAGGCCAGGCAGGCAATTGAATCTTGTAAATAAATCATGGCTGCGCTTTCTTTTTTCCAGTTAAGCTCGTTCCACAAATAGGCGTTCAGTGTCCCTGGATCCGCTCCCTTTATTTTGTGCCAGCATTTTACATAAGCTCCCTTGCGTGCTATTTGCTGCTTTTGTAGTCCAAACTCTAATCTTATTTGTGCTGGCGAGGTGTACTGTGGGAGATTGAATATTATTCTCATTGCCCTTGACACCGTCCTGTCCAGGACGCCGGCATCTCTTCCTCTTAGGCACTTGCTTCCATAGGTGATAGTAGGGAGGAGTTTCACTCAAATTACCTGTAATAACGGGGTGAAACTCGGGCCAGTTATTTTTTGTTTGATATTTTTTAATGCAACAGCTATTGTAGTTCCTCTGCCTCTTATGGTTGCTTTTTGTGGGAGGAACGTGCCTTTGCTGTCAAGTGTTATGCCCAAGTATTTAAATTCTTTTACAATGTCGAGTTTCAGTCCTTCCAACTCCCATCGAAACTGATGTGCTTTCTTTTTCTGGTTTATAACCAACACTTTGGTTTTACCTAAGTTTATGCTTATTCCATTTTTGGTGGAGAAGTTGCTTGTGGTGTTAATCAGATGTTGCAGACCAATTGGCGTGCGGCTAATTGGGACGAGATCGTCTGCATAGAGCAGATTCGAGAGGGTGAAGCCTCCGAGATTAGGGGCGTGATGGTTGCAATTGTCCAGTTCTGGCGAGAGATCTGCCATGAATAGATTAAACGGAGTCGGCGCCAACACGCACCCCTGCTTCAACCCTTTGGTTGTTGGTATTCTCGTTGATAGGCAATCACCGGCACCCAGCTTTATTTGTACCCATATGTCAGTGTGGAGTAAAATCAGCTGAGTCAGAAGTCTTGTATTGACTTTCATTTTGGACAGTTTTGACCAGAGTTTCTTCCTGTCGATGTTGTCAAAGGCGGATGTGTAGTCTATGAAGCAAACATAAAGCGGTTTATTGATGTTTTTGATGGCATCCATTAGAAGCGATAGGGCCAATATGTTTGTCGAAGTCCCCATAAGTTTTTGCAAGCCAGTTTGGTTAATTGGAATTAATGCCGTTTTGGATGCCCATTCTGTCAGTTCTTCCAGCAGAAGTCCTGCGTAGTAATTGGCATCATTATCTATTAGTGCAACTAGTCTATAATTTCCCGATTCGTTTTTACTGCCTTTCTTGTGTATCGGGGAAATGATTGATCCCTTCGAGGAGGCTGGTATTCTTTCTGCTTCCATTATATGTGTGAAGAGTGGCAGGAATACAGCTGCCCAGTAATCCGGGTCTAGTTTGTATATGATTGGTGGAATACCGTTTGGGCCTGGCGCGCCCTCTGCTCTGCCCTTCGAGATTCTGCTCATGATCCGTTTAGTCGAGAAGGAGTAGGTAATCACTTCATCTTGCTTTAGATGACCTGGTCTGGATCTGCTGATCTCCTGAGCTTCATGTGTGTAGTTTTTTTGCCCGCTGTTGAAGTGGTGCCATAGGTATTTAGCCCAGTCATCTTCAGTGATGTGAGAGTTTATTCCAAGGGCCCTTGGGTTCTGTAAGCTATTCACTGTGCGCCAGAACCTGGCACTGTTATTGGCTTTTGCATCGTGTAGGAGTTTAGCCCATTCAGTTTCTGCCTTCTCGCGGCTTGCTGACCAAATTAGTTTCTTCTTACTTATTTTTAGCGATCTTAATTCCTCTTGAAGGTTAACGTCTGGCCCTGTCTGATGAAGGTTTCATACTGCTCTATTTCTTTCTTTCTTTATTTGCTTTAGTTGCATCATTTGGGGTCTTGAGAAATGGTTCCTTTGCATGCTGGACAGTGTGGTTTGAGGCCTCTGTTGGGCTGTTAATGCTGCGGGTATGCCTATCCCTACTTCTTTTGAGTGAAGCGCACCAAGACTTTCAGTGAATTTAGCCCAGCTTTTGAAGATGTCTTTGTTCACCAGCTTATTTTCCTCCCACAGGGTTTTTGCCTCAACCAGGAATTTTTCCAAGTTGCGTGTTTTACATTTAATTCTTCTGCAGTTAGCCAAAAACACAGTGCCTGGACCAAGTACTTGCTGGGTAGGTGTCGTCCCATGTGCGTCCAGTATGAGCTCTTGTGGTAAATGGTCGCTATAGTCTGAACTGCCTATCCCGAAATCTACTATTTTGCTGACCAGAGTTATTGACGTAAAGGTGTAATCTATTGTTGTGTTTGTTAAGGCATTGTGGAACGTTGCCGCTGGTGCCACTGGTGGGCAGTCTCCCGGGAAGCGACCGTTTAACGCGACCAGGCTCATATTTTCCAAGTTCTTGAGAAGCTCTTTTGCCGAACTGTTTTGCTTTCCCCACTTGCTGGCTTCCTGGTGTGTGATCCCCCAGGCCAGAAACTGCTCTTCCACTGTTTCGTCTCTTTCATAAGGCCATGATAGATGCATGTTGAAGTCACCAGAGACTATGAGGTCCGGGGATACCTCTTCTGTAAGTAGCCTCGACAGCTCGGTTACCAGCAGTTTAGCGCCAGCTTTTTTGTCATGAGGATGAAGATAAGTATTTACGAGTATTAATTGTTGATTGTCGTTGCGACCAACTATATCCAGCTTAATTGATTGTATGCCATTTGTTGTTGTTGCTTTGGTGGCTAGTTCCTTGGCTGTGTTTATGCTCTTGATGGAGGTATAGATTGAAAGGCCACCCTTTGGATGCCCAAATTTTGCGCTTTTACAAGCCGGAAGATGATAAGACTTGTATCCTTGCAATTGAAGCGGATCAACTGTCCAGGTTTCTTGCAACAAAATTAGATCACATTTTTGGAAGTAGAGCAGGAGTTCTTTGTCCAAGGCTTTGGATCCTAGTCCATTTATGTTCCATGAACAGAGTTTTAACTGGAAGCCTTTTTTGGGTTGTTTCTTATCCTGTCATGTATTTCTGGCCTGGGTGTTAACGGTTCGTGATATCCAGGACCATTTATTTCACATGTTGCTGTCGCCTGCTAACCTAGGGTTCCAGCTGTTGGATTCTGCGCTGCGTGCCTCTTTAAGTACCGAATGGGTTTTCCCTGCATTTCTCATTTGTCTTGGCCTGCGCCCATCTTGTTGTTGTGGCTCTTGTAGTAGAGGCTCCGGATAACCTATTTTTTTCTGGCGTTTTAGTCTGATCCCCCAGGCATTTCGTTGTCCTTCCTCCTTCATTATTTTCTCAGTTATTTCATGTGTGGCCTCCATGTTTTTGATATTTCTTGCTGTGAGAGGTGCTTATGGAATTCGAATTCTACGGACTCTAAATCACGTGAGTCCACTTCTGCCAGGTTACTGATGGAAGTTAATGATTGCAAGATGTTGCCTCTGTTCAGGATGTCACCTCTGCCTTTTGATTTGAATTCTGGGATGAACAGAATTATCTTTGATTCCTCCTGTCGATAACTGCTGTGACTAGCCCCTATGGCATCTTCAGAGGACAATTACTCTCCTCCGTGACCTGGGCTTCACCATCAACATCAAGAATTCTGACTTCACACCCTCACAGAGGCTGACTTTTGTTGTGGAGGTGCTGTACACATCCTTATGGAAGTCTTCCCTCTGCCTCAAAGGGTCATGGCTATTCAACTGAGGATGTGATGTGTCTAGTTTGAGCTCAGATCCTGGTCTTGCATGTATTTCTCCTGATGAGCCTTATGCAGCCTTTTGGTACCTCATGCCAGATGGGGATGAAATCCCTCCACTGGTGCCTAATAAGGCAGTGGTCGCAATACCAACAACGTCTCTTGGCTCAGATTTTCCAGTTGACAAATGGAGATTTGCACTGTTGGATGGACCCCTTCAACCTTATGAGAGGGCGTCCAGCCAGTTGTTCACAGGCCTTGGGCTAATATGGTCATAATGCCTCCACACTGGGCTGGGGTATGGGTCTGGGTGACATGACAGCGCAGGACGTTAGGTCCATCTCAAGCACTGGCTGCACATAAATGTGCTCTAGCTATGGCTGGTCTTACTTGTCCTGAAGACCTTTTGCTCTTTCATTGCAGGAAGTAAAGTCCAAATGATATCGAACAACACTGCTACCATCCATTATATCAACATGCAGAGCAGCGTGGAGTCGTGGACTCTGTGTGGGGAAGCTATTCATCTATGTAAGTGAGTGCAGCAATTGGTGATCTTCCCAGTAGCGCACACACTTTGCAGGCTCCATCAACTTGACAGCATCCGACTAGAAGGTGGAGGAGAATTGAGCACAGTTGATTCGATTACCACAGTCTGGGTGAGGAGGATCTGGTACTCTGATTTTTTGGAATGCAGCATTCGGCTGTTCTTTTCCCACCCATGCAGAGCAAACCTGCTCTCGCAGAAGGATGGTCAGGTTCTCCACCTCAATCCCCACAAACTACGGTTGCATGAATGGAGATTGAATGGTGCTTGTTGGAGAATTTTTGCCTTTCTGATGAGATTATAGGGATCATCTTAGTGTCTAGGAAGTTAGCTACTAAATCCAGCTATACAGGCTGCTGGACTAAGCTTGTTCAGTGGTGCGAGTTGAAAGGCATCACTGCCTTATGATTCGCATTGTCCTTCACTCAGCAGGGCATGGCATTGGCTACAGTTAAGGGCAATCTGTCGGCCCTGTTTGTCTGATCAACCTTCAATTTTTACTACTAGTGGAGTGTTTTCTGAAAGGTTTGTTTTACTTTTTACCTCCCAAATACATTTATTGTTCTTCAGTGGAGTTTGAACCGTGTTCTGACCATCTTGATTGCATCTCTGTTTCTTGCTGATGCGTAATTACCTAGCTTGACTCCTTACCCTAGCAGGTCTGTTGGTGGCAATTAATTCAGCATGCAGGGCCAGAAATCTTCAGACCCTATCAGTTCATCGACCCTTCACAATTTTCTGCCTGGAGAAGTTGGTTATTTGCAACAGCCCATCCTCCTTACCCAAAGTGGTTTGTGCATTCCATATGGCCAGACTACTACATCTTCTTTCCTCCTCCACAAACAACCAAGGCGGAGGAATGTCTGCATAGGCTGCATCTGAAGCATGCAGTGTCATATTAAATCATCCACACATAGCACAGAGATGATGGTCAGCTTTTTATAAAGTTTGATGGCTATAAAAAGGGCAATGTGGTGGGCAAATGCACTATTTCACATTGGGCTGTCCTCTGTATCAAGATCCTCTTTACTGAGGCCCCAAAAAATCTTTCAGAGGGCATTCATGTTCATTCAATCAGTGCTGTGGCTGCTTTTATGACTGTTTCCAGAGGCGTTTCAGTTGCCAACATTTGTTGTTCAGCTATGTGGTTATCACTGCATATTTTTGCAAAGCCTCACATCTCAGGTACATAGTGATAGGTACTTTTCCCTACCTCTGTTGCATGACTTTCTTGGTTAACCAGCACTACTCAGTCCCACCCCTGAGGAAGTTATTGCTTTGGGACTCATTTGTAAGGTGAGGAGTCAGCTGGAAATGGATCCATCAGAACTTACTTAACTTTGGTAATGATATTTCAGGTAGATACAAATTTTCCCACCCCACCCCCATCTTCCGCCTCCTTGATTAGGTAGTGCCATAATTAGTAAGATCTAAGAGTATCTAAACATATTGTGCGCTGTAATTGTCACTGTTGTGGCTTTCCTGGTTCTTCTCGGCACGTCCCGATGAGGAGTGTAAAAAATATCAGGTAGTGACAGACCCAACCTATATGTGGCATAGGCTGAGTATCTCTTAATCTCACTGACAAAAGGCATTCTGCTTGATTTGTTGTTGTTTGTTGTTGTAACGTGCTGTCTACAAAAACTTCCACGTACTACACTTACTCATTAGTTTATAACTACATATAGCCATACTTAAAATGTAGGCTTGGGTGATATTAAAATTACGCCGGCGTAAGCTGTGTAATTTTGAGAATTTTACATTAAGCTTTATTGTGAAACTACCAAAATTGCACCATGTCGCATATTTACGCCATGCAAAATTATAACATGGGAACATAAACAACCTGAACATAACCAGCTGTTGTTTGCAGCACTTTTGTATTTTGTCCTAATATTTTAGTGCAAAACTATTTGGACACGAGGATGCATTTTGCTCCAAAATATAGCACTAAATGCCAGATTTGGCTTAATTACACATAGTTTCACCTAGATTTCCCGTAATTACGCAAAAACAAACTGTATGAAATTCGCCCACCCCGATTAAAATGTGTATAAATGTGGACAGAGGATAATTGACCCAGAGACAATCAGTGATTCAGTTATTTTTCTTAAAGCTAATCTGTTTTGGTGCAAAATCCATTTCAAAACATAACAATAAATATACCAGTTTTCTGGGAAATAAACCTCATTCCAGTACTAACAAAAGCCTTGTCTCTTTCCGACGACCATTTTGAATACTTTTTCCACTTTCAAAATGGTACCCAGCGGTTTCTTTCTGGTGCAAACACCTGCCCATAGAAGGTCCATAAATCACATATTCTGACAAAAACATGATGGCTGCTTAGAATTTATAGGACTAATGGCCCAATTTAAAATGAGTTTATTCATTTATGGGACTGTGAGATGGCTTTAGCAATTATCTTAAATATGTTAATGCCAAAGAAAGGTCATATTTATTAATTAATTAATGTGTTTATTTATTGACCAGTGAAGCCCTTCTACTAGACGTGGCTTACATAATATCACAGAAGCTCATTTTAACAATCGTCAGTCGGTCGATTACATAGAGGCAATGCAGAACTTTGAATTTCGAGACGGATGCAGTTAGCTAGAGTACATGGAGCAGATTTAGAGGATATACATACATTGAAGGGTGACGATCTCGATGGGCAGTGAGGGAGAAAGTGTGAGGGTAACCATCCAACACAAAGTCCTAGGTTTTTAGAACATGTTTTAACTGCATTGGTGGAAGGGGCAGGGGGCTCTCACCAGGAAATGCATCTCTGAGTGAGTGTCTCAATATTTCACTGAAACCTTGCAGAGCCACAGTGGTTCGTGAACGTCCAGAAACGTACAATCAAAATTAAAACAAAAAAAAATACCGATACGTTTTACATTCCTTCTATCTTTCAGGTTTTTTATACTGACTGCGAGCTGATTGGTTCTAAGGGACCGTGATCCACTGGGGCTCTGGGGCTCTGTAGCATGTTTTATATTTATAGAAGCCAAAGCAGAGAAAACTGCGTCATTAATTAATTTTTAGTACTTGTTTTGATCATGAAAATTGATACCTCGCTCACGTATGCCATTTATTTATTAAAAGAAAATCTCGCGTCTGTCAGGCAATGCCATCCCTGGCTTCAGTACTTTGCACGCTATCAATTTTTAGAATGATTTTATTGCCATTTATTGCAATGTAAACAGTGCAGTGTATAGGAATAGTAAGGGCATTGTCAGCAACCAGGGGTGCGGTTGGAAATTGAACCAAGCACACAGACCACGCCCCTTCCATCTGTGACGTAGCTCTTAATAGTGCAGAGGTTGCAGTGGCACCTGCGTCCAGTGGTGTGGAGGCCTCTGCTGCACCGCAACTATGCCTGTGGTTTACTATAAGGGAGCAAAGGGTGCCTTTTAGGTCTGACGTTAGCAAAGGCGTTTTATTTTACTTAAACTATATTATAATAATATACTTATTTACAGGGGCCAACCCTCTTCATCCATTGGTCTTTTATTGTGTCATTCACGTTTTTGTGCCACCTACTGCAGCATGCAGCATACAGCAGGAACAATGGGTCAGCCCACTTGGCTACCTTCACTGTGAGCCATGGCATTCTGCCCTTTCACAAGGAGCACATTCACATACAAAGTAGCTCCGTTCAGCACCAGGGGTTGCTGTGGCAAATTGTGTTTTTGAGATTAAAAATATATTTGGGCTTTAACCTTTTTGTGAGGGGGGAGGACGAGGGACCGGCAGCTTCCCCAACATTAAATACTTGCAAAAGTCATGTCAGAACAAACTTCTGGGGCCAACACAAGACCTAATTGCTTTGACAATGCTTGTTACTGGTTTTTAAAAAAGGTTTGTGCTGATGTCAGCTGGGCTAGATCCGCTGAGTAATTGATGGCTAAAATGAGAGCACCAAAGGGCTGGGAAGCGGCTGCTTTTATGTGCAATTGTTATATGACGCTACCAAAACGCTTCATATTGCTGCACTCAGCTTCTAGAATTAAAATTGCTCACTGGGGATTAAGGCCCTGTGAATTATAATTCCAATTAAAAATGCTTAGAAGAGTGAACAATGTTGGTAGTCTATTCAAAAGATGAATAATTTAAAAAAACTTTGACCAGTCTCTCATAATCTATCTTTTCCCCTCCACAGTACTGGATATTTCCGCATGGTAAATTTCATTTTTTTTTCTTACAGTGACATTTCAATAAACAGAATGCTCGCTGTTTATTTCTACTAGAGGCTTTGCTGTATTCAGAATTGTTCTTTAATACTAAACATTTGCTGTTTTTGATATTATATTTTCCCATATCCGTTAGTTATTGCTTAAAGAAGTTGCTCTTCTTTAAATATTTCCAGTTCATAATTTTTTATAATAATATGTTTCCTATTGGAGATATTTTCCACAGGCAGGAAATCTGTCCAGAATATTTCTGCGGATAGCATAGGCCCTGCATCGGTAAACATTTGCATTGATTTATTAAATAGCCACATTCATGCCCAGATTAAATACGTTCACATTAAATCATTTTGTGTGTTTAGTATTTTTGGATGTGCTGTCATTTGAGGATGTGAATAAATAAAAGTATAGTATTTTATATGGTGTAAGTGATACAAAGAATGTAAAATCCACCATTTCACCACAATTTTTTTTTCAGCTACACAGTCAATCTCTAATGGACGGAAGTTGCTAGTAACTCTGAGGTGTCAGTGGCTGTGCAGTTTGATTTAGATTTATTTGGGTTGCAGATGAGTTAACTCTATCATGACTCAACGTACGACGCAATGTTTGGGACTCTCAAATGCCCCTGACCCTCATGTTTGACGCATAACACTATATTTTATAATTCAAAGGCCTCAGTAAAGACTGCTACATATCAAAAGGTTCTTAGCACTTGGCCAATTTTTAAATGATATATAGTGTATTTATTTATTGAATTTGTACAGCACGCAAATGCCAAAAGGCATCCTTATCCTAGAGGTAAATGCAGTCATAGAAATGGATAAGCGAGTTTAACAAAGAACCAAGCTGGGCCTTCCCAGGTCTTTGCCCGAAGGATTTCAAATGATAGAATTGAGTACGTGGGATGGCTCCCAAGGAGTACTTTCCCTTGGTGTAGGGAAACTGGCACATGAAGCTGACAGATGCAACTTAGGAGGCCACCTATGATAGGCAATGATGAGGAATAAATGCATCTATTCGTATCAACAACCATACCTTCAGAGCTTTATTAAGCATACATCGATGAACTGCTTGTGCACGCCATATTATTGTAGGATTCTGCTGTTTCTTTGCTCTGACACTTTGGCTTTATGATATTTAGAAATACAACAATAAATAAGAATGTCAGATAATGACCGCAAGACTCATTAAATCCATAAATTTCTCTGCACGCTGAAACATTATATACCCTATTGTTACTAGGAATACCCAGACCTAGGAGATGAGTCTTGGGTTCTACTGAATGTCACTAAATGCCTATCACAGGAACATTGCTGAATGCAACAAAATTGTCTTTCCATGAATCCTGAGAACACTGAAATTCTCCTCTTTGGCCTGCGAATCCTGCCCCCAACCCGCCCCCCACCCCTCGCCCTCCAAACCGGCACATAGATGTGTTAGTTGTTGGTGAGGTTTCCTTTATTCTGCAAGTTAATGTAATCGCTAAATCAGCGTTCACCACTTTAGTCCGCTAATTGGTGTCATGGCTTGTGTAAAGCCTGTCTCAAATAACCTCCCTACTCCTCACAGTGGTAATATTGCATCTGGATTATTGCAATGCTACCTACACAGGTCTCTGGAAATAATCACTATCAACATTCCAATCTTTTACTCAGCCTGGGATGCCTTTACCACATCACAACATCACTCAAGTCTTAGCATTGATTCCCATTAAATTATCGTACTTGAGTACATTGTCAAATTCACATTCTTAACATAGCCCCTCTTGCGATATCTGACTAAATCACTCAGAAGTCTAGACCAGCAAGCACAATTTACTATCATAAACAATCCCAGTAAGTGAAATCTGCCGAAAGATCTCTGTGCTTAGGGCTTCCTATTGTGGGGCACCTCACCACCTCAGTCCAGACCTGATTTCCTCAAAATTAGGAGGAGCTTGAAAACATCAATCTTCATCCAGGTCTGCAATTAGAGTCTTCTGTTCAATTCTGAGTCATGTGTCAGCTAACTTTTGACTGATTAACTTGCCCTGCTGTCAGAAGCCTAAGAATGGTATTTTGTCACCACCATTGCAGGCCAAGTTCTAGGAGTCTGCAATTTTTCTTATGTTATTTTTAATAGGGAGTACAGAGATCTTCTTTGACACATTCTGTCACCAATTTCGCACACACGCCATCGCCTCCACGGACTACATCCTCCTCGGGGACCTGAACTTCCACCTCGAGAACAACAAGGACACCAACTCCACCACCCTGAGCGACAACCTCGCCACCCTCGGACTCAGACAGCTCGTGACTACACCCACCCACGCCGCCGGCCACACGCTCGACTCCATCTTTTCCGCAAGCCCACACGTCTCCTTCAACCACACCTCCGAACCCCACTGGACTGACCACCACTGCATCCACTTCACCTACAGGAAGCCCACCACGCACCACCGCACCGAGCAAATGCCTCGCCGCTGCTGGAGCAGAGTCACGGAAGACCAGCTAACCACAACCCTCGCCCTGAGCCCACCCGCCGAACCCTCCGACCCCGACACCGCCGCCCGCAACCTCAGACAGTGGATCGACGACTGCGCCAACACCCTCGCCCCGCTCAAGAATCCGCCCAACAGCCACACCAGCAAGAAAGCCACCTGGTTCACCGAAGACCTCCAGGCCTCCAAACGAACATGCCGAAAACTGGAGAAGATCTGGCTCCACGAACGGACAGCGGACAGCTACGCCGCCCACAAGAGCGCCACCCGCAGTCACCATCACCTCATCAGATCCGCCAAAAGGGCCTCACTCAAAGACCGCCTAGACAAGAACGCACACAACAGCAAAGAGCTCTTCAACATCGTGAAGGAACTCTCCAACCCCAGCTCCAACACCAACGACATCCAGCCGTCGCGAGACCTGTGCGACTCACTGGCCACCTTCTTCCACCGCAAAATCGCCGACATCCACGACAGCTTCAACACCACGACCGCCCCGGCAACCACCGAGACCACTGCCCCCACAACCACCAACCGCCTGCTCTCCTGGACCAACATCAACGACGAGGACACCAGCGAGATCATGAACACCATCCACTCCGGTTCACCGCTAGACCCGTGCCCTCACCACATCTTCAACAAAGCCAGTACAGCCATCGCGCCCCATCTCCGGAAAATAATCAACATCTCCTTCGAGACAGCAACCTTCCCGGAAAGCTGGAAGCATGCCGAGATCACCGCCTTACTCAAGAAACCCAAGGCAGACCCCAAGGACCTCAAGAACTTCCGACCCATCTCTCTGCTCCCGTTCCCCGCGAAGGTCACCGAGAAAATCGTCAACAAACGACTGACCCGCTACCTCGAGGAGAACAACATCCTGGACCCTTCCCAGTCCGGCTTCCGCAGCAACCACAGCACCGAAACCGCCCTCATCGCCGCCACCGATGACATCAGGACCCTGCTAGACAACGGAGAAACAGCAGCCCTCATCCTCCTGGACCTATCAGCCGCCTTCGACACGGTCTGCCACCACACACTACGAACACGCCTTCACGACGCCGGGATCCAAGAGAAGGCCCTGGACTGGACCACATCCTTCCTTTCCGGCAGAACACAAAGCATCCGCCTCGCCCCCTTCCGATCCAAGGCCACCAAGATCATCTGCGGCGTACCCCAAGGCTCCTCCCTCAGCCCAACGCTGTTCAACATCTACATGGCACCCCTCGCCCACGTCGCCCGACAGCACAACCTCAACATCATCTCCTACGCCGACGACACCCAGCTGATCCTCTCCCTCACCAAAGACCCTCACACCGCCAAAGCCCACCTCCACGAAGGAATGAAGGCCGTCGCCGAATGGATGAGGACCAGCCGCCTGAAGCTGAACTCGGACAAGACGGAGGTCCTCATCCTTGGTTCCAACCCTTCAGCCTGGGACGACTCCTGGTGGCCAACATCACTGGGAACAGCCCCGCCACCCATCGACCACGTACGCAACCTAGGGGTCATCCTCGACCCCACCCTCTCCATGACTAAGCAGGTCAACGCCGTTTCCTCATCCTGCTTCAACATCCTCCGAATGCTCCGCAGGATCTTCAAGTGGATCCCCACCGAAACAAGAAAAACAGTCACCCAGGCCCTCGTCACCAGCAGGCTGGACTACGGAAACGCCCTCTACGCAGGAACGACGGCTAAGCTCCTGAGACGGCTGCAACGCATCCAGAACGCCTCTGCACGTCTTATCCTCGACATCCCCCGATGCAGCCACATCACACCCCACCTGAGAGACCTGCACTGGCTCCCTGTCAACAAGAGGATAACCTTCAAGCTCCTCACCCACGCACACAAAGCACTCCACAACTCCGGACCAGCCTACCTCAACAGACGACTCAGCTTCTACACCCCCACCCGCCAGCTCCGCTCGACCAGCCTCGCCCTCGCCACAGTCCCCCACATCCGGAAAACGACCGCCGGCGGCAGATCCTTCTCCCACCTCGCCGCCAAGACCTGGAACACCCTCCCCACCAACCTCCGACAGACCCAAGACCTACTGGCCTTCAGAAGACTCCTCAAGACCTGGCTCTTCGATCAGTAGCAGCACCACCCCCCTCTTCCCCCAGCGCCTTGAGACCCTCGCGAGTATGTAGTGCGCTTTATAAGTGACATGATTGATTGATTGATTGATTGATTTCAGCAATTTAACTAATAAATCTTTTCCCTCTAAACTACAATTCATAATTAATTTTCCTTGTTAGGGCGATATAAGTTCTATAGCATTCTTTAGTGACTTAAGTTTCTTGTTTCATGTAAGATTACATTTATGCATTCTATTCAAAGTCAGGGCCACCTGATGATACCCAGCACCCTCCATGCCAACCTTTTTCTCCACCACTCTTTAAACTTAGGACAATCTTGGCTATCCCTCCTAGTTGAATACAATAATATACTAAGCAACACTCAGGACCGTAAATATCAGTTATTATTATGTTCTCCCGAAAATAATCATCTCTATGCCAAGGTCTACATCTAGCTTCAGGAATTTTCGACTGACATTTCCTGATGGTGATTCAATACATTTCTAAGTTTCTGCATTAAACAAATAAATGTATTTGGTATGCACTTGCTTCTTGGCATTTGGGATACCTCACACTCTCTTCCACAGATTGTGCTATTTTGCCTGTTTTGTCATGGAAAGCGTAGAATAATTTCCACTAAAGAAGTCCGATATTTAGTTGCTACAGGAATAGCATAGGTGTCAGCAAGTGATGTTCTGAACACTTTTAGGCCAGCGGTTCTTAACCTTTTGAATTCTGTGGACTCCCACTAAATCATTACGGAGTTCTCGGGCCCCCTCATAACTCATTATGGAAAGCTAGGGATGCTAGCTCAAGCAATTTTAATGATTTGAACCTCAAAACAATACACAGAATAACAGAAACCAGATTTAATGTAATTCACAATCGAAAATAGAAAGTTTTGATGTGAAGGTTTGAGCTTTTCTAAACTCGTTTTTTAGTTACTAATGATGAAGAGATAGGCGAAACTAGCATATCACTTCGTCTTTTTTTGGTCCTTATGCATGCAATGGTTTTGTTGGGGCTTCAATAAAGGCCACCCATCAACTATGTCATATCCTGTTTGCTCTACTGATGCTGCTCCAATGAATGAAGCGAAGGATACCAACTTAGCCTAAAATTTTAAATTCCTCCACATTTACAGAACGTTTTAAATTTTTTGATTTTGCTTCTCTATTAATATGTACTTTATTAATCGTAATGTTTAACTTTCTAAATAGTCACAGACCCTCAGAAGTTCACAGGCCACAGTTAAGAACCACTGCTCTCAGCGAAAAACCTTGATTTAGCCATTCTAAACCACTACACTGCCGAGCTCATTACGATATGCATAAAGCTTGCAGTTTCAATCACAATAGAAATATGTAGAGGGTCTGCAAATGTTTAGAAAATTAAAATTACGGGGTTTTTTTGCCAATAAATTACTAAATTATGAGACAATTTGTCTGCCAATTCTGCTGGGGTCTGCACCATTTTTATATATTGCTGGAAAAACTCTGCAGTACCATAAACCTTTCCTTATCCTTCTTCCGTTTCCAATCGGGATATTCACTACAATACTGTGCATATGCCAACATTCCCTCTATTGATTTAGCTTGCCAACTCGTAACAGATTGTTGCATCGGAATGCTAATATCGGGCCCCAGCCCCATCACAAAAGCAAACACCGGGGCCGTCATCGCCTGCCGAGTTGCATCCTCTAGTCCACTATGTTGCTTATACACTTGCAGTGATCTCTCATAATAAGCTTTGATATTTGCACTTACATCTTCATTCTATGTATTTTGCATAATTTCTGATCATTTTTTCATGTTGTGGTGACACCCTTTCCTTCAAATACTGCATCACCTCTTTGTACTTATCCATCACTACTGATGAGGGTGCAAACTTTAGGCCCGCACACTGCGGGTCTGTATCTGGTTACTTCACAGACATCTTAAAACTGTCCCACAAGTATTTGGCACTACACTAGAAAACAATGATGTCCACAATAATTTTGACAACTTTGTTATCCTCTCTAGTGCTGTGTACCATTTTTCAGGGGCTTCCCGCAAACCTCAAATTTCTTAGCGAATGACTACATACCTGGTCTAAGGCACACAAAAGTGAACTGGCTGTTTCCCCTTTGCAACTTTCTCAATTGGTATTCCTCTGTCGATTCAAGTAAATGCATTTCTGGAATGTCATCATCATCAGCCTCTACAGCCAGGCTGCTCAATGACTCTTTATTTACTCACAAGCGTTCTAGATCTCCCCACTTTCTTATCTGATCCAACAACTCTTTAAACCAATGCCACAACATCACCAGTTTCTCTTTCTTTATATCATTCTCACTCAAATTTAAACACATATGAAGGACGTATTCCTCTTTTGTGCAAATCCACTCCTAGCTGTCGAGTTACTGTATCAAGCTGATGATATGCTGCTTTTGCTCAACTAGTAGCCTTTACTTCCAAATGAATCAAACTATCTCTGCTTAATCCTCCCCATGCCTACCCCCTTTATTACAATACCTTACTAGGTCTAACCTGTCCCTGCTCTCAGTTCCGGCAGGCGTCCAACCCACCGCTGCACAAGGCCTTGAGCCAGGCCCTGCAGCTATCCTCCGCGGGCGGGCAAGATCCCATTGCTGTTTTATTTGTATTATTTTTGCAGGACTATCGCAAAATTACACAGGGGGCCATAGTAGTACAAAGGTGCCACAAAAGAAATGTCTTTTTAATTTGACCTCAAGGCAAGTCGCCGAGTCATAAAATGGTGGCCGCAACTTTCTCTTCATGTTGCAGCCAGACAATCAGATTTTGTGTTTTGAGTTTGCGGTTCTATGGTCTTCTACGGTAATACCGAAATATTTCGTATGGAAAATTGCATGGGGGAAACATATTTTGGGAACCCCCCCTTTTCCCACCTCCCCCGCTTGACGGATTACCCCAAACCTTTCCAGTAAGGAGCTGAGTTTGCTTAACCTTTTTTGTGGAAAGTTTCGGGAAAATTAATAAAACCGCACCAAATCAGCAAACAAAAAAATCAATTTCCTATGGAAAACCGGTGTGGTAATGTCAGTGGTTCCATCCAGAATGTTATGTGCTGACAC
Organism: Calotriton arnoldi; assembly: GCA_963921515.1. Classification (NCBI taxonomy): domain Eukaryota; kingdom Metazoa; phylum Chordata; class Amphibia; order Caudata; family Salamandridae; genus Calotriton; species Calotriton arnoldi. The sequence goes on from CAWUFW010012425.1 coordinate 430,212, forward strand.
AAGCGGACTGCCTGCAGCGTCTCGCGAGTGCCAGTTGCTGCTGTTTGTGCCTCCGGCCCTCCAGGACGGCGCTCTGTACCACTGGTAATAAATACATATAAAGAACATCCTGGCTCCTGACGTTTCTGCTGCGAGTTAACTCCCTTCTCTACAATGGCGACAGAAGATGGGATTTTGCTCGCTTTGGCGCTGTGAGTATGTGTTTTTTGGCTCCCTGTCACACGCTTTTCTGAGGCACAGCTAAGTGGTACAGAGAGCGTCCTTCGTTGTGATTAACAAATTTCACATCGGCTCATAATAACTTTCTGAAGCAGTCAAACTAAGTCGCATTACTTACCAACCGGACTGCTGCCTTGTAGATTGGCTATAGAAGTCGAATCCGTGCTGCGGCCAGTAACGTCTTCTGTGAATCAGGAAGCGTTTTCCTCCATTTTAAAAGCACTCCGATGCGCCGCACACAATTTTATTGGCGCCCCGCTAGTTGCTGCTCGTTCAAAGTAACAAGCGTCATTTCTCACATTTCTGGAGTACTCTGATGCGCGGTTTTGAAGGTCTCTACCTACCGCTGCATTTTCTCACGGAGGCTGGCGGAAGTACTGCTTTGCTCGTTGTGTTTCCTATTTCTGGCATTTCTACCTTGAATCCGATTGGACGACGTTTCCTGTGCTGAGCATCACAGCTATTTTTGGTTTCCCACCAGCTGATTCCCACTTGTGGTTTTATCTGGCTATCGTCTGCATCGGTGACGGGCACACCTGAAGAGCAATGCTTGTCATCGGTGACAAGCACACCTGAAGAACAGTGTTTCCTGTGGCTGCCAGTATTGGTGACAGGCACACCTGGTGAGAGATTCGGGACTCTGTTGTTTTTTTCATTTTATCTCCAGTTACATGACTTTCAGCAATCGGTTAGGGAGCAAAGGGGTGAATACAGGTCTACTCTTCATTCAAGTCACGGAAACTAATTTAAAGGAACTTCTGTAATCACTTTGTGTACTAGTATCATAACTAGTCTTTTTCTCTGAATCTATTGGCGCATAGTAGGTGATATAAATTACTTCTTACCTTTCAAGCATTCCAAAACTTTAAAGTAGGGTGTTGAGTGCAATCTTTTATTGAACATAAGCTCCTTTACTTCAAAAACCTGGTCACCCTCCTTTAGGGTGGAAGCTTTGGTTTACATCTTTCAAGGCATATTTGGGGGCAATTGATGGTCAGAGATTTAGACCTGAAAGGAAAAAGAATCTGATGTATTATCATTTAGGGGTTGAGGGCCAAAATATTTTTGATCATCTACCACCTTATGAACCACCGGAAGGTGAAGATCCGGATGAGTTTGAGCTAGCCGTAGCTCAATTGGACAAATATTTTACCAATACAAAAAAATATTGTAGTACACCAGTATAAGTTCTTCACCAGAGTTCAAAAACCCACAGAAAGTATTGATCCGTTTATAACTGCGTTAAACGTTCTAGCAGCCAAGTGTGAGTTTGAGAATTTCACTTCACAGTTGATTAGAGAGTAGTTAGTAGCAAGATGTCATTGTAAAAGAATTCAAGAAAGGTTGTTGACTTGTAAAAACCCGTCTTTAGACAAAGCAATAGATATTGCAAAAAGCATAGAAAGTTCGTTAGAGGATGCGAAACAAATAGAGGCTGCTTTATCGAATGCTACCATTACAGGAGCTGTGTCCAAAAAGTTGTTTGTAAGTAACAGTGATGACAATAAGAGACAACATTTTTGAGAGGAGGAAAAACTTTTACCCCAAATAATTCTTTCAATCAAAAAATTATCTGCTACAGATGTGATTCACATTAACACATGTCCTCCTTTAAGAATTGCCCTGCAGTTAATCAACAATGTGGGCAATGTGGGAAAATGGGTCATTTCGCTAGAGTGTGCAGTGGTGCGAAAAGAAAGCATGTCAGATGTGTATTGAGTGAACCAGAGGGGTATGATCTTGAGGATAATCCCTGTGCTGATATGGAGTATCTTCATGTGGTAAAAGATAATGGTGAACAAAAAGCTGCACCCATTGCTGATCCAGATGTCGATGTTATGATTGAGGGAATTCATATTGAACTTCTAGTAGATACAGGTGCACATATCACCATTGTTTCGCACAACAGATATTTTCGCAATTGGTGTGACAAAGAGCTTATTTCAACTGATGTGCTGACTGTGGTTTTTGAAGGGAGCAAAATAGATTTGTTAGGATACTTTTGGGCCACCATCGAAGTTCTTTGAGTAATTATAAAAGGCAAAATTTATGTAGCAAAGAAAGTTATCAATGTTCTGGGTTTGGTACATCAAGCAGAATTTAACTTAACCATAAAACCTGGATGGGATAAGCCTGTCTTTATAGACAAAAGAGATGTAAATTCATAGATATGTACTGCCACAGTAGATGGATGGGAGCAGAAATTCAAGAAAGTTTTTCAAGATTGTTTAGGAAAAATAACTGATTTCAAGCACACTATAAAGGTGAAGCAAAATGTCAATCAGGTCAAGCACAAATTGCGCAATGTCCCACTTAGCATTAGATCTGATTTTGACTGAACTGTTGAAGGATTTATGTGCACAAGGCATCACCGAAAAGGTAGATGCAACTTTATGGCTTTCTCCTATTGTTTTAGCAAAGAAAAGGAATGGGGAATTATGAATGTGTGTTGATTTGAGTAGTTTGAATGATGCCATCTGGGTTGACAACTTTCCCCTACCTAGGATTGAGGACTAGATATCCAAAATTGGGTGTTCTAATTGGTTCACGAAGCTGGACCTTCGGGCTGCCTATCATCAGGTGGAATTGGATGTACAGTCATGTCATTTTACAGCTTTTGTGACCCCGGATGGTGTTTTTCAGTTCTGCAGGTTACCGTTTGGGTTGGCGTCGGCAGCTGCTGTTTTTCAAAGACTGATGATGGAAATGATCCAGGGCAATCCTCATGTAGTTGTTTTCCAAGATGATATTCAGTTTTTTTCCAAAACTGAAACTGAGCATGATGTTGCTCTGGAGGAAGTTTTTACTATACTAGAAAAGAGAGGGCTAACGCTACATAAGGACAAATGCACGTTTAAAACTAAGGAAATAGAATATCTGGGACATAGCCTTTCCAGTGAAGGGGTGAGACACAGACCTGGGTTAGTCAAAAGTATTGTAGAGGCTACTGCACCAAAGAATAGAGAGCAACTTATGTTGTTCCTTGGCATGTGTGAATTTTATGCCAAATTTGTGAAAGATTTTGCAAAAAAAGCTGAATGTATGTTTCAGGGCACTCTTAAGGAAAGGAACTGAGTTTGCATGGACAGAAGAGTATGACAAGGTGTTCCGAGAAATAAAACATAGCATGGTTAATGCTCCAGCCTTACAACCTTTTGTGGAGGGAAGACAGGTTGTGGTAACTGTGGACGCTTGTGAGTATGGCTTGGGCGCAGTGTTGTCACAGTGTGAAGGTGCAAAGGACTATACTGTAGGGTTTGCGTCCAGGACTTTACGTCCTGTGGAACGCAAGTACTCAGTTATAGAAAAGGAGCTGTTAGCATGGTGTGGAGTGTTGAGAAGTTTAAGCAATATTTGTGAGGCAGGCCTTTTGTGTTTAAGATGGATCATCGCCCTCTGGTTGACATTTTATCTGGAAAAAAAATCAAATGCACGACAGCTCGCTTAGCAAGGTTATCAGCGAAGCTTCTGGAGTATTGTTTTACTGTTGAGTTTATTCCAGGGGGGAGAAATTGCAGAGCAGATTGTCTCTCTAGACTGCCCATCAATGATACTGATGAACAAGATTGGGAGGTGGAACTTGAGGAGTGTTTTGTGGCATGTGTCAGTGATAACACTGTGGTTATGTGTGAACAAGAGTGGATTACTGCTGTGGATAGCGACATCATCTTAAAAGAAGACTCGTCTTTGATAAGGAGAGGTTGGCCAAAAGAGAAGAATTTGTCACCGGATTTGCAAATGTATTGGAAAGTTGCTGATGAACTGTCTATCGAAGTTGGTAAAGTGGTCAAAGGAGATAAACTTATACCACCTGATTGTTTACGTCAAAAGATAATCTCTGAGGCTCATGTTGGTCTTTTGGGTTCCACTATCACGAAAAGGAAAATAAGGAACGATTTTTGGTGGCCAAAAATGGACTGCCAAATTGAGGATTTTGTACGAGGGTGTGTAAGGTGCAGCACCAGCGACAAAGCATTGGTTACTGAAGGTATTGTTGAGTCTGTTGCTCCTCCACCTGGTAGGGCTCGGAAATGGACTTTCTTGGGCCTTTTCATATTCTGCCCCAGAACATGAAATATTTTCTGGTGGTAGTGGACCATTTGTCTAGATGGGTTGAAGTGGAGCCCATAAATTTTCCAACCACTAAAAGTGTAATCAATTGCTTGAACAAAATTTTTCTTTGAGAAGGTTTTCCTGAAGAAATCCTGACAGACAATGGTGTTCAATTCGTTTTGGAAGAGATGGGAAGATTTTTATGCACTTGTGGCATTAAACATATCAGGACGCCTCTCTACCACCCACAAAGCAATGGTAAAGTAGAAAGGTTCGACAAGGTTTTGGTGGAGTGTGTCCAAGCGGCCTATATGAGCAATCTGTGTGCTTCAAGCTATATAAGACCTGGTATGGTCATATCGCATGATGCCCCATGTTGCTCCTACCATAAGCCCTTTTGAACTCATGAGAGGTAGAAAGGCTTCCACAGAGATGTGTCCGTTTTGGATGGTCAAAACATTTCATGAAGGGTGCAATATGAAACAAGTGTGGGAGTTGGCAAACAGAAGGTCATTGAGAAAAGGCGTTACTCTAAAATTTGAAAGGAAGCTAACAAAATAAAAATTGGAGATTGGGTCAGGGTTAAAAATCCTGTGATGGTGAGAAAAGGTTTGTCTAAATTTCAGGAACCATGACACGTATGTGAGATACGTAAGAATACGGTAAGATTGTCTAATGGGAGTTGGTGGAGTACATCTTGTGTGGCACTGGATCCCAGTTCACAGTTCAAAAATGTAAATGGGTTTGAGGATAAGTGTCAAGAAGGCCATGCCTCTACTAAGGTTGTTGATAAAGTGCCGATATGCAAAAGAAGCACACAGGTTCGTTTCACACCTAACAATCTTCGTGATTTTGTTACATCTTGTGCTTAGTAACTTTAAGGTCCTCCATGTACGTTATTGATCTATTTTCTTCTTATATTGTTTTGCCTTACAGTCCTTCCAGGAACCATATTTACTTTTATTTTCTTTCTTATTAAAGTTAGTATGTGTCAATTATACTTTTGTCAAAAGGAAGGAGGTGTGGTGATGTCAGTGGTTCCATCCAGAATGTTATGTGCTGACACAAGTGGACTGCCTGCGGCGTCTCGTGAGTGCCAGTTGCTGCCATTGCTGTTTATGACTCCGGCCCTCCAGGACGGTTCTCTGTACCACTGGTAATAAATACATAAAAAGAACATCCTGGCTCCTGACGTTTCTGCCGCGAGTGAACTCACTTCTCTACAGCCGGTCCTAACTATAAATAAGCTGTAGCAACTGCAAATGTGTATATTTTCTGGAAAAAAAACAAAGGTTAAAGTGGCCTTATAGGTTAGGTTCTAAGACTTTAACTTGTGTTACACAAAAAAAAATGAAATTGACTGGAAAAAAAACCCAACAGTTAAAGTGATGACATACTTAGGTGTTGGAATGAAACACAACCTAATATTAAAAAAAAAGAAACCCACTAAAATACGCAAGTTATATTTTAGTGAACACACTATAACTTGCACCCCCCGTCAGGCACTTCTTATGACCTTACATATTACATCACACATGACATGTTAAGTTACTTACTTGATGACATCTCAGTCATAGCCTAGGGCATACCCTATATACAATCATCCGCATCAAGACTTGGACCCAGTGCCTAGGCTCCAGCAAGGCCCTGCACCCAACCTCTGCAAGGATCAAACCACTACTGCCCATGATTTTTAGCCATAAGTAGGACAAGTTTGATGCAGGAATTAGCATGTCTGAACCCCCGCCCCCTTTACAAATAGGCAACCCCCACTATGCACAGACTTTGAATATATTTGGTGGTTGATCTAGCATCAAGATGCCCTTTGCTTCCCGTTCTGTTCCTTGTAGGGTTTTTCCTTAATTTGAAGCCCACTGTTTCACCAAGATCAGTGCCGTAGTATGTATTAATGGGTAGTTTATAATCATTGTATTTGGTGTGCAAGTTATGGTTTGCATGTCTATTCTGAAAGTTATGAATTGCTTTCTTAAAAATTACTTGCACATTTCAGTAGTTTTTCAGTTTTAATATGTAACCATAACTCCACTTTAAATGTGTTTTTTCGAGTGGATTTCTAGGTTGTTTATAAACATATATTAATGTTTTACAGCCAAAGCTAAACATAACTTCACTTTACAATTTGCTTTTTCAGTAAATATATATATATATTTTTTATCATATACCACATGTCACAGTTCCGTATGCCCAACCAACCATGAGCAGCCAGCACCTACTGCCCAGGACCTTTAACCATGCACACTGTGGGTTAGCCACAGGGACTGACTTAATGCTAGGCCCCTGCACCCAAAACCCAGGCAGCCAATTTACACTGAACAAAGTCTTAGGTTATACCCGGTTGGAATGTATTGCAATGCCTGGCCTTCGGCCTGACCCAACACACAACCGTCCTCAGGAAGCCAACTCCCTCTGCACATGGACTTTGGCCATATGCAGCAGGTGTTGGCACAGGCGGTAAGGTCATGCACCCAACGCACAGCATGCGGCCTACCCCTAGTGTGCTAGATCTTCAAGAGTGTACATCAGGGATTTGCCACATGGCCCAATCCCGCTTAGCCCTGCGCCCAATCGACTGCCTGTAGCCAACCCCCATGTGTGGCCATTGACCAAACACAGCCGTAGTGCAGTGAATACGTTTTCCATTTATTTGGTTAGGATTCATAAATCTTCCCCTAATTTGCAAATCTTGAGGCACGAGGAGGGTCTGTGGGACCCAGTGAGAGTCTAGTATTCCAGAATCTTGCATGGGATTTGTGAATCCTGTGATCCTTTTTTTAAAATAATGTATTGCCAGAGTTTCCCTTTGGGGCTGTCCCACATGAATATGGAATTCAGGGTAGGTTTATCCTGTACCGTTATGCTCCTTGTCTTTTTTTTCTCCCAAATGATGCTCAGTGCACCACATTGGGTAATGGCGGCTGAAATGGACGACCAGAGAAAAAGCTACCTAGCTCAATAGTCTGCCTTTATTTTTTAAATGGATTTGTAAATCCTCCGTGGATTCGCAAATTCACAAAGGATTCGTAAATTAATAGTCCTGGTATCTCTAAAATGTAACTTTTTCATGCCCAGATCAGAAAACATCTTAAACCCTAAAATTTTCAAACATTACTGAATGGATTTACACCACGTTAAGGAAAGACACTTCTTTGGGTAATATGCTACGTTCATGCCAAGTGTGATGTAAATTTCATTCAGCTGTGTTTTTTTTCTATTTCGAGAAGCCAAACATCCTTCGAGAGTGAAAAGGAGAAATATCTTTTTTAGGACCCTCCACCCTGATTTTTTGGCGCACGCTTGATGCCTTTGCACAAAGCTTGTCACTGAAGAACCCAAAGTGGATGGATGCACTTTTTTGTTGGAAAGATTTGAATAGGTTTGTCGAACAATACCACAGTTATTAGCAAAACATAAAATGGCTTTTCAATTCAAAGTCTGACCTTACCATCACCAAACAGGCGCTATATCTAAATATAGATGCGGCATAAATGCAATTCATTGAAAGAATCCTTCTTGTATTTAAGATCTAACATAATTGACATAACTCTTTATCCCACTCTCAGTTTGGGAAAATTGGGAAAAATAGAGTGGTTTATCTTATTTTAATAATGAAACGCATTACTATTGCAGTCGTCAAAAATACCAAGACGGAAAACATAATAATAGTAGTGACTGTTGCATAGCCACGTAGTTATATTTCTGGTCTACAGACTGTACATATTTCCCTTTGCACTTTCTGTTAACTGCTGGTGCCGTTCCACTGGCCGGGTTATTCATACATTTATCCATTTTGCCTGAAAGTATTCTAGAACAGCAAGCTGTGTTTGCATTTTGTGATTGTATTTGCAACCATGTGTTTCCATCCAAAGATGTTGCTGCCTCATTGAAAAGGGAAGTCCTTTCTGTAGTGCCTAGTTGGGGAAAAAACACATTTCATAAGGAGAAACTGACAAATAAATCATATACTTTCAGGTTTTGGAAAATGGATGCATTATGAGGTAGAACTGTGCAAAGAATCCTGAACTTGTTTTTGTAAATAGTGACTGTCTCAATGAAAAGATCTCACTCTATTGTTAAAAAGTACGTGGTAAATCATGTGCTGATTCTCATGGGGGTGTATACTAAAATTTCAGCAAAAAGCAAAACAAAGTAAAAGTGAGAACTTGATGAAAAATATTTTTGTTTCCAAGGTCAAGGGCGTTTAGATGGAGCTTTGTGCTCATTTTCCAGTCAAGAAAAGATTGACTATCTTACGAGAGCCTACAACGCTGGTGTCCGAAACATTGAGATGGAGTCCTCTGTTTTTGCAGCCATGTGTCGTCTTTGTGGACTGAAAGGTACGAATTTCCCAAGTGATCCTGAGCAGAGGTATTTCTGTTAACTTTTCAAACTAACCCATTACTTCAAACCTTTCAGTTTTATATCCTGTACATATGGTTCAAGTTCCTAGGATGTCCCTCAAAGTCTAATTGCTAAAACTCTGAAATAGACTCCTTAGACTTGAGGGCAACCATATGCATTTCGGAAAACAGCTGAAAAAATAACTGTTTATGAAAGCATTTCACCGAAAATCTTCTTTAAATGCTGTAGTGAGATTGCAGAATAATTAATGGGATGTCTGTAAACCTCAGAATATGGAATTTGTCTCCATAGCCACCAATCTACATGAACCCAATGATGGCACCAAACTCAGCCTCCTGTGCACCCCAGCTACTGAAAGCACCCAGTGAAAAATCAGGCTTAAGTTATTATTGGTTGACAAGCTCCCTCATTTTCTGGATGGGGTACTTCTGCAGACAAGTGTGGAACAATACAAAAAAGAGGATGCAGTGATCAAAAGGACCATACTGATGCCTTATCTCGAATCCAGTCCAGAGTCTAAATGTGACCTACCTTCATCATCATCAATATGGCAATCACAAGGGAATAATTCTCATACTTTCCTAGCATCCAAGCAATGACCCAGAGGCCAGACAGGAAGACTTTATTGTTGTAGGTCGCTCCCCCACCACACAGCTCCGTCTGTGTGCCCTGCTGCTGCCCCTGATTGTGCTCGTTTTTCCTTTCTCTGCCCCCTTGCTGCCCCTGATTGTGCTCGTTTTTCCTTTCTGTGCCCCCCTTGCTGCCCCTGATTGTGCTCGTTTTTCCTTTCTGTGCCCCCTTGCTGCCCCTGATTGTGCTCGTTTTTCCTTTCTGTGCCCCCCTTGCTGCCCCTGATTGTGCTCGTTTTTTCCTTTCTGTGCCCCCTTGCTGCCCCTGATTGTGCTCGTTTTTCCTTTCTGTGCCCCCTTGCTGCCCCTGATTGTGCTCGCTTTTCCTTTCTGTGCCCCCCTTGCTGCCCCTGATTGTGCTCGTTTTTTCCTTTCTGTGCCCCCTTGATGCCCTGATTGTGCTCGTTTTCCCTTCTGTGCCTGTTTCCCGCCGCTGCGCCCTGCGGCCCCGCCCCCTCACTGCCCATTCGCTGCCCCATTCCCTGCTCCTCCCTCCCACCTCCCCATTTATGGCGGCCGCTGCGTGGTGAAGAGAGCGACCCCTGACCTTGACTGGTAGGTCGCTCCCCCACCACACAGCTCCGTCTGTGTGCCCTGCTGCTGCCCCTGATTGTGCTCGTTTTTCCTTTCTGTGCCCCCTTGCTGCCCCTGATTGTGCTCTGTTTTCCTTTCTGTGCCCCCCTTGCTGCCCCTGATTGTGCTCTGTTTTTCCTTTCTGTGCCCCCTTGCTGCCCCTGATTGTGCTCGCTTTTCCTTTCTGTGCCCCCCTTGCTGCCCCTGATTGTGCTCGTTTTTTCCTTTCTGTGCCCCCTTGCTGCCCCTGATTGTGCTCGTTTTTCCTTTCTGTGCCCCCTTGCTGCCCCTGATTGTGCTCGCTTTTCCTTTCTGTGCCCCCCTTGCTGCCCCTGATTGTGCTCGTTTTTTCCTTTCTGTGCCCCCTTGATGCCCTGATTGTGCTCGTTTTCCCTTCTGTGCCTGTTTCCCGCCGCTGCGCCCTGCGGCCCCGCCCCCTCACTGCCCATTCGCTGCCCCATTCCCTGCTCCTCCCTCCCACCTCCCCATTTATGGCGGCCGCTGCGTGGTGAAGAGAGCGACCCCTGACCTTGACTGGTAGGTCGCTCCCCACCACACAGTTCCGTCTGTGTGCCCTGCTGCTGCCCCTGATTGTGCTCGTTTTTCCTTTCTGTGCCCCCTTGCTGCCCCTGATTGTGCTCGCTTTTCCTTTCTGTGCCCCCCTTGCTGCCCCTGATTGTGCTCGTTTTTCCTTTCTGTGCCCCCTTGCTGCCCCTGATAGTGCCTCGTTTTTCCTTTCTGTGCCCCCCTTGCTGCCCCTGATTGTGCTCGTTTTTTCCTTTCTGTGCCCCCTTGCTGCCCCTGATTGTGCTCGTTTTTCCTTTCCTTGCCCCCTTGCTGCCCCTGATTGTGCTCGTTTTCCTTTCTGTGCCCCCTTGCTGCCCCTGATTGTGCTCGTTTTTTCCTTTCTGTGCCCCCTTGATGCCCTGATTGTGCTCGTTTTCCCTTCTGTGCCTGTTTCCCGCCGCTGCGCCCTGCGGCCCTGCCCCCTCACTGCCCATTCGCTGCCCCATTCCCTGCTCCTCCCTCCCACCTCCCCATTTATGGCGGCCGCTGCGTGGTGAAGAGAGCGACCCCTGACCTTGACTGGTAGGTCGCTCCCCCACCACACAGCTCCGTCTGTGTGCCCTGCTGCTGCCCCTGATTGTGCTCGTTTTTCCTTTCTGTGCCCCCTTGCTGCCCCTGATTGTGCTCGTTTTTCCTTTCTGTGCCCCCTTGCTGCCCCTGATTGTGCTCGCTTTTCCTTTCTGTGCCCCCTTGCTGCCCCTGATTGTGCTCGTTTTTCCTTTCTGTGCCCCCCTTGCTGCCCCTGATTGTGCTCGTTTTTCCTTTCTGTGCCCCCCTTGCTGCCCCTGATTGTGCTCGCTTTTTCCTTTCTGTGCCCCCTTGATGCCCTGATTGTGCTCGTTTTCCCTTCTGTGCCTGTTTCCCGCCGCTGCGCCCTGCGGCCCCGCCCCCTCACTGCCCATTCGCTGCCCCATTCCTTGCTCCTCCCTCCCACCTCCCCATTTATGGCGGCCGCTGTGCGGCCTCGCAGCGGACGTGCGCAGCGGGCGCGCCGCTGGCGCGCCAAAGGCAAGCCCGTCTGCGCCCGTCCGCGCCGTGACCGCGCCCAGCGCCAGACCCCCTGGTCCGGGCATCCCCCGCGCCCGCCACATCAACAGACGCCGATACGACGCCAGCACCCTCCACGCACTCAACCCCGGAAAAGATCACGCCTGCTACCAGGCCACCCCGAAGCGCACCCAAGGGCCCTTCACCTGCCGGAACTGCAGCTTCGCCAGCACCCGCCCCGCCAAACCACCGCCCAGGAAAGAACCCAACTACCTCAGATGCATCCTCCTCAACACCCGCTCCGCCCGCAAACACGCCATCGAACTCTGGGACCTTCTCGACTCAACCTCCCCAGACGTCGCATTCCTGACGGAGACCTGGCTGAATCCCGCTTCAGCCCCCGACATCGCCATTGCCATCCCGGACGGATACAAGATCACCCGCAGGGACCGCACCAACGGAGTCGGAGGAGGCATCGCCATCGTCCACAGGAACACCCTCAGAGTCTCAACCAACACCGACGACACCCTCAGCACCGCCGAACACATGCACTTCCAGATCCACACCGATCCCAACACCACCCTCCGAGGAACCCTCATCTACATACCCCCCGGACCCCGACCACAGTTCAGCGATTCCATCGCTGACTTCGTCAGCACACACGCCATCGCCTCCACGGACTACATCCTCCTCGGGGACCTGAACTTCCACCTCGAGAACAACAAGGACACCAACTCCACCACCCTGATCGACAACCTCGCCACCCTCGGACTCAGACAGCTCGTGACTACACCCACCCACGCCGCCGGCCACACGCTAGACTCCATCTTTTCCGCAAGCCCACACGTCTCCTTCAACCACACCTCCGAACCCCACTGGACTGACCACCACTGCATCCACTTCACCTACAGGAAGCCCACCACGCACCACCGCACCGAACAAATGCCTCGCCGCTGCTGGAGCAGAGTCACGGAAGACCAGCTAACCACAACCCTCGCCCTGAGCCCACCCGCCGAACCCTCCGACCCCCGACACCGCCGCCCGCAACCTCAGACAGTGGATCGACGACTGCGCCAACACCCTCGCCCCGCTCAAGAATCCGCCCAACAGCCACACCAGCAAGAAAGCCACCTGGTTCACCGAAGACCTCCAGGCCTCCAAACGAACATGCCGAAAACTGGAGAAGATCTGGCTCCACGAACGGACAGCGGACAGCTACGCCGCCCACAAGAGCGCCACCCGCAGTCACCATCACCTCATCAGATCCGCCAAAAGGGCCTCACTCAAAGACCGCCTAGACAACAACGCACACAACAGCAAAGAGCTCCAACACCAACGACATCCAGCCGTCGCGAGACCTGTGCGACTCACTGGCCACCTTCTTCCACCGCAAAATCGCCGACATCCACAACAGCTTCAACACCACGACCGCCCCGGCAACCACCGAGACCACTGCCCCCACAACCACCAACCGCCTGCTCTCCTGGACCAACATCAACGACGAGGACACCAGCGAGATCATGAACACCATCCACTCCGGTTCACCGCTAGACCCGTGCCCTCACCACATCTTCAACAAAGCCAGTACAGCCATCGCGCCCCATCTCCGGAAAATAATCAACATCTCCTTCGAGACAGCAACCTTCCCGGAAAGCTGGAAGCACGCCGAGATCACCGCCTTACTCAAGAAACCCAAGGCAGACCCCAAGGACCTCAAGAACTTCCGACCCATCTCTCTGCTCCCGTTCCCCGCGAAGGTCACCGAGAAAATCGTCAACAAACAACTGACCCGCTACCTCGAGGAGAACAACATCCTGGACCCTTCCCAGTCTGGCTTCCGCAGCAACCACAGCACCGAAACCGCCCTCATCGCCGCCACCGATGACATCAGGACCCTGCTAGACAACGGAGAAACAGCAGCCCTCATCCTCCTGGACCTATCAGCCGCCTTCGACACGGTCTGCCACCACACACTACGAACACGCCTTCACGACGCCGGGATCCAAGAGAAGGCCCTGGACTGGACCACATCCTTCCTTTCCGGCAGAACACAAAGCGTCCGCCTCGCCCCTTCCGATCCAAGGCCACCAAGATCATCTGCGGCGTACCCCAAGGCTCCTCCCTCAGCCCAACGCTGTTCAACATCTACATGGCACCCTCGCCCACGTCGCCCGACAGCACAACCTCAACATCATCTCCTACGCCGACGACACCCAGCTGATCCGCTCCTCACCAAAGACCCTCACACCGCCAAAGCCCACCTCCACGAAGGAATGAAGGCCGTCGCCGAATGGATGAGGACCAGCCGCCTGAAGCTGAACTCGGACAAGACGGAGGTCCTCATCCTTGGTTCCAACCCTTCAGCATGGGACGACTCCTGGTGGCCAACATCACTGGGAACAGCCCCGCCACCCACCGACCACGTACGCAACCTAGGGGTCATCCTCGACCCCACCCTCTCCATGACTAAGCAGGTCAACGCCGTTTCCTCATCCTGCTTCAACATCCTCCGAATGCTCCGCAGGATCTTCAAGTGGATCCCCACCGAAACAAGAAAAACAGTCACCCAGGCCCTCGTCACCAGCAGGCTGGACTACGGAAACGCCCTCTACGCAGGAACGACGGCTAAGCTCCTGAGACGGCTGCAACGCATCCAGAACGCCTCTGCACGTCTTATCCTCGACATCCCCCGACACAGCCACATCACACCCCACCTGAGAGACCTGCACTGGCTCCCTGTCAACAAGAGGATAACCTTCAAGCTCCTCACCCACGCACACAAAGCACTCCACAACTCCGGACCAGCCTACCTCAACAGACGACTCAGCTTCTACACCCCCACCCGCCAGCTCCGCTCGACCAGCCTCGCCCTCGCCACAGTCCCCCGCATCCGGAAAACGACCGGCGGTGGCAGATCCTTCTCCCACCTCGCCGCCAAGACCTGGAACACCCTCCCCACCAACCTCCGACAGACCCAAGACCTACTGGCCTTCAGAAGACTCCTCAAGACCGGGCTCTTCGATCAGTAGCAGCACCACCCCCTCTTCCCCCAGCGCCTTGAGACCCTCGTGGGTATGTAGTGCGCTTTATAAGTGACATGATTGATTGATTGATTGATCCTAACTCTGTAAATCATAAATATAAGCAGACTCACAGAAATCCCCTATTATTTCAAGAAAAGGCAAGTGCTGATGATTCTAAACCCAGTTCTTCTTATAAACCATCACTCTCGCAATACAGCGAACTGTGAGCAGAGGGCAGGGGGTTTGTGGGGGGAAGGAAGGAACTTTAAATTCGATTCATATATCCGAATGGTAGCTCAACAGGAGGTAAGCATCAGGAAGGTGACCCACTGGTTGCCCTTAGGAGCACTGGTAGCCTTAAGAGACACCTGGTACGTGAAGTCATGTTTAGAAAAGAGCACAACAGAGAGCAGTGAGCAGGGCCGGACTGGCCGTAGCGGGCACTGGGCGTTTCCCCGGTGGGCCGCTAGGGTGGGGGCCGATTTTGTTACCGGGGGCCGGCTATATCGGCCCCCTGTAACAAAATCGGCCGAAACCGGCCCTAGCAAACAGCTGGGCCGCACACCCTCTTCTCCCCAGGGTGGCGGCTGAGCAGATTGCCAGGGCCGGTTTCGGTTCTCAGTCCGGCCCTGGCAGTGAGGGAATGTATTGTAATCCATAGCTTTCATATAAGAACCCCACAACCCACCTAATCACTTACCATTGGCCCATGACAGAAGGTGGCTAATAAATCTGAGGCGAGCCAGAAATTTACTCCAAGGCTGGAGCCACTAGGGACTTTCAGGAGCAGCAGAAATAAGGTGCTGGAGGTGGATCGCTAAAACTAACTTGCCACAACAAAATCCCAAGAGGCCTTAGGGCATCCGAAACAAAAGGAATACCACACAAACCTGAGGGGACAAGAGGCCAGTGAGCAGTACAGATGGAAGTGGAGAATATCAATACAACATGTTGTTGCAAGTGATTTCCTCTGTCTCTTAATTCCTTAAATGCTTACTGCCCAAAAAATAACTACTCTTCCCTGCTTTCTTGAACCCAAAGCAGTTCCCTTCATTGATAAACCACTAGACTTCTACCATTCGTAGCAGCTAGTCACACCTTTCTTGCCCTCCCAAGCTTCCAGTCTTGCTGTTCCCAAACCGTGGGAACCGGTCTACGATAAGGCCTCATATTAAGAGCGACCTGACCTATACATCTGTGAAGTGCCCTTGACCAACGAGTCCTGACAGAAATCATTAACCAGCTGCAGTGGTCCAAGGTCTTTAAAGTGGTCAGAAGGCAACATGATCAGCTATATAACGCACCATGAATAAACAAATACATTTATCTGCAGCTGCAGCTTGCTTTAAAATAGCTGTCCCGAAATCTCTACATTGTATTCAGTAAACTGTGGCAAATATATAGATTGAGCAACCGATTGAGAGAGAAGCTCCCAGATTTGCATGCAACCTTTAAATCAATGTATGACACTGATTATCTACATTACTTAGAATACATGCGTGAAAGCCAGGCATAACATGATTAAGTTTGCACAAGTGAAAGAAAGAAGTTTTATTAGAACATTGGAATGTTCGGAGCTCCATTGAAGACAATGGAGTTGCTCTGGGCTTATAATGGCTGGTATAAGCCCAGCGCTCCAACATTCCAATGTTTGTCTTTTTGTTTCTCCATTTTTAATTTAGAACATTCTACCCTTAGTGGGTGGAATGTTCTAATAGCTTTATAGCTTCTTCTGCCTCAGGCTATACCGGTTGTTAAAGGCCCTCACCCTCGCTATAGGCCCGCCTGCGGCTCGGGCCTATAACTCGGGATCAGGGCCTTTAACAGCCGGTATAGCCCTCGGCAGCGGGCTATAAGGCTATATTAGAACATTGGAATGTTGGGAGCTCCATTGAAAACAATGGAGTAGCTCTGGGCTTATAATGGCTGGTATAAGCCCGGAGCTCCAACATTCCAATGTTTTTGTTCACAGCTGTGGCTGTGAACAAAGGCTTCAGGGAGCCTGAGGGGATTTCAATCCCCTCGCGCTCCCTGAAGCCTTTGTTTTATTTGTTAGAACATTCTGCCCTCTAGTGGCAGAATGTTCTAATAGCCTTATAGCCCTTCGTAGCTGGGCTATACCAGCTATTAAAGTCCCGCTCCCTTGTTAAAGGCCCGAGCCGAACGCTGGAGCGGGCCTTTAATAGCCGGTATAGCCGCTACGGCGGGCTATAAGGCTATAGTATTCCACGAGACAATCTCAATTGTTTTCATGTCCACTGTGTCCCACATGATGCTTTTAGAAGGGGCCTGAGTGTACCCATTTGGACTAACAAATCTCTGGTCTTCCATCATCAGAACTACTCAACCTTTATGCCATGTGATGTGTCACATTTTGAATGTTTCCACGTTACCTCTCTTTATGCCACAATGATATCATAAATATTTTAACTGAATTACTGAAATTCTTGACATATCCTTGTGTTTCAGAGAAACTGGTAAATCGAGCCTTTTGGTTGTTTCTGTCAGAGAAATTGCTGGATTTGTGTCAAAATGTTGGACGTTAAAAAAAAAAAAACACACAATGAAATGCACTGAGTGTGTTACTTGATGGAAGTCACTGGTAGTGCAGCAGCCTCAGAACAGCACAATCCAAACATGATCACTTTTGCCCTTTTCACCTTAAATCTCTAGACACTCTGTATGCATGCCTCCCCCAAGACGCCAAAGGGAGTCTCAAAACAAACAGTACGAATACCATACGTTGGGGCTAAACACTTGAGAAGACTCCCTTTTAGTAATGGTCCTCACGGTAATATAAATACACCACATCAGAGAGTGCAGACCGCGTACAGACCACCTTCCAGCCAAATTGCTTGGTTTGTCTGTAGAGCAGCAGCCTTCATAGAGCAACAACAAACCACAGTTTCCTCTGTCATGAAATCCATCAGCACAAGAGGAAGCAGGAGGGATTGTGGGAAAACACAAAGTCTATCCACAGTCTTCTTTATGCGACATATTTAAACAGCCAGATTTACAAGTAGCAGGTGGTCTGCAGAAGGGTTTCTCCAACACAGGGATGAAATAACTATTTTCCTTGCACCAGATATTTCACTATTCACCATTTCTACACTTTATCTACAAATACAAGGTACTACCAAGGACAACAGATTGTCATACCAAGTATGCTCAATGTATTCATCAGTATATTCTATTTATGGTGTTCTGTCACTGTGGTTCTGATCTATACTTTAGGAAACAGTGGTCTAAGAAGCAGTCTGAGACAATTTGCTTTTTATGGTGACAAGAAGGAAGAAGACACAGAAGAGCATGCTTTGCATACTCTCACGTAATCCTTTAACTAGTTCAATTAGTTGTTAGTATTATTTAAATAGATGGATTAAGAACATATATATCTAATGCTTCCTAGGCACCACAGTAAACATTACACCTAAAATAAAACCCTTATTCCATTAAAGCGTGATCTAATCCTAGTGAACATTGCTTTTCTGAAATCCCCTTTTCTTTTTAAGGCTTCTGTCTCGCCTTAAAATCGTACTGCAACTGTTTGATGTTAGCTGGTTATGTTACAGTATATTGGGAAGAAGGATGCTTCACGAATGATCAGTTCTAATGCGGTTCTCTTTCCATTTAAGTCTTAGTTTGTATGCCCTTCGATTCACTTTGATCCTTGCTGCATGCTCAGATTCTAAATCTAGTTTACTCAAACTTCCCACAGATCCCTGTAGGGAAATCATAGCCCAAGTGTCCTTTGCACCAGACTTGTTTCACACAGTATTCCGGGGTATGACAATAACGAAAAGTAATTGCAGTACTATTTTTGTAAATCAGCCAAATGTCAGGTTTACATGGAAGTGACACTAAAATATATTACTCATCTAATTGCTTGGCGGATAAGGTTGGAGCACATATGCCCTCTTTTGCCTGATGTCATCATCTCTGTTGGTCTTCAGATTCCAATTTATTGTACTTTTTTAAATCCAGGGGAATTTAGGATACACTTAATATTAATTTGCAACTTAACATGTAAATCAGCAATGGTATTCATTAGTGGCCAATAAACTGTGACTATTTGTATGTTGAAGATGGATTCTTGTCTGGCCAGATCTCTTCCACTGAGAGAATGCCTTTTTAAAGTTGGTCAAGCCAACTCCTTACATGTATTTTAATCTAAGTTTTAGACCAGTGCTTCCCAAAATTTTTAGAACCACAACCCCACTTTTTATAATGACAAACTTTCGTGATCCACCTAGATTTAATAGACCTGAGGCAGGTGTGTTTTTTAATGTAACTAAAACATGCCATTTACCAACAGCACACTTTCCATTGAAATGGCCACTAAATGTGCACAGCCATATAGTTTAACTGATAAAACTATATTGCACACAAATGATAATGTGTGGAAATCGGGTTTCAGTGACTATTTATCATTTGTGCATCACCAAGTAAAGTGTATTGTGCCTTTTAAAATCTTTGTTTCAATCCTATTAAAATCTTTGCTTACATCATTCTTCAGAATTACAAAAATAATGTGCTTCATTTTTGTTTTCCTAACTGCTGAATGTGTACAGTTAATTTATGGCTATTTACATTTTGTTGTGTGTTACAAAAAAATGACATCCTTTCACACTTCGCTGTATCTCATTGTCACATAATTCACTTTGTTTTCCTTTCTCTGACTGCAAAGTGAGAGGAGTATGTAAACACCAATCTACATGTTAAAAAACATAAGTAGAAATTTGTCAGAAGACCTAACCTGATACTTGACCTCTGCCTTTCAAGAGCAGCAACTGTGACAAAATAAATTGAAAATTTAAAGGCATCTTTATTTATTGCTTGGACTTTTGTGACCCGCCCAAAAATCCACTTGCGGCCCACAGTTTGGGAAACACTGGTTAGACCATTTTTTTCTTCAAGTCCTAATATTTCTTTGCCAGGTAATTGTTTTCTATCTTCTCTTTGGGTCGCATCCGGTGATTGCGTAGCATCCGCTCATCCCACTGCACTACAAGATTTAATGTTCAAGGTGTGATTCCCTATAGAAAGCCTCGATGATGCCAACCTCATAGGGTAACTTAAGATTTGCAACAGGCCATGAAGCTTCTTATTTACTGATCTGTGCTCGTGGCTAATAGCAGTGTCTGTGGTTTGTCACTATTGGACTCCGGCATGGAGGAAAGTTCTTCTCTGAACCCCTTGCTACTGGGCAGTCACAAGACAAAATCTCAAAATTACACAGAATATCCTTTTCAAGTCAAATAGAACCAGAACTTGTACACAGTGTTGTGATGCTGAATAGCAGGCATCCAGGAGCTACACCACTCATAATGCTCTGTTTAGGTGGACTAGGAGACCTGAAACAACACCTCACAGAGTGGGAAACCAGGCACTCTGAAACTACAGCTCCCAAAATGCATTGGCTTGAGTGACTAGTAACTACAGTACTAGAACCTGTCTCCTCCAGTCTTGGTGCTGTAATATGCAACCAGGAACCACATCCCCGAAGTTGTAACGTACTGGGAAATCTGTACTCCAAATGTTTTCCTGGCTAAATCAGTCCCAGTTACGCTCAGGTCTAAATAAGGGAGTTCCAGCTTCTGACTAATAGTCCGGTTGACTTGCGACATCTCCTTGAATGTAGAACCTGTGTTTAAAAGCATTAAAGTCATGTTTGAAAACCTGTGCTGATCTATTGTAGGAGTCTGGTAGTCCTTAATTTGTGCCAGTGTGTCCTGGTGCTCGACACGGGCACTTTATTGGTAAAACCGGCACTTACTAATGAAAGTACACCACATGATGGCACGGTCTGTCTATTTTAACAATTTAACGATTAAATACACATTTTCAACAAAAAAAAGTAGCACGTCCAGGCTATTCTTACTGATTTGGGTTGCCTTGAATTGCCCAACCTGCCACCTTTATAGTGGTGTGATATTTAGCAGAGAGTGTTTGGTCTAGCTTGTGGCCACAATGGCAGGTCCATTTAGCTTTGCAAGCTGCAGTGGTCTCCTGAGCAGTACCTTGGGCCCTGGTGCTTATTTATTTACAAATTAGGCGCTGAGCCTGATGGTGGGTTTAATCCTCTATTCAAGCAGTTCCTTGAAATTCTTTGTTTGTGACACCAGTGCTGATCCTTCATCAAACCCGCTCTAAGAAGACGTGCTTTATATCCTGCCTGGCAAATGCTGTGTTCAATTTTGCAACACTTCTTGGCTGTTGCTGCCTATACAATGTGTTGTGAGAGCAGGTCTTTGACATTTGGAGTGATTTCTCGTTGTATTTGGCTTGATGAAGCTCAAAAACAGAAGGCTTCTTTTCTGATAATAAAACTAAACTACCTGACCCTTGTTCTGTTCCCTGTTTCCTGATAGTGCACAGTCCTGAGGCCAATCTGGTCCCTGCGCAGGTACCCAGGTACTTGCTTTCCAAAACTGTATAATCTGATGCCATTGTTTTCCTTCAACAGTCTCTTTTGGTTTGCTGTTCCTTCTTGAGCTTAACTTTAGCCCCTAGTTGTAAGGTCTATGCCAGCAGTGCCTAATAGGTACCACATATAGGTACCACCCTTTCTCTCTTGATCTCCTGCTGGTGTCCTGGCTTATTTCCCTTAAGTTTAATTCCTCCTGATTCTTCCTATCTGGTTCAGTTTCTTACTTGTTTATTACCGTGGTGTTCCCTTTGTATTTCCATGTTATGTTCTGATATAGCACTCGCGCCTGTCAGAGTAGTTCTTGTCAAAAAACACCAGCGCCCCAAACCAAGAATTAGTTACAATGGTTCTAGCTCTATATCTAAATATTTCTATATCTTTTTATGATATGTTATTGCTTGCAAGCTACACACTAACGTTACTGTTATGTGCTGTATTCCCCATGATCATGGGGGGAGCAGCACAGAGTGAACATGCTTCTTTATGATGTCTATAATTTCCTTTGCAACAAACCCAGTTGTGCTGCGTGTGTTATGCTTGTCCACTATTATAAGTATCTAGAATGGGTTCCTGCCTACATTAGTGTGAATGTAGGTACTCAAAGTGATCTCTCAAACCATTGATCCCAATTTCATTCTAGGATTAACGAATTAATCTCTAATCCACATCAGATGCATTGAAAAACATGTAGCAGTCTTATCATTTTCAAGAAGATGACCTTCCCCTTTAAAGACGTGGGGAAGCGCATCAAATCACCAATCAATCTCTCCAAGCTAGTATGCCACCTTAACATGTTCAGCTTACAGAATCTGACACAACCACTCTCAGTAACAAAATGCTCCTGCCATGGAGACCGCTATTGGAAATCCACGAATCTCATAAGTCACTCACACACCAAGTAGAGAGTATTGATTATTCATAATTAATCCGAAATAACCTTGTTTTGTGCTAGAAAGTAAATCCAAATACAACACTTTGCACCAGGTTTGCATCACTTTGAATCTGGGCCAAGGTTTCCCTCAGGAACAAACCCAGCCTGAACTTTGTGCACCAATTGAGAGACTACCAGCTAATATTTTTCTGTCGGAGCATGTTGGTAGGCATGTATGATCTACAATGCGGGATGCTTTGTTCAGCTGGAGTGAGTACTATTAACACGACTATCATGGTCTGGCAACTCACTCTTCTCTCAGGCCTCATTTTATGTATCCACTAAATATGGTGTAAGTAAATTTGAGTTGGCTTATTTAACAAGACGTTGAGACCCAAGGCAACCTTGACATACTTACAACTCTGTACAGCAAGGACCAGCTTTGTTCTTGATTGCAATCTCATGTTGGTTTACAGCCATTGCAAGCTTCTTTTGTCACCCTTGGATACATTTTACTATCAGATTCTTCCAGTGCCAGTCCACAAAGGAGAAATCCTTTCTTGACACACACCGTGACTCATGAAAACAGAAGAAAAACCATCCCAAAGTGTGGGATAAAACCAGTAATAACAGAATGCTATAAGCTCACAAACAAAAGATGCATTTTATATGTATATATGCATTAGTAAACACAGTGAGTGCCTTTATACATTCTATGTTGGGTCTTCCAACCTGTTTTATGTTAATGTGCATAATAGGCCATATATGTATTTTATTTGATATGCACTCAAAAGATACGGGCACGCCATTGTATGCATTTGTTTATGTATTTAGTATATGGTAAGTTACATAAAAATACCATAAAGGAAAACACCCATTACGTAAAATCACTACAGAAATATCCTGGTTACTTACCTATAATGTCATTACTATGATTCCATCTTCTTTGTCCCAGTAATTACATGACATGAGGTGTGTGCACCATACTTGTCAGGTACCTTATATCCACCTATCCCTAATGCTACGTGTTCCCCCCTCACTTGTAGCATCCGGGTCAACGGAGGATGTGTATACAAATAGACCCTCTTCCCCCGTTGTAGGCCAACTCCAAAAATTGATTCTCTCTCACTTCCAAGTCAGTGCCTAAAAAAGTTGAGGGGACTGCCCATGATCCATTGTACAAATATCTTGATGCAAGGCCCTAGAGTCTTCACACAAAAGGCTGCCATAATTCTCCTGCATCTGCCTGGAATTCCCTCTGGTCTTGCCTAAAAAAGATAAACCACAAATCATTTGATAACTGATTGATCCACCATCTTAAAGTGGTGAGAACCATCTTGAGACCTTAACATTCTGGGCCAAAATGACAAACAAGCCTTGAAGTCTCTTTTGTTCTTCAAAATCTTAGGGTACAGAATACTCCAGATCTGATCCAGAAGACGCATTGCATTTGATCCCTCATCAGTTATGCACCCAATCTACATTGTAATTAGTGCTAAAAGATAATCATATATATATATATATATATATATATATATATATATATATATATATATATATATATATATATATATATATATATATTTTTTCAACAACAGCTTATATAGCACTCTTCCTTGGTACAAAATATATCTTTATTGAGACCTCCTTCTCCGCCACCTACGCTTTGAACACAAAGTTCTTGTTCACGGTACCGTGAACAAGAACTTTGTGTTCGAAACGCGTAGGTGGCGGAGAAGGAGGTCTCAATAAAAAGATATATTTTTGTACCAAGGAGAGTGCCGTGTAAGCTGTTGTTGGAAAATACTTAATGCGAGAGGTGGTCCTGTCTCGCCACGAGCACCAGCTGGAGGGTGCTCCCCCCGAAAAGGACCGTGTTTGTTGAATACTATATATATATATATATATATATATAAAGCTTCCCAAAAACACTTGTGAACATACAAAGTGTACCTAATTTCTATGGATAAAAAGAAATTTCGAAGACATTCCCTTAAGAACAGCATCACATAAATATACCTGATAAACACAATATAAACACACTTGGAAATTAAGTTTGCAGCGCATCACCGATCGCCACACCCCATAGCATTGTCACAGAAGCACCAACGGGTAGGCCTGTGTCTTCTTGGGTTGCCTTTACCAATTATTCACAAGGTTATTCATCCATTTTTTTTTTCTGTCCCATTTGGGAAATATCTGTGGTTTTCTTTTCAAAAGTAGGCTTTCGTTAGTGTTTTAAAAAGAGAGTTTTTGGAGTTTTTAAAATCAACTAGACAAATTCTCCTGCAAATCTGTAGCGTAAAGAATGATTCATAAGTAATTACCCTGAAATAATCTGCAACTTTTCAAAAAAGTGAACCCACTTGGGTCGTACTTTGATACAGCGGAATGTATTAAAGTTCAAATAAATAAATACATAGCTAATATAACAGCTTTACGGTTTATGTTGCACAGTGGATATATTTTCCTATGTGTTGCTGTAATTAAGTCTTTGGAAGCAAATAACAGTAATGCTTAATGGAATCTTTTGTTATGTCAATTTGAACAAGCAATAGTTGTGGTAAATCATGCTATTTTTTATCACTGACACTTTCTTTTCTAAGAATTACATGTTTATTGATGATTTTCCTGGAAACTGGAGTTTTTCTTCCACAATCAGCAACAATAGTCCCTGATTTTAAATTTTTGTGATTTTGTTCCAATTAAGTAGTTGATTTTATTTTCTGTTCTTAAATCATGTTTGTAAAAACGTTTTCAAATCTAAACACAACTAAAACTGAATTGAGACGAATTATATAATATTTGTTCATTTTTTCTCCAGCTGCGGTTGTATGCGTGACTCTGCTTGACCGACTCCAAGGAGACCAAATCAACACCCCTCATGATGTTCTAGTTGAATACCAGGTGCGACCACAGATTCTGATTGCAACCTTTATCAAAAAACATCTAGGATTAAATACATAAAAGGAAATCATAAAAATCCTTTTTTCATCTATCATTGTTTTGGTTTAATATCTGACGCATGCAAATTTCCTAATGTTATACCTTAGGAAAGATGTGATGCTGCTGCAATGATGATGAAATGAACTTAGGGCCATATGTATGAACACATTTTCCCATAGACACAGAATGGGTAAAACCCTTTTATACATCTGGCCCTTAGTTATTCTAAGGTAAGAAAAAGAAAGATATTTCTGCTTAGATCTTGGACGCTGGAGGAAGTAGTTATCTATCTTCAGAAGTTTCAGGAAAATTGGAGCAGATGAAACCTGGAATTCCAATGGACACCTATAAACCCCTAGGTACTGGGGAATATCAGAGAAATGTCTGTCAACAGGTGCAAGTGACAAAAGCATTTGTAGCGTTCATGTGCTTTTAATTCTATCAACTTCCTTTTCAAGTCATTGTGGGAACATGCACAAAGCCGGGAGCGAATCAGAGTAGCATGGGTACTGTCCACCGACAGTAAAATGTCTAATTAATATGATGTCCATTTTCTATTTTCACGCCTCACGGTTTACATATTTCTTATCAAATGGTATCATTTACCGTCCGTAGGTCCGAGAAATTTTGTATAAGGGACAGAAAATACACTATGATATACAGTGATCCCATTTGTGGAGAATTAATCGACAATGAATGCGTGATATTTTGAAAACTGATCAATCATGAGCATTTTAAATTGTTTTTAATCTATTTTTGTTTTATGCATACATTATGGATTGTTTATCAGTAGTCTGTAGATTGTATATGTAAATAATGAACGCTTTTTGTATTTTTTTTTAGTTTAATGACTAGAGAAAACACAATAAAAAAAATATATATGTATGAAGTATGCACCGCATGGAACAGTTTTTTTCCAGACATCAAACCAAGGCTCTTCACAAGACTTGATAAGTTGTCACGCTGGCCTCAACGGGAGCCTACGATCAGCCAAACATGCCTGCAAATTTAAGCGCTTTCATGTGGCATCACGAGAGCCGGTTTAAAAAATTAACTTTTGAACTCCTGTTGCCTGTTGTGCTACTGTAGTGATGTAGTTCCCTTCCCCCCAGTGCAGCGACATAAAAGGAAGCCCCTGGTTGAGCACATCATGCACACAATGTACATGATGAAGAGCGCTGTTTGGGATGCAATGCAGATCACTCATTCAGCCATGGTCCTCTACCTGGCCTCCTGCCTTACCCCCTTAGAAATAATAGATATCTGCGGCTCGTGATTGTTTTAGACAAACCTAATTAACATAGCTGTTCTAGTGCAAAAACAGTCCACTGTAAAAAGAATGGCTATAGCATATAAGCTTGGGCAGGTAACTCCCAACTAAGGTGACTTTATGTAGACGTCTCTGCCACCAGCGCATGTGCTCCTCCTCTCATTTAAGCCAGATATTCTTGCCCACATGACTCACTCCCAGTCCAACTAATAAATGCCCCATGGCGTTTACACTGGAGCTCCAAGCATGACATTTGGTTCTGATGCTCTCTCCTTTATAACTCTAGTATCCAACCACACCTATTTTTCACCAGATGACACAAGGGCCATCATAATGACAGAGGAGACAGTAAAGCCTGGCATGTGGACCAGGACCTGCAAGCTCCCTAGGCATGGGACTGGGGCTACAGTGAACTCGCTCTGAGAAACCCAGGGGAACTGGAGCAATGTACATCCAACCAAAGCTAGATCCCATTCCCGATGCCTTGCTCACCTAGAAGCCTCATGGAGTCACAGTAAAATGACCACGTGTTGCTCAAATACAGACGCACCCACCTCTCCAGCTAGGCATCCAAACACTTTGGGCCAAATTTATCAAACAGTTGCATCACCCTTGTGCCACGCAATGGGGAGCAAGAGTGATGCAACTCTTAAGTTAGATTTATCAAGCCACGCAAGGCCACAGTGCATGGCCCTGAGTGGCTTGATAAATACAGATTAACGCAACACAGCGTAAATCACTGCATTGCTTTACTCTGCCCTGGGGAGGCATTCCACGGGTGGAGCATGGGTGTTCCCACTCATTCACCCATGGATTTTAGTGCATTCCCAGAATTACCATTACTGGTTGCCCTGGGTTCGTGTAAAAAAAACTATGCATCCCTAGGGGAGGCTTAACGAAGATAAATATCTTTATTTCTGCTTGTTTTTTCCTCTTCTATGAGTGCTGCATTCTGCAGCACACATAGAAAGAGCAAAATGCCTCAGGGGATCGTTTTTGTGCAGGAAGATGTCCCTTCCTACACAAAAACAATCCTGCTTACTACGCAGGCACCCTTGCACCATGATGCAAGGGTGCTTATGCTGGCGCTAGGCAGCAGCTGTGCACCAGAGCTAGGAAATGACAGGAATGCGCTGTATAATGTTAAATATTGTGCAACCCTCCCTTTCCTTATCACTCAGCCCAGCAAGGGGGCTTGCTGCACTGCATTGTATTGTATTGTAATTGCATTTATATAGCGCTTACTACCCCTGATGAGGCGTCTAAGCGCTTTTTCGGCGAGTAGCACGCTACTCCGGGACCCATAAAGGATTAGTGTTGAATTAGTATAGTGAAATATGAAAGTAATTAAAGTGGTGGATAGGTTAGTCAGTTATTTGGATTCAGAAGGATAGCGGAAGGATAGAAGAGGATAAAGTGTTTATATATATATATATATATATATATATATATATATATATATATATATATATATATATATATATATATATATATATATATAGTTTATTTCGACCAATCATATGATCATTACACCAGCATACAAAACATACATTTAAATACAAAACTTTAAAAGACAATCAGATAATAATTACTACATCCATTTTAAACCCCCACCTCAGATAAAAGTTTAAAAGTAGCAGCAAGAGGACATATACGGGGATTAAAAAGGTCAGTTGTCTAAGGACATCACCACATTAAGTTCATTTCAGGGCCTTGGATCTCAACCACCATGCATACAATAAAAATCTTGAGACAGCAAAGACAATGCACTGTGAAGTGTCAGATCGTAAAATCCGAAGAGCTTCCATTGGCCTGGAGAAAGAGAACAATCGGCAGACTGGAATGATCCAAGCTCTCCTGATAGCCTTGTACATAGGACAGAAGAAGAGAAAGTGCTCAATGGATTCTTCTGCACTTAAGCATATTGGGCAGATAGGCGATAGTCCAGCATTTGTCCATTTGCATTTCCAGAGATTCAATGGAAGTGAACCAAATCTTAATTGAATATAAAGTGCTCGTGCATGCGGGGGTTCTATTTGATCCATAAAGGATTCAAGATTAAAACTATATTTTACATCTAAAAATTGCATTGTTAAAACTCCATAGGATGTACTTTCAGTGCAAATAGAATTGATATAGACCCAGAATTTCTTTTTTAATATGGGGGCCAACTTTTTAGTTATAGTACCTGGGTTCTCCCACAGCAATGCAAGGCCCAAGCGGTGCAGCCATTCTTTAATCTTTGAAAACCATAACAAGGTGCCTTTCTGTTTTTGGAGATTTAAAAGTTCCACCACTGCCTCTCTTACTTTAATCTCTGTAGTATTAGCCCAAATCCTTATCCAGAACATCAAGGTTCTGAGGACTGCATGATACGAGATAGATTTCACACCCAAGTCGAGATGCAGTGGTAAAATCGGAGTACTGGTTGGAACATTAAGTATGGCTCTAAGAAATTTGTTTTCCGCTATTTCTAATTTTTTGGTGTTCTCCATGCCCCATAGTTCAGCCCCATATAGGGCTGCCCCATGAGCTTTCGCCCTGTGTATCTCTAGTGCAGGGGAAATGGGGCGATAGGATGAGCCTCTCAGTCTCCTTACTATAGCACAATCCACTATCTGCAAAGTAGATTCACTCTTTAAAATTTGCGAAGACCACGCAAGGTTGTCATTAATTCTAACACTCAGGTAGTCAAACACCTTAACCTGCTCAAGTTGTTGAGAACCCAATATTAACTTATTTTTAGAGCGTTTGTAAGGATTGAAAACCATAAATTTAGTTTTAGAGCAGTTGATTTCCAAACCTCTAGCCCTGCATGCGTCAGCAAATTTGTTCAAAATATTTTGGATCCCCTTAGGGGTCTTAGAGATGAGAAGTGTGTCGTCCGCGAAGAGTAACGCCGGCAGGAGATTACCTGTCAGTCTCGGAGGATCACCACCACATCCAAAGAGTTCCTGGATCAACCCATTTATGAACAGAGTAAATAATGTGGGAGCTAATACGCACCCTTGGCGCACACCTTTGAGGATTGGAATGTTATTCGTAAGGCTGCCTTCAGGGTTCCATCTAACTTTGGCGTAATTAGCATCATGCAGTCGAACCAATAACTGGAGTAGGTCCTTAGGTAGCTCAAGGTCCCTCAAGACAGCCCACAGCTTATTACGATCGATAGAATCGAAGGCTGTCTTGAGGTCAACAAAGACAACATATAAGTGACCTTTCAATATCTTCACCTCCTTCCAGATAAGCAATAAAAATTTAAAAACTTGATCTAAAGTGCTTGTGCTTGGTCTAAAACCTGCCTGCAGGTGGGAAATAACATTCTTTTCTTCCATCCAGCTCTGGATACGTAGCAGAATAATCTTACAAAACAATTTCTGTGGGACATCTAGTAAACTTATTGGTCTATAATTAGCCGGGTCCCCTTTGTTACCCTTTTTAAAGATGGGTATTATTTCTGCTCCTTTCCAGGTTGGAGGAATTTCACCACCTAACTGTATAGCATTAAAACCTTTTGGAGCAAAGGGGCCCAAATGGTCGGTTCAGCTCTGAATAAGTCTCCAGGAAGTCTATCGAGACCAGGTGCTTTTCCCACTTGGAGTTCGTTAATTGCATTGATGGTTTCTTTTAGGGAAAACAGTTCGATCGACTCCTGGGAGACTTCTAAAGAGTTATCATAAACAGGTACCTTTGTTCCCTTGTTTGTAATCGAGGTAGCCTCACTGGCATAGAGCTTTGTGAGGTATTCTTCCCATACCTGGGGCTGAATATAATAATCCTCAGTAACAGATTGCTTTGTCGACCCTTTTGCTAGTAGGTGCTAAAACGTTTGGCCGTCTTTTCGCTTTGACGCTTCTACTAGGGAGAGCCAAATATTAGACTCCCATAGCCTTTTTGCTTCATCCTGAGCCCTTTTGTATTGTTTCCTCCTATTTGAGGTAGCCACTTGATCTCCACATTTTACTGCTTCCACAAGGTTTGCCTTTGCAATTCTACATTCCTCATTATACCACGGGGCATTAAATCTCTTAGGAGTGT
Organism: Calotriton arnoldi; assembly: GCA_963921515.1. Classification (NCBI taxonomy): domain Eukaryota; kingdom Metazoa; phylum Chordata; class Amphibia; order Caudata; family Salamandridae; genus Calotriton; species Calotriton arnoldi. Next base: position 460,198 of record CAWUFW010012425.1, read on the forward strand.
CTGGGTTAAAAGACTTAATAAAATATTGTTTAATGCTGTTGATCAATTTCATAAACCATCCTAAAATAATATCCGACTCTTGATAATGCACAGGACCTACAGCCATTAGTGTCAGAGCCACTTCTTCATAACTTTTTTAAATCGATTGATCGTTCGCTATCAAGCTCGGCCATTTAATACGTCTATTATTATTGGTTGTGTTAATGGGGCCCATATATTTAGTTGGGGAGATCTCAGCAGTAAATAACCCGGATAATACCGCGCTTAAGGCATTGTGGTCGCTATCCTCTCTTTGCAATACGGACATGTTCAGCACATGGGACCACAAGGCAAGGTCCACCATTACATAATCAATCCTGCTTTTTAAATTACCCCTCTTAAAGGTGTATTCTGCTGCGGCATCTGCTGCCGTCCGCCCATTGCAGGCCCTTAGCCCATGTGCAAGGGTCAGGGACAAAACCTGTTGACCCACCTTCGTTACTCTCTTAATTGGGGGATTGGATAATTTCTTTATACCCCTAGCAGTCTCCTCCTCTTGCACTAAGTTTTGGATATACTCGACAGGTTCATAAGTTACATTAAAGTCTCCTGCCAAGATTATTGGCGGGCCCCCACTTTGTTTGTCAAGATAGTCAGATAACGTTAGTATAGTTTCTGAGGGCCTATGCTGACTCGTAAACCTATTATAAATATTAAACAGTCTAATTTGTACGTTTTTTTTTGGGCCAAACTAAATCAATACCTAGGATCTCCTGCGAGTTGACCCTCAAAATTTTAATTCTACAATTCAGTGATAGCCTGACCCAAATTAGCAGCCCTCCTGCCAAACGGCCAGCCCTAGAAGGTCTAGCTTCAATACTAAATGTAGAAAACCCTACCCTATGAACCTGTACATCAGCCCAGGTCTCTTGAAATATACAAACATGGTATTTGTCAATTAAGTTGCCCCATTCCGGGTCATTTAATTTAGATCTGATACCAGCTAGATTCCAGGATAAGATCTGTATAACCTGGTCAGTATCCTTACTTTGCCTTTGGCATGTATTTACTGGAGGGTTCGGATCAGTAGAAGTACAGGGTATTCCGTTGGTCGTTAGCCCTGTAGGCCGAATATTAATTATATTCTTGCCCTCCAAAGTTTTGGAAACTGGAATGTCCTTCGCTATAGAACATAATACTACGTTGTTCTCCAGATCTTTGTCCATATCTATAGGGTTGTGGGAAAGTTCGAGGGCCTTTCGGGATATAGATTGAGTTATATTTGTATTAGTGCCCACTGTGTTTTTACAGGCCAAATCAACCTCTTTCGTGGCAACTGCTGCAGGGGAGATCATCAAATCGGTACCTGCCAAGTTTAGTCAGTCTAGGCTATCTAAATTAGAAAGAGCTTCGAATCTATTACTAAGTGCAAGGGGGGGAAGACATTTGCCACCTGGGACGATTATAGGATGTTGGGGCCTGATATTGGGAGTGCAACCTGATCGATTAAGATGCCTGTAGAAAAGCCAAGGGGCACAAGGCTGATGCTATCTTCTACCTTGTGTCCTGGGGTTTTCCTCCAGCTATCAAGAAGGTGGCCAGCCAAACCTGGCGATCTACAGTTGATCACAATGCAGTCCCCCTTTATGGATTTCTGTGATGGACCTACCCAATGCGTTCTACGAGTAAACATAATATTGTGATAATTATGGGTAGAGAAGTCAGAGTTCTGAGTTAGCCAGTGGCATACCTTGTGTTTTTAATTGTATATAAGATTCCTTAGACTCCTTCCTAAGTGAAGGAACATTAGTCAAAATCACAACATAGGGACAACAGTCAGGGGGAAGATGCAGAGTGACCCTGCCGTCGCTATTCTCACCTAAAGGTGTTCCCTTCATGAGTGTATTCCCTAATTGTGAAGCTCCAAGCGTACCACTAACCAGATTCAGATTAACTCTAGTTGGGACTCTATTTCCATCAGTTTCACAGTGCCTAGTGGTGTCTCCAGTGTGCATTGGTGGACCTAAATGCTTGTTCTTTTGATCTGTGGGCTTAATTAAAGGGTTAGACATGCTGACCGAAGAGCTGGCTGCTAGATTCGAACCGTCTACATTGACTTTTTCCCCATTGCAACTACCTTCACCCCTTTTGTCGCTACCCGGATATTTCTCACAGGGGCCAAGGCTAGGTGAACTACCATTAGCAGTTTCCCTTGAGTAACTCTGCATTAACTGAGTTAGCAAAGCTACATTTTTTTTCCAAGTTTTCAACCCTGTTCAAATATATATATAATTTTTTTATTTTTTTTTGGGCAGTAGCACGCTACTCCGGATACCCATAAAGGATTAGTGGTGAATTAGTATGGTGAAATATGAAAGTAATTTGAGTGGTGGATATTAGTCAGTTATTTGGAGTGAGAAGGATAGCGGAGGGATAGAAGGGGGAGAAAGGTTTGCATTCATATAGCGCTTGTTACCCCTGAAGAAGAGGGCTCAGGGTTGCTTGGGAGCTGAAGAGCCAATAAGCAGGCCTAGGTTTGCTGGCCTGGGGGTGGGGCTGGGCCTGGGGAGCTGCTCTTCTATTCAGAAATCTCCTAGGAGACAGACCGGCTCAATCCACACTTTGGACTTCTGCAGGTAAGGGCCTAACAAACTTGTCCTCTAAAAATAGTTTGTATAAAGCTTTACTCCCTCTCCTGGCCAAAAAACGAAGTGCACAGTCCCTATTAAACACAGCTTAAACAGCGGATTACTGCTGTCTCGGAGCACCCTCTGTTCTCTCTCTGATGTAGAAATATCCCTGTTGCAAGTGGGGGTAATGGGGGGCTGGTTTCACTCACTTGCTAACATAAAATGAGAGCTGGGGGTGGACTGCTTAACATACAGGTCTTAGCACAGAGCAAGGGAGAAAAACGGAGGGAAAAACTGAAAGTCACGGGGAATGAGAGGGAAAACAACTACAGAGTTAGCACTGAAAATCCCACAATTCAATAGGTTAAATGGAGACAGTCACAGGCAAGTAAGAACCACAAGTTTAAACACAAAACAGGTGATAAAGTATGCAATCACAGGCAGGTTAAAACTACAATTTTAAACTGTAACCACAGGCAAAGACAGTTAAAGAAAATTAAAAAAATTATGCAATCACAGGTAGGGAAAATCGTTTTTTAAATTGTTAGGAAAGAGACAGTACTAGTCTGCCTCCCTACCACTTCCTGGACTCTGCTACTTCACTGCAATCTGGAGCACAGGTAGACTGCAACTCACCAAAATGGCATGATTATGTAATAAATATGTCCCTCTCTATCCTAGAAAGGGATGGGAGCCGGTCATGCCACTGAAATAGGCCACGAGTTGTGTTCTAGAAGTCAGTTCATCAATGCCCCTGGAGCCTGCTAGGCACTATAGAGGGTCTTAACAAGTGAGAACCACATAGGACTGCACCCTCTTGTGGTGGGGGGTGAGCATGTGCACTTCTGAATTCTAGCTTATCGGCCAATTGCCACTCATGTAGACATATTCCAAACACTCAGACACCTAACCAGTCAAGAACACCTACACTTCCATGCTGGCTGACTCTCCACTCCAAGTTACTATGGAGAAACAAATGTATTTCTCGTCCCCAGGCAGGCCTGTCACAACATTGCTGACTGACATAGTAGCAAGAACTAGCAGCAGTCCCTGTCTGTTTGAAATTCCTGTGACCTGCTCGAGTGGAAAATGGTGGAAAATATCCATTCGAGCATGCTCATAATCTGTGCATCTCTGCACACCATCACTTGTTGAGCTACATTGTGCTTCTGCCTGACTCCCTCATTCCATAAACAATGACATCTAAATGAACCACCAGAATACACTAGGGTCAACGTTAACAGGGATCCCATGCACTCCTCCCAGGCTCCTATTTCCCAGAGGTCTGCCATTCCACTGAATGTGGTCCACTCTATGTTTCATTAGTGAGATGAAAGAGGTAGACTTTCCTTTGCCTGCAAATAAATGTATTGATTAGTGATGTGGCGCAGCAAGACCTGCCTGTCCTTGCAGGATCTCCTGGGTAGAAGTCTGGGAATTTACTCGCATCAGGGCTGGGGTTATACTGTCACCTGTCTATGGACAGGAGGAATATGCCACGTGTCCATTTGTCACTCACAGCAGAGCATCTTTGGTCAGTGCAGAGAGCAGAGCTATTTCATCTGTCACAGAATGCAGAAATACCCTTCACTTGCTAGGGTAACCACAGCTATTCCTCACTTGCCACTCGGGTACCACGTGCCTATGATAGAGTAACCTCTTGCTCATTGCAGACAGAATTGCGATCTCTAACTTGTCACGGGCAAAGCTACCGCTCACAAGACATAGGTAGCTTAGCTAGTCTTCATTACAGACAGGAGAGCAAAGCCTTGCTCTGCTGATCTATCCATGGACAGGTGCATACATGCCTGTCTGATCATCTGTCTCCTCGATCTATCTGTCTGTTTCATGTGCCTGCCTCTCCATATACATCCTTCCATCCATTTATGCCATAGCTCCCACAGGTGGGCCCCTGCATGGTAACACTTACATAGTTCGTACAGCTTAAGTGGAGGACCATAAGAAAGAAATCCTCAATCCATGCAGAGCAATCAACAGGGATAACTGACATACTCTGGAATGGATGGGCAGGTCCAAAATCTGTCCTCTCCCTGTGAAACACCACTTTAGGGAAAACCTTTATCATACCACCACACTACTCACACCCAGGCCAATCGGAGGTTGTGATCAAGCCCACATTTGAAACCTATTGCATACACCCACAATCGCATTATTAAAAATACCTAGACCATGTTAGGAAACCAAGATATTCTTGAGAATGGACCACCAGGATAGAAAGGCAGAGACACTAGCACAGTGAGCAAAGGCAACAGGAGACACGGGCGAGCTAGATTAGACAGTGCTCGCTTGAGCAAATCACAACTACAGAGAGGGTGCCCTACTTTGAGATATCTAAACATCAAACTAAAATCCGTACTCTAGTATTTCATAGATCACCAACCCACCATCCTGACATGAGAATCAACTTAAACACTGTAAGCAATACAATCAGCCCCACACACTCCGCACACAACCACTCACAATAATTCTAGTAAAATCTAGGAAAGTACAGTTGTACACCATACGTTACATAGCTATTGAAGGATCAATGACCTGCACTCCCACACACTTCACAGAGACAACCATAAACAACCTCACACACATTTGACTGTCAGGTCACGTCACAAGATTCCACTGCCCCCCTTGGAAAGCAGTTGCAGGGAAAACTCAAAATCCACCACATCAGTCTGGTTATATTGGGTATGGTCTGTCCACCAAAAACCCTACAGATGACCCTCCATAGGTAAACACACAGTCACAGAAACATCTCTTTGCGAGGAAAATGCAGAGCTGCGAAGTAATAGGCAGACATGCAGCATTCAAAAACCGTATAGTATAATGTAACATAATCTACCATAGCATAACTCTCATACTTCCTGGTGCTATGCAAAGTTCCGTTATAATCTACGCTTCAGTGTCCAGACTCTGGAAAATCGGCAGTGACATTGGAGAATTTCAAAGTATAGCAGTGAACCTGCAAATTATAGCAGTGTTAAGTTGTAATAAACTCATCTATTTAGCACCCACCCACACCCAGACCAATTAGACAGCCTCTCATTCCTGCAAGTGGTAAACACTCAGGTTTAGCTTTATTTCACCTCAGAGCCAACTGCTGTTTCACAAAAAGGCACCCATACCTTATCCACTAACTAGACCAACAGCAAGCATCACGCTTTCAACATCATGCCAAACAGTTGTATCTGTAAATTACGTAAAATAAACTTGAAGAAACCGGTTTTGATTAACTGTTTTCATTGAACGAGTTTCCACAACTTTTTCACCATTAAAGATATTCACCGGGTTGACAAAACCTGCCTGGTGAATGTAATTCTTGGCGAAAATTCTGAAAAACAGTTTGTTATTCACATTTACTTTTTTAACCCTTTTACCCCACCTGTTCTTAACATCTTTCTCTTTTTTATTCAGGGAGGATCCCCCCTGTACCCTCTACATTAAAACCTTCCTACCACTTCTGTGTGTTTTTGTTCTTTATTTCTTCTTAACCACTCATCGCCCTCCACCTCCAATGTTTTATCCTTTTTTTTTTTTTAGTTAACAAAGCTTTATTGAATAAAATATGAATGTACAGAATTATATATTAAACAGAATGAGAAACCAAGCTATGAAGTATAATTTTAACTAGAAAGGCAAAAACTACTAACACTTAATACAAAGGCAGAAGTACATCATAAACTTATTAAATGAAATCAGTCTGTACTTAGAACATCACATTTTTTGTATTAAGAAAAGGAAAGAACAGAAGAGAAGAGAAAAAGAAAAGAGAAAGAGAAAGAATAATGATTACGTATTACATATCTGCACATATATCACATAATAAATCCAATATCATATAATAATTAGTTCATATAATAAAAACATTTTATTAACAACTTATTTCTCATAATAACAGTGATTAATAGTTAGATAAGTTATATTAAATAATAGGGGAAGAAGCTATCATGGTGGCTGGAAAACCTTTGTGGAATCACTAGGGGTTTTACGCTTTTTATTTAAGTAAGTGTAGACCAAAAGAGGTCCTTATTCATCATTTGTAGCCTAGATGTAGCTGCTGCTGTATCAAGTCTATGATGAGAACAAAGAAGATCCCACCAGCTGGTAACATTAATATCCTTTGGCATTTTTCCAATTGGATGTAATGACTTGAAAGGCAATAGCAAGGGACAGATCTAAAAATGTGCCTAATTTAGAATGTGTTGGCCAAAAGCGTGAAGAACTTCCTAGAAAAATACATTTAACATCAAAAGGGAAATCAATAGAATAAATAGTGGAGATAGTCTTGCAAACCTGTAACCAAAAAGCAGTGGTTGGTGGACAATGTAAAAACATATGTAAATATGTACCGGGAAGAGTTTTACAAGACCAGCACATGTTTGAGAGTGTTAGATTATATTTTTGCAAAGAAAGTGGAGTAATATATAGCCTGTTATAAAAATAATAAAGGGTTTGTGTGGTGCTAGCATTCGGGGATGTGTGGTGTATTTTATTCCAAATGGAACCCCAGTCCCTTCGAGATATGGAATGCTGAAGGTCAGACTCCCACAATGTCTCAATTTTGGACTTAGGACTGGAAGGAGCAGTGTAATGCAGATATTTATATATATATATATATATATATATATATATATATATATATATATATATATATATATATATATATATATATATATATATGAAGCTTTGAGAGACGACGATAGTACAAGTGGAACAGGAGGCGAGGAGCTTATATGAGATTGGGACTGAGTGAGATTGGAGATGGCTTGCCTAAGGGCATCACTGAGAGACTCCTATTTACCGGCATAAGTAGAAGGAATAGCAAATTTGTTTGAATTTCAGAAAAGGTAAGAGGAATCATGTCACATATCAGCTGTTTAGTTTGAATTAGACTCTTCAGAACCCAATTTCTCCAAAAGATAGTTCGATTCGAAATTTTGAGAGCTTTGTTATGCCATATAGAGGATTCTAGAAATTGTTGTATCGGGGATAAGGGTCTTGTGAGGATAAGGGAAGACACCTGACTCGAATACTTAATAGGTGGAGCGGAAAAGGTTCGAGGAGGTTTCGAGAAAAAGGGTAGCGTATAAAAAGGAAATGGTGACACAAGTGAGTCCTCCAATCTGCGCCAAATACTATTAGGCAAAGAGTCGGTGCCTTCCATATAAGGTAAGACCTGATTTAAAAATATTGCTGAAAATTTGGGGAATTTACACCACCCAACTCCTTGGGTTTACATAGAGATATTAAAGAGATGCGCGCTTTTTTACCATCCCATAAAAACGCAGCAATTGATTTATTTAACAACTTAAAAAATGCTACAGGTAGTTTAATAGGTAACATGGACAGGTAAAAATTAATGACCGGTAGGAACATCATCTTGATAGTGGCCAACCTTCCCCACCAAGATAGATATAGTGGGGGACCATTTCTCTGACATTTGAAGAATCTTATGATGAACATCATCTAAGTTGATCTGAATTGTCTTTGCCATGGAGGTAGAATATTTAACTCCCAAGCATTTGATGTTGTGCGAAGACCATTTAAACCCAGTGCAATTGTACATACTCTTCAGACAATATTTATTGAGGGGGAGTACTTCAGATTTTGAAAATTTTAAATTTGTACCCAGATAAACTAGAATACAATGATAAAAGATTAGTAAAGACAGGAATTGATGTTTCCGGTTCGGAGACATAAAGGATCACATCATCAGCGTAGGCTGAGAACTTAATCTCAGTGTCTTTATGTTGAAAACCATGAACCAATGGTGAATTACGTAATGTATGTAGAAAAGGTTCTAAGGATAAAATAAAAAGCATTGGAGAGAGAGGACATCCCTGTCTGGTACCACGTAAAAGGGGAAAATATAAAGATTGGGAGCCATTTATAAAGACAAACGTCATAGGTGAGGAATATAGTACACCTACATATTTAAGAAAAGTTGGACTAAAACCATGCCATTGTAAAGCCCGCATTATGAACTTCCAATTGACATGGTCAAAAGCCTTTTCAGCATCCAGAGAAACGGCAGCCATAGGAATATTGGTAGAAGAGGCCATATGTAAAATATCAAGAAACAGTCTAGAGTTGTCAGTCATGTGTCTACCCTTGACAAATCCAGTCTGCTCAAGTCCAACCATATCAGGAATTAGAGGAGAAATTCTAATTGATAAAATCTTGGCAAAAAGCTTGCAATCTAAATTAATAAGGGAAATGGGCCTATAATTAGCACATAAGGAAGGGTCTTTATCCTTTTTAGGGATCAAACAAATCGTAGCCTCTAGGAAAGTTCCTTTAGCTTTATCTTGCGAGATATAAGACTGATATAAAGTAAGTAGGCGGGGAAGTAAAAGATACGAAAAACAGGAGTAGAATTCAGCAGTAAAGCCATCCGGACCCGGAGCTTTATCTTTAGGCAAAGCTTTAAGAGCAGACTTTAATTCAGAGATCAAGATTGGCTCTTCTAAAAATGAAAGATACTGTATCTGTTGTTGTCTTGGCGGAAGAGAGTGGAAATAAGAATCAAGTGCCTCATCAGTGGGAAAGTGGTCTGGTGTATAAATATTTGTATAAAAATCAGTAGAGCATTTCAAAATGTCTTTATTCTTAAAAAGGGTTCCCACTTTCCTCCAAGATCTTAACTATTTTAGACTTTTGAGAATTACTTTCAAATAATTAGCGAGTAATTTGCCAGCCTTATTGCGTCCCCCCAAAAACTTGAAATTGATTTTTAACAAAGTATCGGCAGCCTCCTCAGTTGACCTTTTATTAAACTCAAATTTAGCACTCGTTAAATGCTGTAACGCAGTATCATTCATGGTAGTAAAAAAATCATTTTCTAGCTGTTTAATAGACTGAAGTAAAGCTGAGGACTCCTTATTAGCTTTCTTCTTTTTATTTGAAATGAGAATCATTATATGACCCCGAGCAGAAGCCTTAAAAGCATCCCAAACAATGTAGAATGGGATATCTGGCATAATATTATGCAGAAAAAACTCTTTTATAAAACCTTCACAATTTTGAAAAACGCTGTAGCTTTCAATAAGTTATTATTAAAACGCCATCTATTACGTTTAGAGACTTTAGGCAATAAATCTAAATCTATCATAACCAGTGCATGGTTTGAAATTAAAATTGACCCAATTTCAGCATGTGTAAGTGATGCGACTAGGGGTGGTGAAAGAAACATGTAATCAATCCTGGACTGGGATCTGTGCGTTGGTGAGAAAAAGGTATATCCAATGTTTCCGGAGAGTATAATCTCCAAGCATCAACTAATCCCCTAGAATGTATAAAATGTGTAAACGTTTTCTGCATTTTATTAGCAACATTTTTAACCTGAGATTTCCTATCCAAGAAATGGTCTACAATTTGATTGAGGTCTCCACCAACAATCAAGTTTGCATTAGAACATGAGCGCAAAACATCTGACATTTGATTCCGAAAGCGTACATCTATACCTGTGGGTCCATAAATATTCAGTATAGAAACAGGCATACAGTTTAGGGTAGCATGCAATAGAACCCATCTACCCTCCTCATCACCCTCCACTTTCTCAACCTCCAAGGGAAGGGATTTATGAACCAGAATAATAACCCCATTTTTGTGGTTAAGGGCTGGAGAACAGAAGACTTGACCAACCCAAATTTTGCGCAATGAATCCAAGTCTTTATATAGCAAGTGTGTTTCTTGTAATAGAGCAATATTACATTTGATGCGAGCTAAATGGGTCAAGACTCTTTGCTTTTTAATAGGATTACGTAAGCCCTTAACATTCCAGGAAATAACCTTAAGGGAATTCACCATTGTATTATCTTAACAAATGTCCTGAACCAATACAGCCAAAGAATAACTGAAACCAGCATCAAACTATCTAAGAATATATAACATAAAAAATGATCTAAGCATGAAAATCGATGTAAGACTGTGACACGTAGAGAAACAAAGAAAGAGATAAAAAGAAAAAATACAAAGGAGAAAGAGAGAAAAGAAAGGTAAATAAGAAGTAAAACAAGAACTCTGATAGAAATAAGGAAGATGACAGAAAGCCAAAAAGCTTTAGTCATAAGGAGAATGGAAACACGTGTCGTGAAAGAATAAAGTGAGGAGGTGGAGAAGTGCAAAACTGACTAAGATCAATAAGACAAAAAGATAAATCAACAGCAATAGAAATACATCATACATAAATGATCAATGAAAAACAACTTACAAGACACGAGGAAAATAGGAAACAATAGGTGTAAGAAGGGAGGTATACGGAGGGCAACACATCAAATCAAGGGGGAAGGTCAGGGTAGACAACATATAATTGCAAAAAGGAATAATATATATTAATATTAAAAAACTGGTTCAGTTAACTGAAGAGAACAACCATAAAACACAACATGGACATTGGATATATTACCATTACAACAACATAACTAAATAGTAGAAATAAATGTATATATTGAATGAAACTTCAGAAACAGAGGAAGAAGATCTAAACCCAGAGCAGAAGAAGCATCATAAAAACAAGGAGTTCAAACTTTCCCAAGCACCATTGCTTCACCCTTGTGCTGGAAAATAAATGTTCTCAAGTCATCTGGGCAGTCAAAAGAAAAAGGTCTGTCCTTATAAGTGACTTTGAAGAAGCATGGGTGCACAAGACCGTATCTTTCATTCATAGATCGTAAAGTTGGCCAAAAAGACAGACCCTCCTTCCAATGAGCAGCAGTTGCTCGTGACACATCTTGAGAGATATATACCTTCCGGCCAGACCATAATATTTGTTTCCTTTGCTTAGCTGCCGATAACACCATCAGAAGCTCAGTATATTCTAGAAAAAGAATAATTATTCCTCTAGGACGGCCAGAACTTGACACATCAGAAGGTTTAGGGCCAATACTGTGAGCACGCTGTAGATTAAGTTGTATTCCTTCTTTGAGACCCACCAGTTTGGGGATATGGACCCCAAGAAAGGAAAGCATGTCCAGCCCTCCGCTCCCTCCGGATTAACATAAATTTGAAGATTGTTCCGCCTATTCCGGTTTTCCAAATCCTCAGTCTGCTGCTTCAAAAGTGCTATCTCTTTAGACATACTATCAATTTTGGTAGCAGCATCCTGCACATCACTGATCCATTGTTCAACATCCGATACCCTGGATTCCAGCATGGACCACTTTTCCTCAATACGTTGAAGTGTAGTGTTAGTCTCCATGACAAAAGGTTTCAGATGCTTGATTTGTTCCTTAAGATCTTCCAAAGTCAGAGGGAGAGGAGACTTTGCCTTTTAGTGGGAGCGTTTGTATATTTTCGAGCAATAGGCATAGCTGTAGATGTGGTAGCAGCCTTCAAAGTAGAAGCGGGAGAGGGCTCCATAGGTTAGCACCTCCCAATAAGCGATATCCAAAATATGTGCTCAATTCAAAAGTGTCAAATGAAGCCCAAAAAGCTGAAGACTGAGCCAAATAGATTGCTACATAAATGCATCAGAAATATCTAAATGGGCACTGCTAAAATACACACAAAAAAGGCGAAAATCATATTGTCCAAGGCTTGCTGAATAAATTTACTCACAGGAATCAGTTACTCATGCCACCGATGTATCCAGTACCTGGAACGTCAGTTAACATCCAACTGACACAATGCGGGCAACAATAAAAGAATATTTCAGGGCTTTCCACTGCCACTGAAGTCTGCATATGCCACACAAAGTTTAACGCCACCTGGCAGCAAAACCGGCTCCGATGCGCTCCGTTAAGACAAAATGGCGGCCGTGACCGCCAGCTCTGAGGTGTGCAATGCAGTGGAAAGAACGAGGCAAGCAGCCCTTAAAAATGCCAAGAAAAGAAAATTACTTTGTCTCCCCGCGCCCGCGCACCATTTCCTTTAAATTGTGACCAATTTCAGCGGACGCCACCGCCAGAAGAAAGAAAAAGCCCCTGATGCTGAGTGGAACTTCAGCGACCTGCGGCCATCTTGCGGGCAGTTTGGCCATGGCCCATGTTTTTTCCTTTTAATAGCGAGGCTGGGGATGAGGAGGGTCTTCCCTTCTACCCCTTTGCTTACCTATGTTTTTTTACACTCCTTCTTTACCCACCACCGATTTCCAACCTATAATGGCAGGCCCTTACTTCTCCCCCAAAGCCCTTACCACCTTAGTGCCGATGTACCATAGCCACACTCCCGCCCCCCATGCTACCCTAGAGAAAATGCATGCAATCATAGACTTTGAAACACAGAAAAAGACAAGTACACTCCTGATTTTTGTTTGAGAGAGCTTGACTGCAGGTTTGTTATTACATATGAAGGCAAGACAAAATTGGGTTAACTTACAGGTGATTCAGGACAGCCAGCAGAGGAATAACCTATGCTGACCACCCACCTGATTGGCCAACGAGCACCTGGACTACTTACCATCAAGCGCTATACCTTTTGGGGTCTTCCAACCTGTGGACCCCGTAGAACTGAACTCCTGCGCAGTGGCGGAGGCAGATTGGTGGCATGGGGTTGCCCATTGGGACTAATGGGGTGCCATCACTTTTTCCTGGGGTCCTGCCGTAAGGACTCCCGGGGAGTTGCCCTGGAGCACACCCTCTCTGCCCCCTCCTTGGTTGATTTGTGCATCAAACTCCTCTGGATAGCCCCGTAACTTTGCATGCAACACAAAAATCCGTAAAATAACTTTTTTGACTGGATCTCAGTAGCCATAGAAGAAGGACCACAAAAAGCATTTTTTTTAAATCAACTATTACAGTTCCTATCATTTTAGAAATTGTAAGAAGTTTTTACTTTTTTATGAATACCAGAACCGGATTCCAAACCCAGGTCCAGTATATTTTTTCCACCAAACGTTTCATCAGCCTGGTTTCGTCAGGCTAACAGTCTCCATTTTGGGAATTCGTCAAACAGAGCTCCATCCCTCTCAAGCAGTCACTTGCAACAAACAAACATTGGCAAAGCCAATAGCTCTCGCCTATGCGAGAGATATTGGCTCGGACAATGTGTTTTAGCAATGTTGTGCACCAGTGTGGCTGCTGTTCAGCATTGCTAAAAGTGAGTGAAGTGGGGAGGTGGGGTAGATTGAGATGGATTGGGGTGTGGTATATTGGAGTGTGGTAGATTGGGGTGGGTAGATTGGGATGGGGTGCAATAGTTTGGAGGGGGAAGATTAGAGTGGGGTAGATGGGAGTGGGCAGATTTGGGTGGGGTAGATTGTGGTGGGACAGATCAGGTTCAGGTTGGAGTACATTGGAGTGGGGTAGATTGGGGTATGTTGGAGTGTGTTAGATTTGGATAGGTTGGGTAGGGTAGATTGGGTGGGGTATATTTGATTTGAGTGGGGGAGATTGGAGTGGGGTAGGTTGGGTAGATTGGAGTTATTGGAGTGTGGTCGATTGGGGTAGATGGTAGAAGATTGAAGTGGGGTAGATTGAGATATTTTGGAGAGGGGTAGATTGGGATAAATTGAAGTGGCGTAGTTTGAGGTAGATTGGAGTGGGGTAGATTGCTGTGGAGTAGATTGGAGTGAGGTAGAGAGTGTTAGATTGGAGTGTGGTGGATTGGACAGGGGTGGGTTGCAGCAGTGGTCTGTGCAAGTTACAGCAGTGGGGAGGTGGGACCAGGTAGGGGGGATTTTGAGGGGCGACGCCGAGGGAAAATTAAATAAATAATCAATGTTCCCTCGTCATCATTCGTCGGAATCCCCCCACACCCAGACCCACCACTGTTACCTGCACGGACCGCGGTTGGGGTTGGTGTAAATTGTAGTCGGGTTGAATGGGTGGGGTAGATTGGGGCAGGTTGGGTGAGGTAGATTGGGGTGTGGTAAACTGTAGTGTATTAGATTAAGACAGATTGGGGTAAATTGGAGTGGGGTACATTGGAGTGAGGTACATTGGGGCAGATTGGGGTAGATTCGGGTGGGGTAAGCTGAGGTAGACTGGAGTGGGGTAGATTGGGTATGCTGAAGCAGTTGTAATGGGCTAGGTTGGAGTAGATTGGAATGGGGTCGACTGGGGAAGATTCATGGGGTAGATTGGGATAAATTGGAGTGGGGTAGATTGGAGTAGGGTAGATTGGTGTAGGTTGTAGTGGGGTAGATTCGAGTGGGGTAGTTTGGGGTAAATTGTAGTGGGGTCGATTGTAGTGGGGTAGTTTTGGGTAAATTGGAGTGGGACAAATGGGGTAGACTAGAGTGGGGTAGATTGGAGTGGGGTAGATTGAGGGAGGTTGGATGTGGTAGGCTGGGGTAGATTGGGGTGTGGTAGATGGTATGGGGTAGATTAGGGTTGGGTAGATTGTGGTAGGATGAGTGGGGTAGATGGGTGGGCAGATTAAAGTGGGGTAGATTAGAGTGGGACAGTTTGTGGTCGATTGGTGTGGGGTAGATTGGGGTTGGGTAGATTGGGATAGAATGGGTGGTATAGATTGGAGTGGGGTAGATTGAGGTATATTGAATTGGGGAGATTGGAGTGGGGAATATTGGGGTAGATTGGAGTGGGGTAGGTTGAGGTAGATTGGACTGGGGTAGTTTGGGTAGACTTTAATAATTTGATTGGGGTAGATTGGAGTGGGTAGATTTTGGTGGGGTAGACGAGTGCAGTAGGTTGGAGTAGGGTAGAGTGGGGTAGACTGCAGTGGGGTGGATTGGGGTAGGGTAAATTGGGGCAAATTGGAGTAGGGTAGATTGGGGTGGATTGGTAGCAGGCTGGGGTAGATTGGAATGTGGTAGATTGAGGTAGATTGGAGTGGGGTATATTGAAGTGGGGTAGTTTGGGTGGACTGAAGTGGTTGGAGTGAGGTAGATTTGGTTGGGGTAAATTGGAGTGCAGTAGATTGGAGTGGGGTAGACTGGAGTACAGTAGAGCAGGGTAGTTTGGAGTGGGTTGAATGGGGTAGAATGTAGTGGGTTAGATTGGGTAGAGTAGATTGGAGTGGGGTAGATTGGGGTACGTTTTGTGGGGTAAATTGGGGTAGGTTGGGTGGGGTACATTGGAGTGGGTAAATTGGGGTAGGTTGAAGTAGGGTAGATTGGAGTGGGGTAGATTGGAGTAGGGTAGATTGGAGTGGGGTAGAGCGGAGTAGATTGAAGTGGGGTAGATGGGGTAGGTTGGATGGGGTAGTTTGGAGTGGGGTACATTGGAGTAGGGTAAATTGGGGTAGATTGGAGTGGGGTAGATTGGTCAGATTGAGAGAGGTATATTGAGGTATCTTAGAGTGGGGTAGACTAGAGTGGGGTAGTTTGGGTAGACCCTAAAAATTGTAGTGGGATGGATTGGAGTAGATTGGAGTGAGGTAGATTGGAGTGAGGTAGATTGGAGTGAGGTAGATTGGGGTAGATTGAGAGGGGTAGATTGAGGTAGATTGGAGTAGGTTGGGTGGGGTAGATTGGGTAGGTTGAATGGGGTAGATTGGGGTGGGGTACATTGGAGTGAGGCAAACCGGTGTAGGCTGGAGTAGGGTGAATGGGGTAGACTAGAGTGGGGTAGATTGGGGTAGGTTGGGTGGGGTAGATAGGGGTGGGGTAGATTGGAATGGGGTAGATTGGGGTAGATTGGAGTGGGGTACATTGGAGGTGGGTACATTGGAGCCGATTAGATTGGGGCGGATTGGAGTGGGATAGATTGAGGTAAATTGGAGTGGGGTAGTTTGGGTAAATTGGAGTAGTTGGAGTGGGGTAGATTAGAGTAGATTAGCGTGGGGTAGATTGGAGTAAATTGGAGTAGTGTAGATTGAAGTGGCATAGATTTTAATGGGGTAGGTTGGAGTGGGGTAGAATTGGGTAGATTAGAGTGGTGCAGTTTGGAGTGGCATAGATGGGGTAGACTGGAGTGGGAAAGATTGTAGTGGGGTAGATTGTAGTGGGGTAGATTGGGTGGATTGAGTGCGTTGCAGTAGGGTAGATTAGTATAGGGTGGAATGCGATGTGATGAAGAGGGGGAGCAGTAGCACACGTAGGATAGCGGAGATGCAGTGCCATGAAGATTGAGGAGCGGTAGAAAGATGGAGGGGGGAGGGTCAGCAGTGCCATGAGGTACTGGAAGGATTATTATGAAGCAGTGCACAATCCTCTCTATTATCAATAGCTGTGTTGCCAATTTGTTTTGAAAAGAGAAAAGACTTTTCTGACCAGGATAGATTTATTCCATTGCAGGTATACATAGAAAAACCAACTATCCAGT
Source organism: Calotriton arnoldi (assembly GCA_963921515.1). Lineage (NCBI taxonomy): Eukaryota > Metazoa > Chordata > Amphibia > Caudata > Salamandridae > Calotriton > Calotriton arnoldi. The sequence goes on from CAWUFW010012425.1 coordinate 476,984, forward strand.
TGCAAATGCTTGGCAGCTGTTTTAAATGTAGGTATTTGGTTAATAAAACATATTTATTTTCTGTATTTTTTTGTCTTTGCATAACATTTGTGTTGCTCCAGGAGAACAACTGCAATATTGAGAAATTCGCATATCGCCTTCATTTCTTACTAGTCCCTAACTGTAATGTCGAGAAAGCAGTTCCAGGGTTCATTTGCATGCCCATAACTCCAGGGTCTCTAATTGCTGGTTTAAGCTGCTACCTCCTTTTTGTCTTTTAGCCACACCAGCAATATGTTTGAAAGTTGTCAGTAGACAGCGCAGAGTGTATGGGTAGTGGGCCCTAATTTTCAAAATCACTCTCACTTTAAAATCTTTTCAGATGAGGGCTTTATATACTTTTCTCTTTGATTTTCGCAGTAGTTCACATTCTGACTGGAGAACATTGCAGCTTCTGCTGCTTGCTAATCTCCCAAGTGTGAAGGGGAAATAACAACAGCAATTGATGTCAGGGGTTGGAGGAAATAACATGGAATACTGAGTCAGTGGCATTTGCTTGTTATTGTAATAGGAATATAACCTAAGTAGCGAGCAGGAATGCAGTGCTTAAACACAATTAAATGGTGGCAGGGGTGGAGGAGGTAAAGTAAAAACAGACGAGGCAGGGGGTGAGACTAAGAAGACGCTACAGGGATAGGGTGGGGGGGAAAGAAGTAAGTAGGTGGGAAGGGAAGGAGCGAGTGAAAACGCAAGCACTCATATGGAGTGTTTAATTAAATACAATTAAAAGAAGCATTGGCAAAGCCAATAGATCTCGACTATGCAAGAGCTATTGGCTTTAGCCATTATGTACACCAGTGTTGCTGCTGTTCAGCATGACTAAAGGTTAGTGGCAAGGAGTGGGGTGGGGTAGATTGGAGTAGAGTGTAATCCGCTCCATCCCAATCTACCCCACTCCAATCTGCCCCACTGCACCTCAATCTAATCTACCCTAATCCACCCCACTCCATTCTATGGCAATCTACCCCACTCCATTCTATGGCAATCTACCCCACTCCATTCAACCCCACTCTGCTCTACCCCACTGTACCCCACTCCATACCCTCCCTCTCCACTCTTTCCCACCTCTTTCCATCTAACTCAATCAATCCTACCACATTCTAATCTACTGCACTCCACCCCAATCTACCACACTCTACTCAAATCTACCCAACTCTGCTCCAATCTACCCCTATTTATCCCACTCCACTCTAATCTACCCAACTCCAATGTATCCCAATCCAACCAACTCCACTCCAATCCACCCCAGTCCAATTTACCACAATCTACCCTACTCCAGTCAAATTTACTTCACTCCAATCCACCCAATCTAACCTACCCCACTCTAATCTACCTCACTCCACTCTGCCACACTCCACTTTACCCAAATCTACCCCATTCCACTTCACTCCAATCTATCCCACTCCAATCTACCACACTCCACTCAGATCTACCCCCTCCAATCCAACCCACGTCGCCCCAATCCACACCACTCCAATCTACCCCACTCCACCCGAATCTAGCCTACTCAAAGCTATTCTTCCCCAATCTACCCCATCCCAATCTGGCCCTATCTACCCCACTCCTCCCCACCTCACTGCAATTTACCCCGTCCCACTCTACCCCACTCCAATCCAACCCACTCCAATCTACCACACTCCAAACTACCCCACACCAATCATCCCTCTTTAGTCTGCCCCTCTCCAATCTCCCCCACTCCAGTCTACCCCACTCTATTCAAATCTACTCTATTCCAATCTACCCCATTCCTCTCCACCCTAATCTACCCCATTACACTCCTGTCCAATCTACCCCACTCCACTCTTCTCAATCAATCAATCAATCAATCATGTCACTTATAAAGCGCACTACATACCCGCGAGGGTCTCAAGGCGCTGGGGGAAGAGGGGGGTGGTGCTGCTACTGATCGAAGAGCCAGGTCTTGAGGAGTCTTCTGAAGGCCAGTAGGTCTTGGGTCTGTCGGAGGTTGGTGGGGAGGGTGTTCCAGGTCTTGTCGGCGAGGTGGGAGAAGGATCTGCCGCCGCCGGTCGTTTTCCGGATGCGGGGGACTGTGGCGAGGGCGAGGCTGGTCGAGCGGAGCAGGCGGGTGGGGGTGTAGAAGCTGAGTCGTCTGTTGAGGTAGGCTGGTCCGGAGTTGTGGAGTGCTTTGTGTGCGTGGGTGAGGAGCTTGAAGGTTATCCTCTTGTTGACAGGGAGCCAGTGCAGGTCTCTCAGGTGGGGTGTGATGTGGCTGCGTCGGGGGATGTCGAGGATAAGACGTGCAGAGGCGTTCTGGATGCGTTGCAGCCGTCTCAGGAGCTTAGCCGTCGTTCCTGCGTAGAGGGCGTTTCCGTAGTCCAGCCTGCTGGTGACGAGGGCCTGGGTGACTGTTTTTCTTGTTTCGGTGGGGATCCACTTGAAGATCCTGCGGAGCATTCGGAGGATGTTGAAGCAGGATGAGGAAACGGCGTTGACCTTCTTAGTCATGGAGAGGGTGGGGTCGAGGATGACCCCTAGGTTGCGTACGTGGTCAGTGGGTGGCGGGGCTGTTCCCAGTGATGTTGGCCACCAGGAGTCGTCCCAGGCTGAAGGGTTGGAACCAAGGATGAGGACCTCCGTCTTGTCCGAGTTCAGCTTCAGGCGGCTGGTCCTCATCCATTCGGCGACGGCCTTCATTCCTTCGTGGAGGTGGGCTTTGGCGGTGTGAGGGTCTTTGGTGAGGGAGAGGATCAGCTGGGTGTCGTCGGCGTAGGAGATGATGTTGAGGTTGTGCTGTCGGGCGACGTGGGTGAGGGGTTCCATGTAGATGTTGAACAGCGTTGGGCTGAGGGAGGAGCCTGGGGGTACGCCGCAGATGATCTTGGTGGCCTTGGATCGGAAGGGGGCGAGGCGGACGCTTTGTGTTCTGCCGGAAAGGAAGGATGTGGTCCAGTCCAGGGCCTTCTCTTGGATCCCGGCGTCATGTAGGCGTGTTTGTAGTGTGTGGTGGCAGACCGTGTCGAAGGCGGCTGATAGGTCCAGGAGGATGAGGGCTGCTGTTTCTCCGTTGTCTAGCAGGGTCCTGATGTCATCGGTGGCGGCGATCAATCTATCTCACTCTGCTCACGATTTAACTCCAATCTAGCCAACCCCACTCCACTCTACCACAATCTACCCCACTCCAATCCACCCAATCTACCCCACTCCACTCTACCCAATCTACCACACTCCACTACACTCCAGTCTACCACTTGCCAATCAAATTGACCCCACTCAAGTCCAAATTAACCCACCCCACCCAAATCCAACCCACTCCAATCTACCCTCCCCCACTCCACCCCAAATTACCCTACTCCAAACTACCCCACCCAATCACCCCTCTCCAATCTACTCCACTCCAATCTACCCCACCCTAGCCCAATCTACCCACTCCACTCCACCCTATCCAACTCCAATCTTCCCCACCCCATTCCAACCTACCTCCACCACTCTACCCCACTCTCCTCCAATCTACCCCACTCCAAAGTCCCCACTCAATCATATTCTCCAATTTACCCCACTCAACTCCAATCTACCCCACTTCTCTCCAATCTACCCTACCATAATCCACTCAATCTATCCCACTCCAATCTACCCCAGTCCACCCTAATCTACCCCACTCCAGTCTACCTCACTCCAAGCTACCTCACTCTATTCCATTCTACCCCAATCCACTGTACCCCAATTCAACCCACTCCAGTCCAATTTACCACAATCTACCCTACTCCACTCCAATTTACTTCACTCCAATCCACCCAATCTACCTTACCCCGCTCTAATCTACCTCACTCCACTCTGCCCAAATCTACCCCATTTCACTTCACTCCAATCTACCCCACTCCAATCTACCACACTCCACTCAGATCTACCCCCTCCAATCCAATATAACCCACTTCACCCCAATCCACACCACTCCAATCTACCCCACTCCACCCTAATCTAGCCTACTCAAATCTATTGCTCCCCAATCTGCCCCACCCCAAACTGGCCCTATCTACCCCACTCCACCTCACCTCTCTGCAATTTACCCCATCCCACTCTACCCCACTCCAATCCAATCTACCCCACTCCAATCTACCCCACTCCAAACTACCCCACACCAATCATCCATCTTTAATCTTCCCCTCTCCAATGTCTCCCACTCCAGACTACCCCACTCTATTCAAATCTACTGTATTCCAATCTACCCCATTCCTCTCCACCCTAATCTACCCCATTACACTCCAGTCCAATCTATCTCACTCTACTCACGATTTAACTCTAATCTATCCAAACCCACTCCACTCTACCACAATCTACCCCACTCCAATCCATCCAATCTACCCCACTCCACTCTACCCAATCTACCACACTCCACTTCACTCCAGTCTACCACTTGCCAATAAAATTGACCCCACTCAAGTCCAATCTGACCCACTCCACCCCAATCCAACCCACTGCATCCCACTCCAATCTACCCTTCCCCACTCCAAATGACCTGACTCCAAACTACCCCATCCAATCAGCCCCTCTCCAATCTACCCCACTCCAATCTATCCCAATCTACACTCTAATCTACTCCACTCCAATCTACCCCACCCTAACCCAATCAACCCCACTCCACCCTATCCAACTCCAATCACCCCCACCCCATTCCAATCTACCCCACACCACTCTATCCCACTCTCCTCCAATCTACCCCACTCCAAAGTCCCCACTCAATCATATTCTCCAGTGTACCCCACTCAACTCCATTGTACCCCACTTCTCTCCAATCTACCCTACCATAATCTACTCAATCTATCCACCTCCAATCTATCCCAGTCCACCCTAATCTACCCCAATCCACCCTAATCTACAGCACTCCACTCCAATTTACCCCACTCCAATCTACCTCACTCCAATCTACCCCATCCCACTCCACTCCGATCTACCCCAATATATCACACTCCACACTACCCCAATCCAATCTACCCCACTCCTCTCCAATCTACCCCAATCTAACCCACTTCACCCGAACCTACTCTAATTCACTCTACCCCACCCCAATCTACTCCACTCAACTCAATCTACCACACTCTACCCCAATCTACTCCAGTTCAGTCTATCCCACCCTACCCCAATTTACCCCACACCACTCCAATCTACCCCACACCACTCCAATCTACCCCACTCCTCCCAATCCACATCACTCCACCCCAATCTACCCCACCCCAAACTACCCCAATCTATCCACACTCCATTCTATGCTGTTATAATCCACCCAATCTACCCCACTCAATCTATTCCACTCCACTCAACCCGACTCCACTCCAGTCTACCTCAATCTACTCCAATCTACCTAAATTTAATCTTCCCCACTCCAATCTATCCAACTAAATCCCACTCCACTCTACCCCAAGCTACCCTACTCCAATCTACCCCACTCCAGTTTACACAACTCCTCCTCACTCCAATCCACCCCACTCCAATCTATCCCATTCCAATCTATCCCACTCCACTCTACCCCACTCCACTCTATCCCACTCCGCTCTACCCCCAATCTACCCCACTCCATTCCCTACCTTTCCAATCCTCTTAAATCTTCCCCACTTCATTCAATCTAACCCAATCAATCCTATCCCATTCTAATCTACTGCACTCCAACCCAATCTACCGCACTCTACTGAAATCTACCCCACTTTGCTCCAATCTACCCCAGTCCACTCCACTGCCATCTACCCCTCTCCAATGTACCCCAATCCAACCCACTCTACTCTAATCTACCCCAGTCCAATTTACCACACTCTACCCCACTCATGCCAATCTACTTCACTCCAATCCACCCAATCTATCCCACTCTACTCTAATATACCTCACTCCACTCTGGTAGATTGTAGTGGGGTAGATTGTGTGGAGTGGGTTAGATTGGATTGTACTGGAGTGGATTGGGGTAATTTGGAGAGCAGTGGGGTAAAATGGGTTAGAGTGGGGTAGACTGAAGTTGGGAAGATTGAAATAGGGTAGATTAGAGTGGAGTGGGGTAGATTGGGTGGAGTGGAGTGGGGTAGGTTGGAGTGGAATAGATTGGGGCAGATTGTAGTGAAGTGCAGCGTGTGGGGTAGATTGGAGTATATTGGAGTGGCATGTGATGGATTGGAGTGGGGTAGACTGGAGTGTGGTGGAGTAGATTGGGGTAAGTGGTGTAGAGTGGGAGCGTAGAGTAGAGTGACGTGTTGTGTCATGGAGTGATTGGTTGGCGTGGAGTCGAGTGGCATGGCGTGTCATAGAGTGTCAAAGTGGAGGAGGGTTGAGTGCAGTGGCATGCTGTGGAGTGTCGTGGAATGGAGTGGCATGGCATAGAGTGGAAGGGCATAGAGTGGAAGGGCATAGAGTGGAAGGGCATAGAGCGGAAGGGCATAGAGCGGAATGGCATAGTGTGAAGTATGCATGGTGTGGTAGCGTAATGCTATTACAGACAACACATTTTCAATTGAAATGACCATTACATGTGCACCAAAGTGCAGTTTTACTGCATACAAACGATAATGTGTGCAAATGTCATCACCTAGTGTATTGATGTGCTTTGATTTTATTCAAATATTTGTTTCCACCACGCTGCAGAGTTACAAAAAAAAGTACTTCATTTGTACTAATTTTGATATATTCTGAAACATCAGAACAGTTCTTTTTTTTGCTGCGTGCTAGAAAAAACAACATACTACACACTCTCCTCTTACATGGATACTCAGCAGGATTGTCACATAAATTCTCACACTTTAAAGTCAGAGAAAAAAAAGTAAATGCCAAACTTCCTTGAATGAGAGAGAGTGACATTTGACCTCTGTTTTTGAATGTGCAGCAAATGTGACAAGATAAGAACAAGATTTAAAGGCCTGTTTACAGAAGACGAGTTAGTGATAGAATACAGTAAACAAGGTTTGGGCAACGAGAGGGACAAACTCAAGCTGTACACCCTAAAACAAATGAAGCCAAAAAAAGAAAGCCAGAAAATGTGAGTAAAAAACACAAAACCAATGGTAAGAAATGAGCGGAATGTATCCTTAGGTCAGCTTTCTGGATGTCCCTAAGATGCGCTGTCTGGTAGACTTTGACCTAAAAGTAGCTCCAAAAACAGGAGCAGTGGATGGACACAAGTACGTGGCCCATGCTCTAGAGGAGGGCCAAACACAAGAAGAGGCATGACATATGCATGCCATGACAAATGGAAACGAAGGATATGAGAGCGATGTGGTAAGCTAGTGGTGAACTGTAGCCCACTAACTGTAAACAGCATGTCTCGAAGAGACAGCGCATGCTCTATCTAGCTGAGACCTAAGATGGCATTCACCATCCACTTGCTCCTCTCTGCACTCCCATTTATTGTGAGCTCTCAGGAAATTCAGCCCATCATTCAGAGAAGTTATTTGTGCATTAAATCATTTGAAGCTCTGAAAATGTTTTTTTCTTACTTTAACCAACGATCCATACCAAGAGAAACCAAATGACATGGTTTTTTTATCAAAGCTTGATTATGCTAGTGGCATTAATTTGGTGCTTCCAGATATTGTTTATTTTTTTAAAAATTAAAAACTGTCACTAACAAGTGAAAACATAATTTCCAAGGTATTTATGGTACCGCCTTCTGAGCTTATGTCACCCTGGGGCTGCTTTTGGCTGGTGCTGGAAGTACCATCAGAGCTGAATAATAATGGTGGGAATGGCTCCAATTTACCAGGGGGACAGATAACTCCTTAAACACCTTCCTAAGAACTCCCTCAAAGAAAAACCTAGAAATGTAGTCGAAACTAGACTTGCACATCTCCAGTACCTCATCATCATCCCCTCCCCATCCTACTTCCCATGCTCACCATCCATCCTCCCTCCTTCACCTCCTCTTCTTCTTCTGTAACCTACCCTGCTTCTGTATCTCTTCTCTCCTTTGTTTTTCCAAACACAATACTCTCAACAAAACCCCATAACTCTCTATTTACCTCTAGTACCTAGGATACTATGACACTACACTGCATGGCCATCAGATTCGTCAAGATGCTATGCTTTCTTGATTCCACACCTCTTTTTTACAAAATGTACTATTCCTTTTGTCACTTATTATACCCCACTATGAAACGATTTGTTCCTTTCCTTCTGTACTGTTTGCTTTATAAAATCTCAATAAAAAATCATTTGAAATTAAAAAGAATTGAATTATAACAAAAACATGTTTTCACATAGGGTTAAATACTGCACTTCTGCCTTTTGTAAGTGTGGTAAATAAGTGAAGTTACAATTACTCATTTTGTGATACTCGTGTATGAGACAAACGTTTCTTGCTAGCCCCAGGACCATCATATGGGAGAAACAAAGAAGCAACATGTCCCAGCCCCTGTGCTCTTTCACCAAAATGTATTTATAGATTTTTAATTGAAAGTAAGCTTGCCGTCTTGATTAATAATGTCCCTAAACATGTTATATATCGCACTGACCATGGATGTTTGTACTTTGTTAACAGAGAACATGGCTGATACTCTAGTCTTTATATGAATTCATCATGTAATCCTTTATTCAGACTGTCATATTGTTTTGGTCACAACACTTCTGTTTTAGATGTATAGAAAACAATTACACCGAAGCATTTGCAAAATGTAAAGCAGCAGTAGAGGAGGTCGATAAAATAAGGTGTATCGTACACGTTGATTGTGAATTCAATACCCTTTCACCAAAAGTGAAGTACTCACATTCATTAAGTAAAGGCTAGAAAGACAAACATCAAGAATTTTTATAACAATGAGAGTATTTTATAAGGACAATGAGGTCTTAACATTGGGTTGTGGTGCGACCAGGCTAGTGTTCAAGTATATAAAGGGGGAGATTTTCCAACTTTTCACGTAGCGCACTGCAGCAGCCGCAAATTCTGTGCTACGTGAAAATGAGAGCGGAGGAAAGCGCCCAATTTACTAAAATAAGGTACTCTCCTCCCCCTAGCGCCGGCGCTGAAATCAGCTGCCATGCGCCATGGAGACAACTTTGCGTCATGGTGCAAGGCTGTCTCCGTGAGTCTAGCATAGGTTTTGTACTGGAAGGGTACCCTTCCTGTACAAAATACTATGCTGAGACTCACTTCAAACCTTTTCCTCTATGTATGCGTGCTGTACAGTGCAGCACACATGGAAAGTCGGAAAAGGAAGGAGAAATGAAAGCATTTCTCCTTGTGCCTACTTGAAAAGGGTGCAGTTTTCGCACGCTAAACCGAATCTACTTTACTTAGTAAATTGGATTTAGCATGAGAAACCGTGGGTGGTTGCATGGAAACGCCCATGCTCCACCCTTGGTACGCCCCCATGGCGCTAAGTAATGCAAAGCAGCGCTATGCGCGGCTTCGCATTACTTTTCCGTTATTTCCAGGGTTTAACAAGTTTAGCACTGGAAAGTAAATTGGAAAAAAAAGATTTTGTGACGATTTGCATCATTTTTGTGACGCAAACACAGCGCAAAATCTTAGTCAATCTCCCCAAAAATGTTTTAATGTTTACCCTGGTTGTGGATCATATATTCTTTTAGGATCAGTCCAACAAGGGGACCTTGTAGAGCCAGCAGCAGACTTTCGGTATAGACTAATTATTTCAAGTGAATCCATTCTATGAAGCAATTATAATCAGGGCCACTGGAATTATGCGGCAAGAGAGGGCCAAATTATATGGCAGGGTTGCCTAAATTATGTGGCAAGAAAAGTCAAATTATACGGCATAATACAGCACATTTTGTGGTAATATTACTTCATTATTTTGTCATTTTTACACTTGCTAACAATGTCAGGGCATAGGTTGCACCTCATTAGTCCCAGTTTAACACCCAAAAATAACAATAAGCAGAAAGATCACTAGTCAACATTTACAGTTCCACTGCACAGCAACACGTGTTGTTGCATTTTTTAAACTTTTGAACTGTTTGAGCTAGAAACATTTTTTTTTGTTAACATCTGCAAATTATGCAGCAGATGATGAACTTTGTGTCAAATGCGGGGAATCCATAATTATGTGAAGAAAAGCTATGCCCGCAAAATCGCATAATTCCAGTGGCCCTGATTATAATGGTTCTCCTTTTGTGTGACGGCGTGTTTCGGCAACTAGGTACTAAGTGTGGGGGTTATCATCATGGCATGAGTCCTGTAGTATCTTTGGAGAGAAACTGGAAACAATTTAGTGATGGTGTTTAATGAGAAGATGGGTTATAAATAATACCTGTGGCATTTGTGCGACAGTATTGACCCTGTTGCAAAAAAAAGAGGAGGAGATGAAAGAGTGATTAGATTGTTGAAAGTATTTACAGTGTTAGAAGAACACACAGGTGATTCAGAAAGCACGGTCAACTCATCTTACTTTGGGCTCCCACATTATAGGACTGAAAGATGGACTGTGCACCCTTATTCGTGATAGGAGCTTACAGTTCATTGTGACCCGGCTTCTGTGTATCCAGATACGCTGCTGCTAAGGGGACAGTGCAGGGGTCATCAGGATTTGTTGTTCAGGGGAACAGACAAGTCTGAGGCCCCTTAATCCTGCCTTCAGTACTCTTATTGGTGGCATACGCTCATACTGGTATATCATACATTTTGCAATTCGGATTTTGTTTGGTTTGGCCTTTGGTGGGACACGTGCGAAAGTTACTCAATTTTCTTCTTCCCTAGTTCACACTGGAGCTCTTACAAAGTGGTTAAACAAGTGTCTTCCCTGTGAATTTCCTTGAGATGAGGAGCTTGCCAAATTTGAAAGCCATGATCGGTCCCAGTTCTGTGGTGTACTCTCTTTTATAATTATCTGTGCAGCTAGTCATTTTTCATTTCATTCCCATATTTTATTATTGAATTCATTATCCATTCAATTTAATTCTTCAAGTTCAAATGCTTTCATTTCACCCCAATTATTTCTACATCTTATTCTTATAAACAACCAATTGCCTTTTTCGCCACTCAGCACTATTTCAAGCACACAGTATTTTTAAGCAAATATTTATTCTACAAATAATTGGAAAGCAACCATTATACCAGACTCTAGGAGTTAAATCTAAAAAATAAACCGATTCTAATGATACTTCACATTTATAATGTCCCTAACCCGAATCGAACTCAGCCGGCCCAAACACATACATTGTCAAATCAGTTCCAACAGCTTAACCTGCTTTTGTGGTCAATCATGCCATAAATTTCGTGTTGCTTGTTGAAAGAACACTTGGTCTATTTCTATCAACACTCGTTTTAATAATTCCTGATCAGAGGTGTAAGGCAAAAAAAGTGGTAGCCATGAATGTCAATACACCAAACATTTCAGGGGTAGCAGAGGTAACATCACCGGAAGTAACATCATATGACCCTGGACACCAATCTTACCCAGATTTGAAGTTGTAGGAAGGTGAAGTATTATGTGGTGAAACTGGTTAGCCTTCACCATGCAATACTATCACAAACCTCAAAAATAGTCCTTGGATTCACACTTATAAATACTTAGTTCAGTCCTTGTAGTGTGGCAAAGAGCAGGCAGATTTTATTAGCAGAACACGAGTTAAGCATTTCAGAGTACCAACATGGACGATAAGTAATTGACACGACTCAAGAAATCTGAAACCAATTTATAAAAATTGAGCAGATTTTTATCTTAATTTAGACTGATATCCGATACATATAACTGGAGTTATGGATTTTAGAAGCAATGAAAAATCTGTGCAAAATAATACAGTGAAACTTTATCATTGTGGTCAATAGTAAAACCACTAGTGACAATCGGTCACTTGCAGGTCGAGTTGCATGGAACCCACAGAGGGTAAAGGTGATGCGGGTCCCAGGACCAACCCACAACAGTCAGTTCAATTTTACCAGGCTCATGGAGCCCGGATGCAGAGTTGTCCTGGCTGTCCCTGGTGCTGAACGGGCACCTCAGGAGAGCTGCTTTTACTGCTTACAGTGTGCTGCGGGGAACAAGATTCAAAACCACAACAACGGGGCTGATGTCAGATGAACATCGGATGGAGTTCCCTCTAGGTGCAGCTTTAAGTGCAGTGGTAGGTTGCCGACTGGCGACCAGCAAGTCGTGGCAGCTGTAAGTAGAACAGATGGTTACTTCAATATCTGGTGGTCCTGGGGAACACGGTAGCTGCCTGTAACTTCGTAGACAGCAGGTCTACAGTTCCCACAATGCACTAGACCATCTCGATTTGGGCGATCCCTCAAAGGCCTAGATGGCGATTCTTCAGATCTGGAGCGTTGTTTTACCTGTAGTTTGCAGGGGACTAGTGCCACTAAGCCAGTGGAGACTGAGGGCACTTCAGGCTCTCACAGGGATGCCTCTGTCTAGGGGAATCGAGATTTAGCCTAGGATGAGTCTCGATCAGGCAGTTCCAGGAGTGTTGTCACTGTGACAGAGTATCTGTCTTTTGTTTTGTTCAAGTCCTGTTGTTGCAGAAATGGGTCCCTTCTTTCTCCTCTTTGTTGCTGGTTGTTTAGAACTGAGTCTCTGGTGTCAGGGGTAGCCCTTAAATCCTAGATTTAGGGTAGTTAGGTATGTGGGTGCAAAAGACCAATGGGCTACTAGCCCCAGCGGCTAGTCCGCCCCTGAAGTGACCACATGCATGTCACCTTTTCTACCCAGAACCCTCTATTCTACCACTTTTAAATAGGAGGCCTTTCTTAGGGGTGACTGATATATATTAAAGACAGTACATTGACTCTGCCGCACATGGTGAAGGCAGAGTCGAGTTCGAGCAGTTTGAACTGCTCCTGCAGTCTGCAATGGCAGGCCTGCTATCAGTAGCTTACTTGGATCATTCTGGGTGGCACAATCAGTGCTGCAAGCCCTTGGGACTCCTATACCACCCATGCCCTGGGTACCACTGGTACCTTATAATAGGGACTTATAAGGGGGGGGGAAAGTCCTTGTCAATTGGGGATGCCAATTTACACATACCATTTTTAGGGAGAGAGCACTGGCACTGGAGTCATAACCATCAGCATTGCAGCAAAAAGTGGGCGGGTGACCAACCAAAAAGGGCACTTTCCTACAGAAGTAACATGGTTTTGATACTGTTACCGTCACACAAATAGTCATCATATATATTCAGAACTCTGTGGTAAAACACATGATTAATACAGTAACAAAAATTACTACCACAGATGTGTGGTAGTATAATTACTGTACAGCACTGATAAGCCAGGGGCTCAATCATCCTAGTCATCATATGTCTAATGCAGTCATATGCAATTGCAGCTTAAAAGGTCCAGGCTTAACCACTCTAGGCACAGACTTTCAGCAACATTGTGCTCCTGTTCTTGGCAAAAAGTATTGGCAATTCATGAAATTCAAAACATACTAATCAAAAGAAAAGTGTAATCTATGTTCTGTTATAATCAGAATGTCAACTTTTAATACCCACCTGTTGTACAGAATAGATTATTTAAGAAACGATAAAATGAATGTCATGTAGCACGAGAACCTGCATAGTGCTGCGCCTAAGTACCACCACTGAAGCGCAGCCTCAGCCCCCAAGTTATCAGTAAGAAGTGCATCAAATCTCTTTACCACATTGAGAAACATTTGGTTGCCAATCCACTGTCATTACTACATTAAACTACTTTTGTAATCCAGTCATTTGTAAAAAGATGTTGAAGTTACATACAGTATTCAAATGACAGTGATAAAATAAACACAGGTTTGGCCAGATTTAGCTTTAAAAAGTCTTGCATCTCACTGTGGGAAGCATCACAGGAATGGATGTAGGGATATTTTGAGCTACATTTTTGCTAATGGACAGCCGCAATACTATTGGGGTGTCATCAGCATTCACAAGAGAAGATAAAAGATTTGAAAGCGGGCACATGCAAAGAGTAAAGAATAAGATGGAAGAGTTATCAGAGCCCTGGTAAATTCAGTAACTCTACTTGCGCAAGTGATTCATGAGGGGCGGATAGACTGACAGTCATCTACCCAAAACAAGGATACCCAGGCAAAGACAGCACACCAGGGGATAGAGTATTCTCGGTGGCAGCAAGCAAGCTCTGGAACTCCCTACCCCTTGCTCTCAGGTCTATCCCCCTTCTGCTCCCCTTCAGAAAAGCTCTTAAAACCTGGCTTTTCGTGGTCTAGCATCTAGCTGGAGTATCTGTCTCTTTCTATTTCCTGTTTATGGACGGCTGGTCTCTAGCGCCTTGATGCCTTAGGGTAATTGCTGCGCTTTATAAATCTTAAATCAGTCAAATCATGCAATAAGAGAATAGGATAGTCAGCTCTGTCAATTACTGCTGAAAGGTCAAATAAAACCTGGGCACCACCGCCTTAAGCATCCTGCTATTCTCTCACATTACCCAGGATCGACAGCACTCCCGAGTCAATGCAACGGCCCACGTGAAAGTCCCACGTGAAAGAGCCCATCCTGTCCTGCACAAGCTTCCCAATCACAAGCTTAAGCCAAAATGGGAAGGAAAGAATTGGAGTGGTAATTGGAAGGGTCAGTGGTATTAGGTGGTGGCTTCTTTCTTTGCCTCTCTTTTCTTTTAATTTCTCTTTCATTTTGTCCACATCTCCCTCTACTCCTAGATCAAGTGTCCTCTCACTTTCTTAGCTACACTCTACCTCCTTTCTCTCATTTTTACTATTTGTCCTTCTCTGTCAACCCGTCAAGTTCTCTCCTCCCCTTTAGCCCCTAGTTAGTTGCCCATATTACTTATAACACTGTGTTTGTGTATAAAGCACAAAGGTGGGGAGGTGACCTATATGGGTCACTTGAAAACTGAAGATTTCCCTCACAGAAAACAGGTAGGCATGGACAGCAGCAGTGCAAGCTTCACTAATATGTACAAAGCGATACCAAAGGGGATGATGGACGGAGCGTTTGAGCCAATCAAACACTCACCCCCAGTCAACTGATCTGGGTTTAATCCATCATCATTCTTTAGCTCACTCCACCACCCCAGTTCAGACATGGCCATATGCAAATCAGTCTGACCCTGTGCCTCATGGGAACAGTCCAGCGCCGAACTGCCAAGCCATGTCTTCCCTGGACCGGAAACAAGCATCCTGGGACCGGTTTCTGGCTATTCAGCCGTCATCAGCCAGGCTAGCTTGAATCCAGTGGCAAAGTGAGCAAGGGACCCACGTCCATCATCCCCTTTGGTATCGCTTTGTTCGCCCTAAGTTGGCAGGGTATGCCCAGACGTGGGTCCCTTGCTCACTTTGCCACTGGATTCAAGATAGCCTGGCTGATGAGGGTTTTGAACCCGAAACCGGTCCCAGGATGCTTGTTTCCGGTCCAGGGAAGACATGGCTTGGCAGTTCGGGCTGGACTGTTCCCATGAGTCACAGGGTCAGACTGATTTGCATATGGCCATGTCTGAACTGGGGTGGTGGAGTGAGCTAAAGAATGATGATGGATTAAACCCAGATCAGTTGACTGGGGGTGAGTGTTGGATTTGCTCTAACGCTCCGTCCATCATCCCCTTTGGTATCGCTTTGTTCGCCCTAAGTTGGCAGGGTATGCCCAGACGTGGGTCCCTTGCTCATTTTGCCACTGGATTCAAGATAGCCTGGCTGATGAGGGTTTTGAACCCGAAACCGGTCCCAGGATGCTTGTTTCCGGTCCAGGGAAGACATGGCTTGGCAGTTCGGGCTGGACTGTTCCCATGAGGCACAGGGTCAGACTGATTTGCATATGGCCATGTCTGAACTGGGGTGGTGGAGTGAGCTAAAGAATGATGATGGATTAAACCCAGATCAGTTGACTGGGGGTGAGTGTTTGATTTGCTCTAACGCTCCGTCCATCATCCCCTTTTGTATCGCTCACAAATATGTACAGCAGGTACTAAACAGATAGAACAATTGCAAGCTTCATTCACACACAAAACCGGTCCAACACGGGCAAGAGGACAAGAGTTCCTCACACAGAAAAGTTCCACCACGAATCAGCAGTGCATGTTTCCTCACACAAACAATAGAGTACTGAGAATAGGGATGCCAACTTTCTTCACATATACACACATCATAGGCAGCTGCAGCGAGGCTTTCTTCCTATACAGAAATGTCACTGTGGACAGCAGCTAAGAAAACCAACCTCACACACACACACATACAGCACAGGAGTAAGCTGTGCAGCCATCAATCACACTGCACAGGAAACAATAGCTGTTGTGCAAGCTCCAGTTGCACAGTTGCAGGGTGCATAAGTGGAATCTTCACTTACAAAATAGGTACATGATTGACTTGGGTGTTATAAAGCAGTTGTGTGAGCACAACTTTCGAAACACACCACTGGGAGCAAGCAGTGCGACCCGTCATCTTAAAACTGAGGCAACATGGGCAACCACTGGGCAGACCTCTCTCACAGAAAACAAGTGTAATGTAAACAGCAGCAATGCAATTCAACCTCAGAAAATAGGTGCAGGAACAAATCATTACTTTAAGCCTCTCACAAAACATGAAAGGGTAGGTTCTGCAAAGCAGCCAATAGGCACGCCTTCAAGCAGACCGTGCCTTTCATGAAACATTAGCTTGCATGCAGTGATTTTTACTTGCACACTTATTTCGCTAAAACCAAAACTAAACGTCCCAAAACTAAAAGTGATGTTGGATAAAATGTCAGGACTTGCTGGCAGTGCTACACACAATGCAGGGCCCACTGGCAACCATATTATTGCAAGCAACCCATCTAAAGTGTGCGAGGAACCCAACCCAATATTTTAGAAATTAATTAGACCATCAAGCACACATACTCATACACTAAGTCCTGTTGGATTATGATCTTAAAATGCACTTGCTACCCTCAGTAGAGCTTAGCTTTAACAAACATTCTTCTTGGCAATTTACCAGACCAATTCCTTGCATTTAAGGTGGCTTGAATAGGGAGGTGGATGGAGGGCTAACCCCGCCCCTCCTAACGGCGGGGTGCTTATCCATTGCTTTTCGCCCGACTTCTGTGCACCACTATGGCAGGAGGACACATACAAAAGAAGATGAATGCCTAAGGAACATCTTAAATGAGTTTAAAGTCTGTGAGTACCGCGTGCACAGCTCATCGGAAGAGGCGAAGAATAATGGTAGCAGTCTGTCTTGGCTTCAAAATGGCAGAGTGATGCAATCTCAAGATACATTGCCACGGATCTTAACAGCTGAACCTCCTGGCTTCAGTCCATCACCCGAGCACTTCAAAGGGTAAGACTTACTGGTTGGTGGTGAAAAGCGACTGGCCTCACATTATCTAAAAACAAGGAATAACAAAAGTCAAGCGATATCGGCTCCCCCGCATTGCCTGACCTAACATGGTGCCTTATAACACAGCGACGGTTCGGCACCGAACAAGTTGCTCAAATACATGAGGAAAAGAGTATAGACGCAGACGCAAGTGAAGAGTTGCTCTATTGAGGGCAGAGCACTACTGGGCTCAAACCTGAATACCTGAATCTCTAAATTATTAACTCATCTACCAACTGGAATAGTGAATTTCTGAAATGTTGCTTGACAGACCTGGGCAGAAATAGGTAGAAGGAGACATATCTGATGGCTCCATAAGGTGGAGTGCATTAAAATAGGTTCAGTCATTATCTTCTTTGGCGGTGACTACATTGTTACATCCAGTGGAGTCTAGGTTCAGGTCATGCCTGTCTCCAATACGGCCGACATGAAAGTTCCTAAGCTCATTCTTTCTGGATTTTGTGCATGTCAATTATGGAACTTATCTAATATTATAGTGATTTGAATTTGGGATCTTTGATATTTGGTGGGTAACTAAAACAAAGAAAAGTATACCATTCTAGTAACAAGTCTAAGACTATACTTTATCACACTATTGAGCACATCCTACCTAACCTCAATAGGCCATCAAAACACAAATACCCTAGTCTGCTAGTGGGAGTACCGGCTTCACATGAGGCCTTCCTAAACACAAATACGTTCTCTGCATATATCGTGTTAGAGGCCTAGGAACATATGTTAATTGCTTGTACTACACCATAAATCGACATGGAGATCAAAGACAAACATATTCCATAGTTCAATTTATAAATGCAGCTTTTGTAGCGTGCAACCATGGTGGAGAAGGAGACCAAATGGAATCTAAAAAGATTGAAAGCTGAACCGCCTTCAGCAGACTCTCCGATTAAAGAAAAATCTGATATAACCAGCACTATGGACATAATCTTAAAAAAACTTTCTGAGGTTCACGACCTAGCAGAGTCGACAAAAAGCAACACAGACATGATACAACTAGAAATGACCATAAGATCTGGTATCAACTTAATCAACAACAAAGTATCTGAGGAAGAACACCAGATTAGCATAGTTGAGGATATGTTAGTGAGGGCAAATAAGGGCCTTAAAGTACTCCACTCGCCAACAAAATCCCTTCACATGGACCTTTTGGAGCTGGAAGATAGGAACCGCAGAGGTAACCTGCGTATTTTTGGCTTTTCTGAAGGTGCCAAAGATTCATCACACCGCGTTCCATCGTTTAAGTCTACAAACAAGCACATCACAAGAATGATTGTTTGCAGGCTCCTACGCTTCCAACACACAGAATTGATATTGAATTATAAGCACAAAAACAACCCCATTCTCTGGAATGGTCAGAAAATCTACATATTACAAGATTACTCAATGACAACGGTCGACATCAGGAAGGGCTTCCTGGCTCTTCGCCCTAGACTCAAACGCATGAAAACGCATGAATCTTCAATTCTCTTTTGATGGGCTAGCAAAGTTCAAAGTAAAGGAAAGCATCACATCTTTGTTGACCACAAAGAGCTCTCAACATTCCTTGATGGAAGAAAGATCAAGTAATGGAAACTCAACATCACAGTTCGAACAACAGGAAATACTGAATCCAAGCAATCATTTGTTAGACTTACATCTGACTCTTGGTCACCTATCTCCTCGCCATGCTTTACTTCAGTCTCATGCAGATAAGTTATCTATACTGAATAATGTTGTCTCTACTGTTATGTGCAACTTAACAGCTTTATATCCATATTTTTATCCTGATCGGATATTGATATAATGCTATATTGGTTGTCCAATCTTATATTTGTATTATATTTGTTCTTTCTTTATAAGGTCTCTAATGCACCTTTATTTCACTATATTGATACCTTTCGAGCATTGAGTATCCAGTCTTCTGGAATTATTTGATTGTCTTAAAAGTTAAATGTTACATGTTTATGTTCTAGACTTACTATGTTCGTACTCAATTACCTCACATACTGTGCAAAATAGTTTAGATGTGATCACACACATTCCCACAAACTTATCTGCTAAAGACCTCTCTACCGGTCATGAACTGTGCATGATTCTATGATTCCCTACCAATCACAAAGCACAATTACCTTCCTGTTATAGACTCATATATTTGCGTTTTCCCGGGCTAATCTATGTCTGTATGTCGCTTCTACGTCGTCTCCTCTATTTTTGATGTTTAGGTTTGGGTGGGTGGTGGGGTGGGACAGGGGGTTTGGGGTGAGTTTATTAATCTGGATTTCGTTTTTGTCTTCTCTTATGTTCAATTTTCTTCCTCCTTTTCTTTCCCTCCGATATATCCCTTAACAATAAAGGCCAAGAAACGTGGTTTTGCTTCTGCCTGCAATCACAACAGGTCACTCTAGTACTAAACTGTGCATGTAGATACTGGGTGCATTAAAAACTGTCAGGTCCAGGGGTGTATAAACTCCAGAGGATATATCGCTTCCTAAGAACAAAACATGCACTCCATGTACCTCTTCAATCAGATAACCAGATTAGCACAAATCAACTGAACACCTTCACATTATAACGCAGCCCGTCTCATTGACAACATAAAGGTGTTGTTGCTGAATGTTAAGGGACTAAATCATCTCGTTAAATGGCAGAAAATTGCTGATTACTTATTCAAACGCAAAGCTGGCATAATCATGTTACAGGAAACCAAAATAGATCCCAAAGAGTCACCTACTTTCAAAAACAAATGGACGAGTGAGGTAATGTGCTCACACGCAGTTAACAAAAGAAATGGAGTGATGACTATGATCTCCAAAGATCAGACTTGAAAAGTTATTCTCATTCTGTAGACACAGAAGGTCGGCAGATAATTACAAAACTTTGCATAAACGACAAATATGTACATGTCATCAACATATTAGGTCCAAACACAGATGACCCCTCATTTTGGAACTCCCTCTCTGACAAATTGGGCTAAATTCCAAGTGATGAGTTAACATTAATTCGCTGCTACTTTAACCTTCCCCTTAACATGATTCTTGACAGACTATCTAATGCAGATATTATTCCTCGAAATCTTATAAGGCTTTACTAAAACTATACTCTAAATATAATTAGTGCAGTTGTTGGAGACTCCTATATCCAGACACTATAGTTTACACCTTTTTCTCTACCCCGCAAAATTCCTATTCCAAAATTGATTATCTCCTCATTTCTGGTCCATACATCCATCTCATTGATCAAACTGATATACGTCCCAGGCTGATTTCAGATTACTCCTGTATAACCATGTCACTTATGGGTACTAATCCCAAAGCAAATTGTAAAATATGGTGGTTTAATCAAGACATTCTTAAGAATGCGGATAACAGGGAAATCAAAGAAAAAGCAATATTAAACAACATCAATAACAATAATTCACCTGAAATCTCATTACCTACATTTTGAAATGCACTTAGAGCAACCTTGAAAGGCACTTTAATAAACTTGAAATCAATCAAAAATAAACAAAAATCAGAATACTAAAATAACAGAATTAGAACAAGGAATTAAAAAACTTGAGACGCTTCACATAATGAACCTAGATAGCTCCACCCTCACACAGAAACAGAACCAAAATGTATTATTGCCCTCAAAGATAAAACAAACATTATACAAACAAATCCCCAAACAATTTTAAATATAATCGAAGAATTTGATGAATCTTTATACACAATAACTCACAAACTTCCCCTGAAGAATGTAAAACTTACCTAGTTAAAATAAAACTCCCACAAATAAATGAGGATGATAAAACGACCCTCAATTCTCCAATCAGCAAAGAGAAAATAACTATGGCAATAAAATCCTTGAAATTTCATAAAAAACTGGGCCCAGACGGCTTTACGCTAATTTTATATAAAGCTTTTGCCAACACACTCACCTCCGCTCTTGTAGACTTATTTAATCATTTTGCAGATTTGGGATCTATTTCTGGTACTACAGGTGAAGCTATAATAGCAGTTCTCCCTAAAGAAGAGAAAGAACCCTGTTATTAGCAAAAAAATAAAATAAAATAGGCCAATTTCTCTTATTAATCTTGATGGTAAGATCTTCGCTAAAATATTGCGAAAAAGACTCAAACCATATTTACCCCACTTGATAGGCCACTCCCAGGTAGGTTTCATGAAAAACTGCATGCCAATGACAATACTCGTCTTCTTTGGCATGTGCTAGAAAGAGCGAAAGCATTCAACTCAGACACAGTAGCAATAACTTTAGACACCGAGAAGGCCTTTGATAAAGTCTCATGGATCTTCCTTAAAGAATCATTAAAAAATGTAATGTATTAATTTTAATTGATAGTTTTATTAAAATGATAATGCATTATACAGCAACCAATGCACAAGAGTAAGAGCAGGTGGGTTAATCTCTACTTCATCTCTACTTCATTTATGCTAGAGAAAGGTAAGAGACAAATGTGCCCTCTCTCCCCTTTCATTTTCATCTTGGCACTCGAGCCCCTACTTCAAAACATCCAATCCAAAGACCACATTTTAGGTTTTAATTTCAATAACACTATTGCAAAAGTGCCAGCATATGCAGATGACAGTAGGATTGTTACGGAGAATGCTCGCTCATATATAAAAGCCCTCATAGACACAATCGACGACTATGCCTCGGTATCAGGCTACAAACTTAACAGAGATAAATCGGAAGTCAAAGGCCTTAATGCACCAAGCTCTAAAGATCTCCTTGGACATACAGGTTTAGCATGGCAACCACATCATCTGAAATACCTGGGCATAGAATGTGGCTCAAATACGATAGACAATATTCTACACATTGAAAAACTCACACTAAAGAAAGTAGCAAATCTAATAGATAGTTGGAATATCAAATTTATCATCTGGTGGGGTGTGTATTGAGACAACTATGATGGTAGTGCCTATAGTCAACTACTTAATCAGGATGCTCCCCCTCACACAATCAGATGATTTGGGTCCAAACTGGAATGGCGTGGTGAGTAAAAAAACGATGGATTGAGGCCCAGATTTCGGTACTGGGGGTGAGTGTTTGACATTGTTTAAGATTCCTTCCATCATTTGTGTTTGTTTGCGAATGCATTGATGCCACTCCCTATGGAGATGGATGATGGGGAATGAAATCCACTTGCCTGGCTTCTTTTAAAGATGGTTTTGGTGGACAACCAGTGATGTCACTATCTCTACAGATAAATTCTAGGAAATGCAGTGATATCACGTCCTGTAGAGGTATTTTTTGGCATGTCCCTGCGAGACCTAGCCAAAAATATCTTGGCCTCCTGCTCCCTAATGGCCATTAGGTGCTTCACGGAACATGAATCGCATACTGCAGTGTCATGGTCGGAGCCAGGATACAACACGCAAACATCATATGGATACGACAGTGACCTCCATATATGGCACTTACAACAGGCCTTCAACCTAAACACCTATGGGAATATCAAACTTTACTATGGAAACATTTACTACGCTAGACTTTACCACACAGTTTTTACAAAAATGGGCTTTACCACTCCTTTTAATATAACCCTATGTATATTATATTAACTACACAATATTTTACCACCTACATAATTGTTTCCACAAATATATATTCAGTTATCCAGGATAGCCATTCGAATGCAAGATTTACACATTTTAAATTAAAAAGATAACGTAATATAATCCCCACCAAGGTGGCACCCATTTTGTAACAGTGAGGTCAACATATTGTTCCCAAAAATATTAAAAATAAAACATGTTTCAGTCAGAGTTACATTTAAAATGAATTTTTCTTCCCAAAATATGTTTTATTTTAAAAAATTGACATTATT
This sequence comes from Calotriton arnoldi, assembly GCA_963921515.1. Taxonomy (NCBI): domain Eukaryota; kingdom Metazoa; phylum Chordata; class Amphibia; order Caudata; family Salamandridae; genus Calotriton; species Calotriton arnoldi. The sequence continues at coordinate 500,036 of CAWUFW010012425.1, forward strand.
GAGTGAAAAAAATACATAAAAGGCGAACGTCCTCCATTTTGTCATCGCTCCTCTGGTACCAGTTCAGTCGAGAGGGCGCACTGTTGTACACTGCCAGACGAAAAAGAGTGCCACTTAGCAATCAAGCTATGTAAGTACACATGTAGTCACAACATATTTTATTTCTTTCAAAAACAGTAAATAATAAATACAAGAATATTTTTTTAAACAAATGAAATCCATTGTGAAACTGACAAAAGAAGAATAAAAACTTCACATAATTCATTCAGCATACTATCTGAGCATCATTTGACAACCTTTTTTTATATATAAATGACAAATGTAAACATTTCCAAAGCAGGCATGAACAAAAAAACTAACCATAATTTTCTTTTTTCAGATTAAACAGATTTAAACACAGGGTCATAGATAATCAAATTCTTAAAATATTTCTAGAAATCTGCATTGAAACAAATGAAAGGGTAGAAGAAACACCAACATAATAGTTTATAATAGAAAATAAACACCATTTTGAGCAAAAGGAGAAAGAAAGCTCAAACTTTAAAGAAACGGGTAAATAAAGTAGAATAATTACTCTTTTTTTATAACTAATTATTAGCAACATAATAACAAAAAATAGCTAATGAAACAAGAACCTTCCATCATTAGCAATGTAAATTAACAAAATATTTTTATTTTCAAGTCAGCCATAACACACAGAGTTATATATAAAAATAATAATATTTTAACATTAAAATCCTTTTTTTCACGGTGTGAAAAAGTCATCCTTTTTGCCCTGATTTACCACCATTTTTTCACTGATACTGGTGATAACTGATTCTGATTGTGCCCTGAGCTCTGCTAACCAGACCCCGGGCCAGTGCTCTATGTAAAAGGTATATGGTAATAGGTGTAATTACAATTGGTATGACAACCTACCTGTAAGCCCCTAGTATATGGTAGGGCATGTAGGTTTAGAGGCCCTGCAGATTTAATGCACTGCTGTGCTGCCTGCTGTCATTTTAAAGGCAGCCCTGCTTTGCAGGCTGCTTTCAAAAGTAAATTATATAAAAATTTGACTTTCAAACTAAAGGTACTTCCAAAGTCTTAAACTACCTTATTTTTACATATAGGTCTCCCCTAAGTTCCACAGGAGAAGGGTGCCTCGTAACTATAAGCAGGGACATTTTTTGTAGGCCCTGGTGAGGGTGAAAAAGCCAACGTCTTTTTTCCCCATTATAGCGCATTGGCTCCATAGGCAAACAGGGGAATACTTTAATAAAGTATAACTGTTGACAGGAGTGAGCTAAAAACATACTTCAAAGTATGAAAATGATAGTTAGAATACATCCAATAACTTGCTAAGGTTAGATTTATTATAACTATCACAGAAAAGAAGTTATAGAACTTGCATTTCAGATGTGCTAAAATCCAGCCTTCCAGCAGTCTCTCCTGATTGGCTAGCCTTTGACAGGCTGAGCCAAACTGCTCTGATGTGGTGTGAAGTGACCTACATAGAGACAAAGGACATTTGGTGGGAGGAGATCTGCAGAGGAAAATGCAGGATGAGGGTGGAGTCGCCAAACTGGTCTTCAAAGAGGGAGTGACAGTTAGGACAGGACACAGGCTCACCCCCACATCCTGCACTCCGAGCAAGACAGGAGCCCCAGTATTAGCAGAGGGTTTGGAATAGGAGTATTAGGGAAACTTAGCCACACCAGTGGGTTGGCTTAGCCATATCTTAACCTCCAAGAGAGAGTTTCTTCTTTTTGGATTTTAAAGGCATAGTGCTTTCTAAGACAAGAATATGCCACACTTTGGAGAACGTTATCATACCTAAGGGTGGCACCCTCCACCCCATAGGCCAGGGGTGCCCCCTTCCTTGTCACCCATGAACACTGGTTAAATATGGGAGAGCTGCCCAAACTCAGATCCTTGCCTGAAACTACAAGATGAAGAAGTACTGAAACTACAAGAAGAAGAAGAACTGCCCTGCTGGAACCCTGGCCTGCACCAAGAGGATTGCACTCTGAATGACTGCACCTGCAGCACCCTTTGGAATCAATCAATCAATCACAGAATTTGTAGAGCGCACTACTTAGCCACGAGAGTCTCAAGGCACTGGTGAAAAAAAGGGGGGGGGTTTCCGCTACTGGTCGAACAGCCAGGTCTTGAGTAGCCTCCTGAAGGTCAGCAGGTCTTGGGTCTGTCGTAGGCTGAGTGGAAGGGTGTTCCAGGTCTTGGCGGCGAGGTGGGAGAAGGATCTGCCGCCTGTGGTTGTTCTTCGGATGCGAGGGACGGTGGCGAGGGAGAGGTCAGCGGAGCGGAGCTGGCGGTTAGGGATGTAGAAGAGGAGTCGTCTGTTGAGGTAGGCTGGGCCGGTCTTGTGGAGTGCCTTGTGTGCGTGGATGAGGAGTTTGAAGGAGATTCTCCTGTCGACGGGGAGCCAGTGCAGGTTTCTCAGGTGGGGGGTGATGTGGCTGTGGCGTAGTACGTCGAGGATCAGGCGTGCAGAGGCGTTTTGAATGCGTTGCAGTCGTTTGATGAGCTTGGCCGGGGCTCCCGCGTAGAGGGCGTTTCCATAGTCGAGTCTGCTACTGACGAGGGCCTGGGTGACTGTTCTTCTTGTATCTGTCGGGATCCACCTGTAGATCTTGCGGAGCATGCGGAGGGTGTTGAAGCAGGAGGAGGAGACTGCGTTGACTTGCTTGGCCATGGAGAGCGTTGAGTCGAGGATGACTCCCAGGTTGCGTGCGTGGTCGGTGGGTGTCGGGGCTGCCCCCAGTGTCGTTGGCCACCAGGAGTCGTCCCAGGCTGAAGGGTTGGAGCCGAGGATGAGGACCTCCGTCTTGTCCGTGTTCAGCTTTAGTCGGCTGCTCTTCATCCAGTCGGCGACGGCCTTCATTCCTTCGTGGAGGTTGGATTTGGCGGTGAGGGGGTCCTTGGTGAGGGAGAGGATCAGTTGAGTGTCGTCGGCATAGGAGATTATGTTGAGGTCGTGCTGTCGGGCGATGCGTGCGAGCGGGGCCATGTAGATGTTGAACAGTGTCGGGCTGAGGGATGATCCCTGGGGTACGCCACAGATGATCTCGGAGGCTTCGGATCAGAATGGGGGGAGGCGGACTCTCTGGGTTCTGCCGGAGAGGAAGGAGGTGGTCCATTCCAGGGCCTGGTCTCGGATCCCTGCGTCATGGAGGCGTGCGCGTAGAGTGCGGTGGCAGACAGTGTCGAAGGCGGCGGAGAGGTCCAGCAGGATGAGGGCTGCGGTCTCACCGTTGTCAAGCAGGGTCCTGATGTCGGTGGCGGCGATGAGGGCAGTCTCGGTGCTGTGGTTGCTGCGGAACCCTGACTGGGATGGGTCCAGGATGCTGTTTTCTTCGAGGTATCGGGTTAGCTGTCTGTTGACGATCTTCTCGATGACCTTGGCTGGGAACGGAAGCAGGGAGATGGGCCGGAAGTTCTTGAGGTCTCTCGGGTCCGCCTTGGGTTTTTTGAGTAGGGCGTTGATCTCGGCGTGTTTCCAGCTCTCTGGGAAGGTCGCGGTCTCGAAGGAGAGATTGATGACGTTGCGCAGGTGGGGTGCGATGGAGCTGCTGGCTTTGTTGAAGATGTGGTGCGGGAAAGGGTCTGACGGGGAGCTGGAGTGGATTGTGCTCATGGTCTTGATGGGGTCATCGATGTTCACGTTGGCCCAGGCTGGCAAGGGGTTGTGGTCGATGGTGTGCGGCGAGTCTGGTGTGTCGGTGTCTGTTGGGGCTGTCTGGGTGTTGAAGCTGTCGTGGATGTCGGCAATCTTGCGGTGGAAGAAGGTGGCGAGGGAATCGCACAGGGCTTGCGACGGCGGGATGTCGTTGGTGTTGGAGCTGGGGTTGGAGAGTTCCTTCACGATGTTGAAGAGCTCCTTGCTGTTGTGTGCATTGTTGTCGAGGCGGTCTTTGAAGGAGATCCTCTTGGCGGACCTGATGAGGTGATGGTGGTTGCGGATGGCGTCTTTGTGGGCTGCGTGGCTGTCCGGTGTCTTTTCACTGTGCCATTTATTCTCTAGTTTCTGGCAGGTACGCTTGGATGCTAGGAGTTCTGGGGTGAACCAGCTGGCTCTCTTGCTGGTTTCTCTGTAGGTGGGTTTTTTCAGCGGAGCGAGGGTGTTGGCGCAGTCGTCTATCCATCGTCTGAGGTTGCGGGCAGCGTCGTCGGTGTTGGAGGGGTCGGTGGGTGGGCTGAGAGCGAGGTTTGCCTGTAGTTGGTCTTCGGTGACTTTATTCCAGCAGCGGCGTGGGATCTGTTGGGTGCGGTGGTGTGTGGTGGGTTTCTGGAAGGTGAAGTGGATGCAGCGGTGGTCGGTCCAGAGGAGTTCGGTGGTGTGGCTGAAGGAGACGTGGGAGCTTGAGGAGAAGACGGGATCTAGCATGTGGCCGGCGGAATGGGTCGGCGTTGTGACGAGCTGTCTCAGTCCGAGGTTGGCTAGGTTGTCGATCAGGGTGGTGGAGTTGCTGTCGTTGTTATTCTCCAGGTGAAAGTTCAGGTCTCCGAGGAGGATGTAGTCGGTGGAGGTCAGGGCGTGCGTGCTGATGAAGTCGGCGATGGAGTCGCTGAACTGGGGTCGGGGTCTGTAGACGAGGGTGCCTCTAAGGGTGGTGTTGGGGTCCGTGTGGATCTGGAAGTGCATGTGTTCGGCGGTGCAGAGAGTGTCGTCGGTGCTGGTCGAGACCCTGATGGTGTTCTTGTGGACGATGGCGATTCCTCCTCCTACTCCGTTGGTGCGGTCTCTGCGGGTGATCTTATAGCCGTCTGGGATGGCTATGGCGATGTTGGGTGCGGAGGAGTCGTTCATCCAGGTCTCTGTCAGGAAGGCGACGTCCGGTGATGATGTGTCGAGCAGGTCCCAGAGCTCGACGGCGTGTTTGCGTGCGGAGCGGGTGTTCAGTAGGATGCATCAGAGGTGGTTGAGGTCCTTCTTGGCGGGCGTTTCGGCGGCTCTGAGGCTGGTGTAGCTGCAGTTCCGGCAGGTGAAGGGACCATGAGTGCGTTTTGGGGGGGCCTTGAAGCAGGTGTGGGTCCGTCCGGGGTTGAGAGCGTGGAGTGTGCTGGCATCGTAGCGGGAACTACAGCCCTAAGGACTTTGCCTTGCTTTGAAAAGTGAAGACGTGGACTCCCTGAAAGCAACAGTTTGAAAGAGCTCCACCTGCATCATCTCCAGCAAGAAGAAACCAGCTGGCCACCTTCAGCTGGCTGTAAAGGATTTGCCCAGGTGCATTGTGGGAGATGTAGTCCCAACATACCAAGGAGCAACTCAAAGGTTCTGAAACCTTGGACTGGTGGTGTGGGCACATTGAACCCCCAAAAGGACCTTCTGGAATAGGATTCAGAACTTTGGAGAATTTTTGTCATAAAGCTCCATTGGGTGACCAACCCATCGACGAGTGTCAAGGCGGCGACTTCGATCCACGACTCAATCTGAGATTCAGGTTTGTCCCTCTGAAGCTCTGGAGCTTTTCACAATGAATGAGACTTCCAGGCATCGCGCTGAGCCAAGCCGCCGTCATCGAACCCAAAGCCGGCCTGATGAGGAGCCTCGCTCGTCGTCGAGAGAAAAAGTTCCAAAAAAGTGACTAAGTCAGAAGGTATTATCATGACTGGGCCCTACCACTAGGTGTATCCTACCTGCGTTCCATCGTGGTTTGCCTGAAACTTTGAGTTTGTCTCGGTCAAGCGCGACCAGATATTCCAAAGGGGTGCTTGTGGCTTTTAGGCACTAGAAAGTATTTATTCTGTAAAAATTCATATCTCCGGTTCCCTACATTGGATTTTTGTCATTTTAATCAGCAAAATATTTCCTATTTTTATAGATTGGTGCTGGATTTTTATTGTGTGTTGCTTCTTACTTATTTAATGTATTGGTGTTTCTAAATGCTTTACACACTTGTCTCCTAAATTAAGCCTGCCTGCTCACAGCCAGCTACCAAGGGTTGAGCAAGGGAATAAGTTATTAAGACCTTGACTGGACCTTATATTGTGATTGTGGCCTTATTACTAGTGGAGGGTATCTAACTACACTATCTAATAAACCACATTCCATAACATGGATAATATTCAAAGAAAATAATGTTTTTTGTTGCATCAGTGTCCAAATCTAAAACCAACCAAGCAAGCCTTCTTCAAAACAAAAAGATAATAAATAAAAATTGGACTAATAAATCAATACACATCTAAAACAAAATAATGTTACTTACTTTAATACCCAAATATATTTTTTCTCTTTTTTTTATAATAATATTTTATTGAATGGAGAACCTACCAGAGGCAGCATATGAACTGTCACATAACGTAAATAAATTAGTAAAACTCCAAGAGTACCTTTATTGTAAGGTCAGATACACTGAACCACAAGCGCATTGGAGATTTGTAAATTGGTTGCAAAGGCAGTGCTGCTTCTCTGGGAGCATATATTGAGCATACCACTAAACATAACCACTTTGCCTCTGCAACCAACACTGGAGTTAGGGAAAATGCCCAATAAATAAATTGCCTTGTGTCAACCTTCAATGAGCCCTGTGATTTAGTTTTGAGGGAAGTGTCCAAAATATCACTATGCACATTGTAGAAGAAATGCCTTCCATTATAAATTTATAAATATTAATAAGTAGTAAAAAACAGGCAAGTAACGCTGTTTCCACTCAACCCAAAACATTTTCTGACAGAGACATTCCTACCAAACTAACCGAAGCCTAGAAACAAGAACCTTTGCTTTTCTTCAATAACAAACATCCTACTAAAAGAATATGAATGATTGCTACTCTCGATAATCTTCACCTCTTAGGAAAAGTACTATTTGGATGAAGGATGGGATATTTAAGGTAACTCCTCATCCATTCAACCAATAAACATTATACACTCTAACATAAGCGATAATACTATGCCTTTAATCTATGCTTTACTACTCCCAGACAAGTAAGCAGACACTTATAGCAAAGTATTATTTGCAGTTAAAGAAAAGACTAAACCCATAAGCCCTGAGAAAATATTTTGGAATTTGAAGTGTTCATGGGTTCAACTATTAAAAACAATGGTCCCGATTACGATATCGGTCGGACGAGCATCCCACCGACACCATCGGGGAAATGGAACTGCCCGACTATTAGTCCGCAGTCACCCCCACAGTATCAGGATGCGACCGCACTATGGGCAGTCGAAAACATCCATTTTTGTATTGTAGCTTGTGCGGTGGCCAGAAAAGGGCCACAGCACAAGCTGCAATAGAAAAATGGATGTTTTCAAACATCCCTGCAGCATGTGGCAGGCACCATAGGTGCACCCCAGGCCCCATAGCGGAGGGCCAGGGGGGAAGGGGGCCCTGCTAGGGGCCCCTAAAGTAAATTTCTGCCTGCCTTTTCATGGCAGGCAGACCGCCGTGAAAGGGAAGGTGGAAAGCGACATCGTAATACCGACTGCGGAGCCAAGGCTGCCTCCGCTGTCATTTTGGGATTACAATTCTGCCCATTGCCCCGACGGGCTCTGTGAGCCCTTTGGAAGCAGAGCGGAATTCCCCTGTGGGTTTCCCTCTGACCGCCAGTATCATAATACGGCGGTCGGATGGAAACCTATGATGTCGGGTGGAAAGCCTCCAACGAGCCGTAGGATGGCTTTCCGCCTGACATCATAATAAGGGCCAAAGTCCTCAAACACTAAAATACAAGGATTTTTTCATTTTTTCAGGCTATTTGGAAAACAAATTTAAAAAAACATCCCTTGCAGCTGATTACATGTCCAATAGCAAACTACAATTCAAAATTTAAAAACTGTGTTAGCTTTCATCCCTCCTGCTCAAATAGACGCTCACTACACAACCTTTAGTCAAACTCAATTCTTTGTACAAGATCAAGAACGATTGACACCACTACTAACTTCTTTAGTGAAAACATGGATTGGCCATCAAAACAGGTCAGACCGCAGAAAAATCCACATTGAGCGGTGAAACAGCTAACAGATCTGCTTAGAAGGAGGAGCACAAACTAACAATGTTTTTCTGGGTTGGCATAGCTTTTTGAATACCTCAATAGGAACAGCCCACCCTAACTTCCATCATTTTTTCGATTTTTTTAAAAAAGAGCAAAGTTTCTAAAAAGTAAAAGATGGGCAACCTTTTGCAAATAGCCTTCAGCCTAGAATAGTTAAAAAAAACCACAAAGGGCCTGATTACGATATTGGGCGGGTGACACCGTTGCGGATTGGAACCGCCCCACATAGGTCGACAGTTCCGACCAAAAATTGGGATGCGACTGCCCTATGCCCGGTCGTAAACATCCATTTTTCAATGGCAGCTTGTGCGGAGGGCGGAAAAAGACCACAGCACAAGGTGCCATTGAAAAAAGGATGTTTTTAAACAGTCCTGCATCGTGGTGACTGCCACAAGGTGTAAGGATGTTTAGGGGGGTACAGGCCCCATAGTGGAGGGCCAGGGGGGAAGGGGCCCTGTTAGGGGCCCCCAAAGTCACTTTCCAACAACCTTTCCATGTCGGAAAGTCCGACATGGAACGGCTGTTGGAAAGTGACATCATATTCCCGACGGCTGGCTCCACAGTCATTATGGGATTGTTAATCTTTCCGCTAGGCTTCAATGGGCTTAAAGAGCCTGTCGGAACAGCAGAGGGCGGTCCCTCTGCCCAATGCCTCTGTCCGCTGCATCGTAATGCGGCGGGTTGACCTCAGGGGCAGATGTCGGGCGGAACACAACCGACGATCGGTGGGTTGCGGTCTGCCTGACATTGTAATCGGGCCCATAGTAGAGTACAACAATTTGGCATGTTCAGTGGCACAAACTATTTGGAATATATATCATACATTTTACAATACTAACTGGCCTTATAATATAATCTGACTTTACTTTCCTGTCTTGCGAAAATTCAATACAATTCAAATTGCCATTTTTGAAGATTTTTATTAAGACCTTACTTCAAGAAGGTTTCTTTCTTTGAATGGCAGTAGATTTTTAAGAACCATCTACAGTCATTCAACAATATCCCATTAATTGTTAATCCTTGTTCTAACCATTCAAAAACTCCAAAATGTTTATAAGAAAAAAATCTCCAATCCAAACAATGCTGTAGTAAAAAAAAAATCAAAAAATAAACAAAAGTCCACAAAAAGTATGACTCTAAAACAAACAAACTACTTATTTAAAAAAATAGAAAAAGCAATGTACAAATATATGTAAACACCAAAGTTGCATTAAAGGCATACAAACATTAACCTTTTTAAAAAAAATGCAAATTAAATTCAAAGTCCTTGAGTTGGCATATTTTCTGCAATTTGGAAAAATTGGTAAAACCACAACAATACAGCAAAAAATCCAATTATGTACTCAAACTACCTCCCTTAGATTATCCCTGCAATAAAGGCACCTTTACATTCCCTCCAAGTTTTAAAAAGCAGCAGCACCTGTTGATCCATGGCCACGACGCTCTACCAACTATCGAAAGAGAAGTAAAAAAGCAAATACGTAAAAAAATAGCCAGTACTAATGCTTCCATTGAATATAATAGAAAGTGTAGAAAACAAAATTAATAGCTTTTAACCCCTTCCATGCTCATGACGAGCTGAACTCGTCATGGCACACAGTGGTCGTGTGCTCATGACGAGTCCAGCTCGTCATGACACCCAGCACGGGAAATCACTCTGGTGCGGGCACCAGAGGGATTCCCTTTTCTCCCCTAACGCCTCGGGAGCTGGGCAAGAGCTTCCCCAGCTCCCGAGGCCCCCCCCTGGTTTCCCTGAAATGACGATCGGCGCGCACGTCGCGCTGATGTCATTTCAGTGAAACTGTAACTGAAATGAGCCAAGAGGCTCATTTCAGTTTCAGTTTCTACGTGCTCAGGGGGCTATCTGAGCACGTAGAAACTCAGGAGAGGTATCGTTGGAAAGGGGAGAATCCCTTTCCAATGGTACCCCTCCCTAGTGGATCCCTGCTTGGGGATCGCCCCAGGAGGGCGATCCCCAAGCAGGGATCCACCCACTAGGCACCAGGGAGGGGGGAGCGGCCCCTTGGGCAAGGGCCTTTGCTCCCCCCATAACATTTTTGGCATGATTAGTCTTTCTGCCCCCCCGGGGGGGTAGAAAGCCCACTAGACACCAGGGATTTCTTATGGGATGTTTATTAGGGTTGGGGGCTGCCCAAAACGGGCATGCCGATGACCCCACCCCCCGGCCACAAAATTAGTCTTTCTGCCCCCCCTGGGAACGTTCTGGAATCTGCGTGGATCCACAAAATTCCACCCATCCCGCGTTCCCCAAAGTCTTCCGAGAAAAATGGCACCTCACATGTGTGGGTAGGCCTAGTGCCCGCGACAGGAAACGGCCCAAACGCAACGTGGACACAAAACATTTTCACAGTGAAAACTGACCCTTTTTTTGCAAAGTGCCTAGCTGTAGATTTTGAACCCTAACACTGCCAGCACCTAGGGAAACCTAGCAAACCTATACATTTTTGAAAACTAGACACCCAGGGGAATCAAGGATGGGGTGACTTGACTGGCTCTCACCAGGATCTGTTACCCAGAATCCCTTGCAAACCTAAAAATATGTCCAAAAAAACACATTTTCCTCACATTTCTGTGGTGGAAAGTTCTGGAATCTGCGTGGATGTACAAAATTCCACCCACCCCGCATCCCCCAAAGTCTTCCGTGAAAAATGGTACCTCACTTGTGTGGATGGGTCAAGTACCCGCGACAGGCAAGGGCCCAAAACCTATTGAGGCGACATCAAAATTACCTATCACAAAGCAACCTGGTTTTGCAAGGGGGGTCCCATGAGTTTTTGGCCCTGGGCTCGACGGCCATCTAGGGAAACCTACCCAACCCACACATTTCTGAAAACTGGACACCTGGAGGAGTCCAGCGAGGTATGGCTTGCGTGCGTCCTCCAAAATTTTCTTACCCAGAATCCCCTGCAAACCTCAAATTTAGCTGAAAAAATCACGTTTTTCTCAAATTTCTGTGTGGGAAAGTTCTGGAATCTACGTGGATCCACAAATTTCCTACCACCCAGCTTTCCCCCAGGTCTCCCGATAAAAATGATACCTCACTCGCGTGGGTGGGTCAAGTACCCGCGACAGGCAAGGGCCCAAAACGTATCGAGGAGACATCAAAATTACCTATCACAAAACAACCTGGTTTTGCAAGGGGGGTCACCTGGGTTTTTGGCCCCGGGCTCAGCGGCCATCTTGGGAACCTACCAAACCCACACATTTATGAAAACTAGACACCCGGGGAGTCCAGCGAGGTATGGCTTGCATGGGTCCCCAAACGTTTTCCTACCCAGAATGCCCTGCAAACCTCAAATTTAGCTGAAAAAATCACTTTTACTCAAATTTCTGTGTGGGAAAGTTCTGGAATCTGCGTGGATCCACAAATTTCCTACCACTCTGCGTTCCCCCAGGGCTCCCGATAAAAATGGTACCTCACTTGTGTGGGTAGGCATAGTGGCTGAAACAGGAAATGGCCCAAATCGTATTGTGGAGACTTCAAAATTACCTATAACAAAACTACCTGGCTTTGACGAGGGGGCACCTGGTTTTTTGGCCCCGGGCTCGCCGCCATCTAGGGAAACCTACCAATCTCACACGTTTCTGAAAACTAGACACCCTGGGGAGTCCAATGAGGTATGGCTTGCGTGGATCCCCCAACGTTTCCCTACCCAGAATCCCCTGCAACCCTCAAATTTAGCTGAAAAAAACATATTTTCCACATATTTTTGCGTGGAATCACCGTGCTGGCACAAATGTCCTACCACCCAGCGTTGCCCTTGTTCCCCGAGTAAAATGATACCTCACTTGTGTGGTTGTCCAAAGCAGAACTGGCTAAAAACGTATTTTTAAAAAAATTTAGCGCTTAGAATTCTCGGTGCTATACCCTAAATCCCTATGTTTTGGGCTCTTCCCAGTCACAGGCCTTTGGCCCACCCACACAAGTGAGGTATCATTTTACTCGGGAGAACAAGGGGAACGCTGGGTGGTAGGACATTTGTGCCGGCACGGTGATCCCACGCAAAAATGTATGGAAAAAGTGATTTTTTCAGCTAAATTTGAGGTTTGCAGGGGATTCTGGGTAGGAAAACGTTGTGGGACCCACGCAAGCCATACCTCGCTGGACTCCCCCGGGTGTCTACTTTTCAGAAATGTGTGGGTTTGGTAGGATTCCCTAGGTGGCCGCCGAGCCCCGGGCCAAAACGTCATGGGACCCCCCTTGCAAAACCAGGTCGTTTTGTGATAGGCCATTTTGAGGTCGCCTCAATACGTTGTGGGCCCTTGCCTGTCGCGGGTACTTGGGCCTCCCACCCGAGTGAGGCACCATTTTTATCGGGAGACCTGGGGAACGCTGGGTGGTAGGAAATTTGTGTCAGCCCCGTGATGCCACATCTTTACCACACAAAAATGTGTGAAAAAAGGGATTTTTTCAGCAAAATGTCAGGTTTGCAGGGGATTCTGGGTAAGAAAACGTTGGGGGATCCACGCAAGCCATACCTCCCTGGAATCCCCCGGGTGTCTACTTTTCAGAAATGTGTGGGTTTGGTAGGTTTCCCTAGGTGGCCGCCGAGCCCCGGGCCAAAACGTCATGGGACCCCCCTTGCAAAACCAGGTCGTTTTGTGATAGGCCATTTTGAGGTCGCCTCAATACGTTGTGGGCCCTTGACTGTCGCGGGTACTTGGGCCTCCCACCCGAGTGAGGCACCATTTTTTTTGGAAGCCCTTGGGGAACGCGGGGTGGGTGGAATTTTGTGGATCCACGCAGATTCCAGAACTTTCCACCACAGAAAAGTGAGGAAAATGTGTTTTTTTTGCCAATTTTTTAGGTTTGCAAGGGATTCTGGGTAACAGAACCTGGTGAGAGCCAGTCAAGTCACCCCATCCTGGATTCCCCTGGGTGTCTACTTTTCAAAAATGTATAGGTTTGCTAGGTTTCCCTAAGTGCCGGCAGAGCTAGGGTTCAAAAACTACAGCTAGGCACTTTGCAAAAAAAGGGTCATTTTTCACTGTGAAAATGTGGTGCGTCCACGTTGCGTTTTGCACTGCTTCCTGTCGCGGGCACTAGGCCTACCCACACAACTGAGGTACCATTTTTTTCGGAAGACCTTGGGGAACGCGGGGTGGGTGGAATTTTGTGGATCCACGCAGATTCCAGAACTTTCCACCACAGAAAAGTGAGGAAAATGTGTTTTTTTTGCCAATTTTTTAGGTTTGCAAGGGATTCTGGGTAACAGAACCTGGTGAGAGCCAGTCAAGTCACCCCCTCCTTGATTCCCCTGGGTGTCTACTTTTCAAAAATGTATAGGTTTGCTAGGTTTCCCTAAGTGCCGGCAGAGCTAGGGTTCAAAAACTACAGCTAGGCACTTTGCAAAAAAAGGGTCATTTTTCACTGTGAAAATGTGGTGCGTCCACGTTGCGCTTTGCGCTGCTTCCTTTCGCGGGCACTAGGCCTACCCACACAAGTGAGGTACCATTTTTTTCGGACGACCTTGGGGAACGCGGGGTGGGTGGAATTTTGTGGATCCACGCAGATTCCAGAACTTTCCACCACAGAAAAGTGAGGAAAATGTGGGGTTTTTTGCCAATTGTTTAGGGTTGCAAGGGATTCTGGGTAACAGAACCTGGTGAGAGCCAGTCAAGTCACCCCATCCTGGATTCCCCTGGGTATCTACTTTTCAAAAATGTATAGGTTTGCTAGGTTTCCCTAAGTGCCCGCAGAGCTAGGGTTCAAAAACTACAGCTAGGCACTTTGCAAAAAAAGGGTAATTTTTCATTGTGAAAATGTGGTACGTCCACGTTGCATTTTGAGCCATTTCCTGTTGTGGGCACAAGGCCTACCCACACAAGTGAGGTACCATTTTTATCGGGAGACTTAGGGTAACACAGAATTGTAGAGCAACTGTTATTACCTATTGACTTTCGATGCATTTCTGCCTTCCAAATGAAAGACAATATGTAAAAAATAAGTCATTTTCAAAAATGACCTATAATTCTCATGCTAGTATGGGTAATCCCAATTTTGGAAATGTGCAAATATCTACTGTTTCTAAAATCTACATTTTGTTCCCATTTCAGAAATACATAGGTGTCTTTCATAACAATTTTTCCATGTATACATTTTCCCAAAATAATTGCTATATACCCGGTACATAATAAAAAAACATTGCAAGATGCTGCTCAGTTATTGGCTCTGGGTTCGTCGGGTTCTTGGTGAACCTACAAGTCCTATATATCCCCACAACCAGAAAGTTCCAGCGGATATAACGGTATATTGCTTTCAAATAGCTGTCATAATTAGAAGAAGTTACAGGTGAAAACGTTGACTCAAATGGCTGTTTTTTCAACTAATTTTCAATTTTTCCTTTATTTAACTGTTAGTTTCTATAAGGAAAACGTTAAGGATCTACACAAATGACCCCTTGCTGAATTCAGAATTTTGTCTACTTTTCAGAAATGTATGGCTTTCCAGGATCCATTATTGGTTTCATACCTATTTCTACCATTAACTGGAAGGAGGTTGAAAGCACAAAAAATAGCAAAAATAGGCTATGTCCCAGAAAAATGCCAAAACTGTGTAAAAAAAGTTGGTTTTCTGACAAAAGTCTGCTTGTCCCTGAAAGCTGGGAAGATGGTGATTTCAGCACCACAACCCCTTTTTTGATGCCATTTGCAGGGAAAAAACAAGACGCTTTCATCTGTAGCCCTTTTTTCGCATTTTTCCCCCCCAAAAAAAACTTTTGCTGTATTTTGGCTAATTTCTGTGTCCCCTCCAGGGGAATCCACAAACCCTGGGTACCTTTACAATCCCCATGATGTTAGAAAAAAAGGACGCAAATTTGGCGTGGATACCTTATGTGGTCAAAAAGTTACAGGGGCCTAAGCGCGCACTACCCCAAATAGCCAAAAAAAAGGCTTAGCACAGGGGGGGGAAAAGGCCTAGCAGCGAAGGGGTTAAAAATTGTTTAAGAAGGTTTACTATTTTTTTAAATAAAATTTATTTTTAATTAGTTGTATGTTTTTCTCTATTTAAAAATATTAAATGGTCCTAGCAGGAATTAATTTTATATTGTAACATGTATTGGTTTTTAAATATTTGTTTGGTGGTTATTTTTTTAATTTAAATTCTTCGAATGTTTATCACACCAACTTTAATTATTATATTTTTTTACAGGAGTTAAAAATTATAAATCTATATGTAGTATTTTTTTAAAAATATTAAGCATTAACTAGTATTCAAATATTAAATAAAAATAATTACTGATACTTGTTATCAAATTTATCAATTAACTCACCACCCTTGAAACCTACAGCCTTCACTTTTTTTGTTTTCAAAATTAATACATCTGTATCAATTTTGAATAAGGTTACAAACGTAGTAATCTGAATGTAATGCTTTTCTACAATATTAAATTACTTCCCACTCTGGGCCTCTATACCCTCAACATCCCATCCCTAAATTATTAATCCCAATTTTTTTCTTAATTTTTATATTTAAAAAAAAACCAGTAGAGTATTCATTAAAATTGCTAAAATATTAATCTGAAAGTAATACTTTTTCTCAATAATAAATTATTCACCACCTTGAGCCCCTATACCCTTTACATCCCATTCCTAATGTGTTAATTCCATGTATATAAATATTACAGAATTAATTTAAAAAGTGCTAAAGTATTCATCTGTAATTTACACTTTTTCTTAATATTTAATTACTCCCAAACCTAGGCCCCTCTACCCTTTACATTCCATTCCTATTTTATTTGTACTAATTTATTTAAATTGATTTGTTTACAATTTAAACCCTAGAGTATTCATTGAGAAAAAAGAAATAATCTGTCCTTAATACCTTCCCTCAATATTAAATTACTCCCAACCCAGGGCCCCTAAGCCCCTAATATCCCATCCCTAAAAGCTACATATCTTTGTGTATTTTTTAATAATAATATTTTTAAAAAAAATATTAATGTATTCATTATGTAGATTAAAATTATCATTATTATTATAAAAGTATTTTGTGAATGAGTATGGGAGTTTTACCAAAGCCCCCTTTCTAAATGTAACCCCCTAAATACTTACCCATATTTAGCATAAACATACTTACCATATACTTACTATATGTGTGGCATAGTCTATCATAGTAAATTAATGCATAGTAAATGCCATTGAGTGGTAAAGACTGCATGATAAATGTACCCCTTGGCAGTTACTGCATTGTAAATGTAGCATACCACCTATGGGGAGGGGAGACATTTAAGCCAGCTGCTGGTAAAGGTGAAGAATTTTCACCAGTGAAGCAAAGAGCAAGGTGAGGAAAAATCGGAACTGATGTCATCACACAGGCTTGCACCTATCATATCAGTGTGGCCGGGATAGGTCTTTAATCTACACAGAAAATCTTTTGAAGTCTTTTTAATATAAATTAATGAGGTTTAGGGAACTCTAAGATGGCAGAGCATTTAAGGACCTGTGAAGAGCATATCAGGGATGGAGAGTAGATTTTGAATACCCACTTTATGTCAGGTGGGGGGACCAACTCTGTCCTGTACTGGCTACAGTCATTTCACAAGTCTTCCCCACTCCCCAAATTTGATTTTCTAGTCTCTAGGGGTAGCTTGGTTCTGAGTTGACTATTAATGGGTGGAGAAGTGTGGAGTGTTGTTACTGTCACAGGAAGAAAGGTGGCAGGTAGGGCCGAGGGAGTTTGCACTGCTGCTGCTATCTATAGTCGGATCGCTTGGCAAATAGATGACGGAAGTGTCAGTCATCCAATTAGAAAGCTTCTCAACGGAAGGAAGTGCAAGCATGAGGCACCACTGCCAAAGACGGGAAAGAGCACTGTAGGCCTATGCTGCACATGTGAGTAAGTTGTTAGCTGGCCATTCCTGCAGCAGGCACAGCTCTGTTAATGACCGAGTTCAACTACTTAGCTGCAGTGGAACACAACTTATTAACTTTCTGGCGTTGACCTCAGTGGGACTGGGTACTCTGGTACATTTCCTAATATTAATTTTCCTTTGGGCTGATGTTTTTTCCAGGACTTAACCTGTGGTGGTATTAATAACTACTGTAAGTGCAAATTTAAATGTCCAAATGTTAGATAATGCATCTTTCAGCCAGTGTTTGTTTCTGTACAGCCTCAGCGTTTTAGAAGATAAGAAAACTGGCTGGGGAACAGGAGAACGTGGTTTTACCAGGGGTGCATAGTGATCAGCTCAGCATTGCCACTTATGTTTCTCCATTCCAGATTTGAACCAGTCCAATAAAACCCTTTACCCTAAGCTTGTAAACATTCATTTGCACAGAATATGACAGTGCAACAAATTACCTTTGAGCACATTTCAGTCCTGATCAAGGGGAGAATCAAAGCAAGTTTTCCTTTTTGCTTTATGAGTACACATGCGGTGCATGGCTGAATTGTAGGGGATGTAGAGTGCACTTTTGTGAGGGAGAGTTGCATAGTTGTTGACTTCTGTGTCCTACATAAATCCTTTGTTGGTATCAACAGCAGCATTATACACTGGAAGTCTTTCATAGGAGATCCCTGCACAGTGACCCCTAAGTGCATCAGTGAGTTTAAAATATGTAACGAAAGAGAAACGATCGGCGTAGCCATCAGTAGTACACAGTGGTGGCTTCTCCAATTTTGGGGTGGTGGGGCAACTTGAACACGGGGGCAGGGGTGAGGGAAAAGTAATTAAGCAAAACACTTACCTGCTCCTGCGTCCGCCCGCTCGGGGCTCCTCTCCCGACGCTGGTCACGCTGCACAGGCTCCCAGGGGGCAATCACGGTGCTGGTCTCATGCTGGTAATACCAGCATAAGAGCAGCACCGTGACTGGCGTGAGCAGGCTGAATTGATGCTCGCTCAGTCCCAGGGAGCCTGGGGCTTTTCTCCATCCCAGCTGTTGCAACGGCCTGCCAAACTGACATGCGCACTTACAAGTGCCCAACACACCTCCCTAAAGTGTGATGCTCGGCAGGATGGCCCCGCCCCCACCCTAACCTCAGCTGGCAGGAGTGAAAAATAAAATGATAACAAAATGGTTTTATTATCATTTTATTTTTCAGTGGGGCGAGACTCCTCCACCATAACGGAGGAGCGGCCCCTGGTAGTACAGTAGGAGCAGTGAGCCCACTGGTGTTAGGATCCAAGGCATCCAAATGATGGCTATTGTTTACTTTCCAGCCAGTGGATAGGGGGCAATTTACCTTGGCTACACCAGGGTTCAACGACACCATTGCTACACCACTGATAAAGTGAAATTCTTCATTTCTACAAATTAAACGCATTTATTAGCAAAGTGCAATTTACAACATTAAATAACGTGCACATTTAACACATGGCTTGCAGTAGGTAATCACCCGTAGAAATTATAAGCAAACATTTGAGTTAACGTGTTGTAATGAATTAAGTTAGCCTAAATATTAATGGAATTTTGAATGATGACTTTACACGTTTCAGGCTAATAGGCCTGTTCATGCGTTCATGCAGTTGCTTTGCATGAGATGTTTTTTTTCCCCACTGCAGGTGATGTATTTATCTGGAAGTTTACAGCTAGCTAGTGAATAGGCACCTGTTATGTATTAGACAACTGATACCTCACCGGGAGAGGAATATGCCAAGAAGAGCGATTCGTGGGAAGAGCTGTCTGAACCACAAGATTCTGTTCAGGGTAACAACTCAAGGACATAGCCATGCATGAACTATATTCAAACAGAACCCAATGCTCAATTCCTGGCTCCAAGGGCAGGGTAAATATTATCATTAGAAAAAAAACCTTGGCAACCTCACTCATTTCCAAAAGCTGCTAAGTCATACATCATTCATGCATGAATGGTCATTCACATTTTATTATTATACATTTCCAGTCTTATGCGAATACATCAAATGATACATTGTATGTCATTTATTTCAATCTAGATAAACATTTTAAATATTCTCATTCCAGGTTAACATAAGAAAACCCATTAATTAATATAAAACACACTCATCAATCATACAATATCTCTCATACCACTCTGTACATACCCATTCATACCCATTCATCCTTCCATACAATAAAACAACTTAAGGGCATTTCAATACTGTAGGTCTTGAGCATATACAGCATTTCACTTTGTTTCAATTAAACCCTTATTATTAATTTCTTCATTACTCACAATAACTTTTGGAATCATAACATATATTCTATCTGTTTGTCCTAAAGATCACATGTTAATAATTCACAGTAAAACGTTAGCAACTTGATTTGTTCATATTTCTGTGGCTAAAGTAAATTCTCTTCAGCACGCGTTTCGGCTGTGTACGCCTTCTTCAGGAATGCCACAATTCAAGACCCCACATAAATTCACTTGACCTGAAAAGACATCCGCATAATTGCTGTTGGACCACACATGAACACATACTTCCATTTTCCAAGTAGTCTACAGTGTAATAGAGGGCCATCCCCTGTGATCATGCCAGCACCACAAACGTGAACTTTCTTTTCCAGTGAAACACCAAGTGACACATATACTTCTTTATATCCCATTTCGACTTCCCTACACACCACTTGTGCATTTGTCACTTCCGGTGCATAGGTATACCCGAAGTACTTCTTTTCCCACCAGTATTGATTAGTGGTTAGCTTACCATGTGAATTGTTATTCCTCCAGATGACCACTTGACATTAGTTTATTCACTTGCTCGAAAGCAGGAAGTTTTGTCTAGAAAAGATAAATATTCCAATTTCAATTCCTGCTCAGGTACAACTGTCTAAAAGGTGACACACAGTGCTTTATAAAGCTCCAAACTAAGGGGCCTATTACGATGGCGGTCGGGAAACCTCCCCGACCGCCATGGTAGCGGGAAAAGACCGCCCGCATGTACCGCGACATCACCGCCGGTCGAATTACGATGACCCGCTGTCGAAATCCGACCGCAGCGGTCTGATCGCGGGCATTAACATTGCGGCGGTTGCTGCTGCCCGCAGCACCGCCGCGATGCCGAAAGGAGCATGTCCTGCATCACCCTGCACTGCGTGGCAGGCACTGCACAGTGCCTGCCACCTGGTACAGGGAAATGTAGGGGGGGACCATGGGTACCCCCCAGTGCACCCACACCCCCCCAACACATTGGGGGCCCACAACGGGCCTCCGGAAGACAATCACTGCATGCCTTTCAATGGCGGTCTGACCGCTGAGGAAAGGCTGGCTACTGCCGGCATCATAATCCTGCCGGCGGAGCCTGCTCTGCACCGCCACCATTATCCCGGTCCTGCTCCGTCCGCCAGGCAGGAGTGCGGATGGCAACCGGCGGTAAAGCGGCGGTCGGAATTTCCCACCGCCGCGGTCACCACCGCCATCCTAATGTGACCGGCGGTTTTCCTGGTTGCGATGGCGGGCGGATGTCCACCGCCGGTACGGCGGGCGCCACCGCCGGCCCGGCGGTGGACATCCGACCGCCATCGTAATAGACCCCTAAATATAGAAATGTAGATTTATTTTGGACATGAGAAATAGTGAATCAGAGGGTCACTTGTGATATCACTGAGCATAGGGTCAAGGGCTTCTGCCAATATGTAATTTTCATGCATTCATTTTTTTAGTCTTTTCAGAAACAGTTGCAATTAATTACTTCAATTGCGTGTTTGTTACTGAATATTCATCTCAGTTACTTCAACTTCTAAGCGGTTAATTGGTGAAGACCGGTGAAGTAGATATCTGTATTTACATCTGACTAAATAGTATTTTTGTCCCTGCTCGCTTTAATTAACTGGATACTGTGCGACACTTCACTTCAGTATGTATTTTGAGGATCAGTGAAGAACAGTATAGATCGTATTGTGTGAGATAATTGGTTTGCCTTATGTCAAAGTTGCCCAGAGGGTTTTGCAACAATTTTGCCTGTCATGCCATATTGTAAACTAACAAAGATGCATTATAAACATTTTAATGAAGGTATTGGTTGGTTTGCCCTTTCCATTTTCGTGTAGAGCATAAGGCAGATGAAATGTCTGTATTTTTTTTTATTGTCAAGAAAAACAATATGAAAGCCAACCTGGTTATCTCAA
The DNA here is from genome assembly GCA_963921515.1 of Calotriton arnoldi. NCBI lineage: Eukaryota > Metazoa > Chordata > Amphibia > Caudata > Salamandridae > Calotriton > Calotriton arnoldi. Next base: position 521,081 of record CAWUFW010012425.1, read on the forward strand.
AAATCGTACTACAATGCAGAATCTGTATTAATCTATTTTTAATTTCGGGATATTTGCTAAATGTTTCTTTCTCAAAAGAGTAGGTTGCCCCCCCCTCTCCCCCGATACCTCAAGGCAGCGGGACTGAAGGCGAAGGAACCAAACAAAGAGGCAGAATATACAACTTTAATTTACAGCATTTTATCGTCTGGTAAACTGGAAACTAAACAGCCGTGTATGCACAGCAATGACTTTTCAAGCCGCCTTTTGCTTAGACGACAAAAGCAACATGACACCCTTGTACATTTTCCAAACAAAGAACCGATAGACAGACAACCATGCTAGTGTTTTACATTTAACATTTGGATTTTAACCTTAAGCTCATGTCATGAGAACAAATACCAGATCTTTCACTGTTGGCATGCGCTGGATAATGGGTGTTGCTCTTTTATCTAGCTAAATACCCTTTCTGCCTTTGGTTTAATCCTTTTGTATGTTGTCTTTGTTTGGGACGCATCCTGTAGGCGTTGAGTTCCTGTAGTCCTCTTTTGTTTTCACCCAGAAAGAAATTCAGTATCTTTTTTTTTTTCTTACAGTGGTGGGCCTAGTAGTGCAGGCTCATATCTTGGAGTCCTGAAATTCTCTTGGAGTGCTTTTTAAAACAAGCATTGGAAAAGCATATAGGTCATGCCTGTGCAGGAGTTATTTGCTTCGCCAGTGTGTTTTACCCATGTTGTACACCAGTGTGGCTGCTGTTCACCATGGCTAATAGTTAGTGGCATAGAGGAAAGTGGTGTGGAGTGTCGTAAAGGAGAGTGGTGTGGAGTGGGGTAGAGTGGAATGGCGAAGAGTGAAGTAGAGTGTCATAGAGTGCAGTGGCATAGAGTGTTGTGTATTGGAGTGGCATAGTTTGGAGTCGTGTAGAGTGGCGTACAGTGGAGTGGCATAGAGTTGAATGGACTGGTGTAGAGCATTGGCATAGAGTGTTACAGAGTATAGTGGCGTAGAGTGCAGTGGTTTAGAGTTCAACGACATTGAATTCAGTGGCGTACAATGCAGCATTGTAGAATGCAGTGGTGTGGATTAGAGTACTGCATAGTAGAGTGCAGTGGTGCAGAGTGGAGTAGCGTTTAGTTCAGTGGCATAGAGTGCAGTGGTGGAGAGTAGAGTGGCGTAGAGTAGAGTTACAGAGATTGTAGGGGCATAGAGTGGTGCAGAGTGGAGTGGCATAAAATGTAGTGGTATAGAGTGGAGTGATGCAGAGTGCGGTGGTGTAGAGTGCAGTGATGCATATTAGAGTGGCATCGAGTGCATTTGAATAGAGTGCAGTAGTGCAGAGTACAGTGGCGTAGAGTTCAATAGTGGAGAGTGTAGTTTTGTAGTATAGAGTGGCGTAGAGTGCAGTGGTGTAGAGTGATGTAGAGAGCAGTGGAATAAAGTGCAGTGGTGCAGAGTAGAGTGCAGTTGCGTAGAGTGCGGTAGCATAGAGTAGAGTGGATTTGAGAGCAGTGGCGTGGAGTGGCGCAGAGTGGATTAGAGTGACGTAGAGTGCAGTGGCATAGAGTAGATCAGTGGTCTCCAACCTTTTCTGTAATGAGAACTACTTCTGATCATTTAAAATCATCGTGAGCTACTGAAGCCCAAGTAACTCGTTCATTGTTACCAGACACCTCCCCGCCCAGCTTCATTGACTTTAAACCTAATGTCCATAGAGCCCAATATTATGGTTCGAACAAAATACTGTGACTAGGGGTACAATGATGGACTACCATGTGCGTCAGTGAGTGCATGGTCTGTGGGGATGTATGAACATGTGTGTTAATGAATGGATATATGTGTAAGGGTGACTGAGCGCCTGTTTCGTATGCACTTGTGGCACATGACATACCTTTCGCCATATGGAGCAGCGTTACATGTACAACACAAACATACAACCATTTTATTTAAATGGGAGAAATGTAAAGTGCAGAAAAAAGTTGTGCAAATATTTTCATATTAAGCAGCATTTTTCTGCACTTGATGGAACATTTTTCTGCACTTTTCAGTTACAAATATGGCAGCATGTCTACCAGACAATGGGAGCAAGATGCCAGCTGGGTGTAGATGCAACACTTTGAAATGGGTGAAAATTCAAAGAGTTAACTTGATGTTTATATAAATTATATAAAACTCACCATTTTAATTTTCTCCTGTGTCAAAGTCTCTTTACAAATGGCAGGCATATTACTCCCAGAGGCCTGTAGACATGGTGGCATATTTATAACAGGAGAATACAATCATTTGTTTAAATGTGGGGAATTTAAAGTGAAGAAACATGCTTTATAAAACAATAGGATTTAATTGGCTTAATTGAAAGTAGAGAAAAACAGTATAGACAATGACTGTATTTTTTAGTTATAAATATGGCACTGTGTCTACCAGCCACTGGGAGCAAGAGGCCTGCTGTTTGTGACACTCTGAAAAGGGAGAAAATTCAAATGAAGAGTTAACTTAATGAGTAAGTTAACTCTTCATTTAAATTTTCTCTCATTTAAAAGTATTCAGAAATATCATTTTGTTCTCATGCTCCAATATTGAGCTAAGAAGGATTTTTATGTAGGAATTAAATACCTTAGTGGTTCAGTTCTGAACCTCAGTGACCCACATGGTTCATAAATCTGAGTGGAGCACAGCTCGTTATCAGGCTCTGCTATCTGCAGCCTGATAATGTATAATAAACATAGCCTTTCCTTAACTTTAAACTGTAACACCTATTTATTGCAGTTCTTAGTTAAAAATGAACTCAAGGCTGAGAGCTACTCTGAAAGTTTCTGCGAGCTACTGGTAGCTCGGGATCAACTGGTTGAAAACATCTGAAGTACATTGTTTCAGAGTAGAGTGAAGTGGCGTAAAGTGGAGTGGTGCAGGGTAGAGTGAAGTGCTGTAGTGTAGAGTGATATAGAGTGTAATGGCATAGAGTAAAGTGGTGTAGAGTGCAAAGGTATAGAGTGCAGTGGTTCATAGTAGATTAGAATGGCATACAGTAGATTGACATAGAGTGCAGGGGTGTAGAGTTGAGTGGTACAGAGTGGAGTGGCCTAGACTGGAGTGGTGTAGAGTGCAGTGGCAAAGAGTGCAGTGGTGTAGAGTAGAGTGGCGTAGAGTATATTGGCAAACAGTAGAGTGGTGCTTAGTGGAGTAGAGAGGCATAAAGTGAAGTGGCGTAGAGTGCAGTGGCATGGAGTGAAGTGGCATAGAGTGGAATGGTGCAGAGTAGAGTACAGTGCAGTGTCGTGGAGTGGCGTAAAGTGGAGTGGCACAGAGTAGAGTGCAGTGGCATGGAGTGGTGCAGAGTAGAGTGGAGTGGCATAGAGTGGAATATGCATGGTGCGGTAGCACACTGCTATCACAGACAACACATTTTCAATTGAAATGACCATTACATGTGCACAGGCATACAGTTCTACAAATATAACTATACAGCACACAAACGATAAAGTTTGGAAATGTCATCACCTAGTATATGGATTTGTTTTTGATCATATTAAATTATTTGTTTCAAACACATTTCAGAATTACCAAAAAATGTGCTTCATTTGTGTTTTCCTAATTCTGATATAGTCTGAAATAATTGCACAGTTCATTTAAATGTTGTTGTCTGCTACAAAAAGAAAACTTTTCTACCCCCAGTATTCAGCACGATCATCACATAAATCCTTTCACTTTAAAGGCAGGGAAAGAAAAGTAAACACCAAGCTCCCTCGAAAGACAGAGCCTGACATTTGACCATTGTCTTTGAATGCACAGCAAATGTGACAAAATAAGAACAAGATTTACAGGCCTGTTTACAGAAAGGAGCACTCGTGGAAGAATACAAGGAGAGGCAGTGTGAAAAGGCTTGCTCCTTGGGTGGGATGAAGTCATGCTGGACATCTTAAAACAAAAAATAGCCAGCAAATAGAAAGCCAGAAAATGTGAGTTACAAACAACAAAGCCAATGGTAAGCAACAGGCAGAATGCACTCTCAGGGAAACTTTCTGAAAGTGTCACCAAGATGTTTTAGCAAACCAGAAACCTTTGCTGTCTGGTAGGCATTGACCTAAAAACACACAGGGATTTTGTGCTCTTGCAGCTGTCCTGCCCCAGTTAAGAGTTGTGTAGGAGTCACAGGTCCTCCCTTATCAACCCTTGCTGATTTGTGAAGCGGTGTCAGTTCAGTCCTCTTTTCTCCACGAGTCACATTCAGAGATCATCCTTTCCTATAAATTTTTAGGAGAATGGGAAGGGATGAAGCTCTTAGGTCATCTTTCTTTTATAGTGTACACATACAGGAATTTGTGTTTCATTTTCAACAAAATAGAAGTTGTGACCAAGTGTGTTGGTTCGATTTCTCCTTGTTAGTATCTCTTCTTTAGAGTTTAGGGGGCTGCATCTGTTGCAGTATTTCGAGAGAGGTCAACAGAAACCTTTTTGTGCCAATGCCCATCTCTACTGAGAAGTTGAAGGATGCTACAGTTGCATATATCATTCCTTCAGGTTGTTGTTTTCAGTAATAGGCACCTTTACACCTGGCTTGCCACTTGCCTGTGGCCTCCAGTTCCTGCTTGTTCCAGACTGATTCAGTGACACTGCAGCTGCCTGGGTTTTCCCGCTGGGATTTTCGCAAGCGGGTTTTCCCACTTTCCCGCCAACAGAAGCCCCACCCACCCCAGGACCTACTTAATGCAGGCCGCAATGCGACTGCACAGCAGATGCACGCACACCAAAGGCAAGCCTGTCTGCATCCGTCTGCGCTTGGACCATGCCCAGCACCATGACCCCTTGCCCTCCCGCCCCTTAAAGATACACCATTGCCGAGCTCTACACCCTCGACCCCAGACACCACAACTAGCACTGCCACAACTAACACTGCCACCACTGCACCGACATGCTCCACGGTAGGACCTTTCACTGACACCCACTGCCACTGCACATACATCAGCCCACTGACCAGCCCCACCCTGAACCCACCACAGACACCACCTGAACAAACAAAAAGAATTCAGATGTGCCCTTCTCAACACACACTCACTATATAAGCATTCCACTGAATTATGGGACCTCATCGCATCCCTCGCACCCAACATCATCTTCCTCCCTTAGACCTGCTCAAACCCACATCCACCCAAGACATTGCCCCAGTGATTCGTGAGGGATATAAAATCCCTCATCAGGACCACATCAAAAGCCAGGAGGAGGAACAGCCATCATCCACAAAGAGACCATACAGTGTACCACCACCACCGACAATACCACCACCTCCATGGAACATCTCAACTTCAAGCTCCACACAGACGACAAGACAATCATCAGAGGCACCCTCGCATACCGACCCCCAGGCCTGCGCTCCAGCTTCTGCAACACCATTGCAGACTTCATTGCCCCCCTAGCCTTAGACTCCAAGGACTACATCTTCCTCAGTGACCTAACTTTTCACATCAACAACCCCAACGACAAAAACAGCGCACACCTCCACAACAGTATGAGCAGCCTTGAAGTAACCCTGATCTTTCACGACCCTACACACACCGCAGGTCGCATGTTGGACCCAATTTTCACCTCCAGCAACCGCGTCAAATACAGCCATGTCACAGAACTCACATGCAGCGATCACTCCATCTTCCACTTCGACATTTCTAGCTCTTGCACTGCTACCCCCAAGAGAAGCAACGCCCCCCACCAGAGGTGGAACAAAATCTCAGAGACAAGCTGGGTGAATGCCCGCAACACCTTCAACCCTGCTACCGCCACCAACTTCGAACACGGAGTGAAAAACTTCAATGCCTGGATCACCAATTGCGCAGACAGCATCTTCCCCATCAAGACCAACATCCTGAGAAAATCCTTCAAAATGGCCAGCTGGTACTCGCAGGAATTCAGAACAGGGAAACAAGACAGCAAACAGTTGGAGAGGAGAAGGCGTACCAGCAAGGACACCTCCAACAGGGCAGCCTTTAAGACCTCTCTCAACCTCTAACACCTTCTGCAGAGGGCACCAAAGAAGACAGCCCTTGCTGCATGCATCGAAACCAGCGCAAACAATACCAAGGAACTTTTCAACATCGTTAAGGAATTCTCCAACCCAAATGCCAGTGACAACCTCGCCCACTTCTTCCATGATAAGACAGCAACCATATACTGAAACTTCAAACCCCAACCCATACCTACAGACTTCCTCAACAGATATGCCACCACCGTAACCGACACAAACCACACACTGACCACCTGGAACGTCCTCTCCACCCAGGACACCACCTCCACCATGAAATCCATCCACTCGGGAACTCTAATAGACCCATGCCTGCACCACATCGTCAACCTCGGACGCCAAAGGATCGGCCAGGAACTCACCACCCTACTCCACACCTCTATCACCACCACAACATTTCCCGTTGCCGGGAAACAAACCGAAGTCAGACCACTATTCAAAAAACCCTCCACCAACCCCAGCGAACTCAAAAACTACTGTCCAATCTCCCTGCTCCCATTCCCAGTGAAGGTAATGGAAAAGATCATCAACAATCAACTCATGACACACCTGAAGCAGAACCAGCTACTCGGCGCCTCCCAATCTGGTTTCCACAGCAATCACAGCACTAAAACCGCCCTGATTGCAGCCACCAACGACATCCGAACCCTCCTCGATTGAGGAAAAACAGCAGCTTTGATCCTCCTTGACCTCTCGGCAGCCTTTGACATCATATCCTACACACACTGATCGAAAGACTCCACCACATTGGCATCCCGAGGGATGCACTCAGAAGGATCACCTCCTTCCTCACGTGAAGAACCCAGAGGATCCACCTCCCACCACTCACCTCTGAACCCAAGGAGATCACCTGCGGTGTCCTCCAGGGCTCATCCATCAGCTCCACGCTCTTCAACGAATATATATGGCCCCACTGGCCAACATTGTCAGATCCCATGGTCTCAATATAATTTCCTACGCAGCTGATACACAACTCATCCTCTCACTCACCAACGACCCCACCACCACCAGAGTCAACTTCCACAGATGCATGACAAATGTCGACAACTGGATGAGGAACAACTGCCTGCAGCTGAACACAGACAAGATGGAAGTACAGCTCTTTGGCAACTGCAACACATGGAATGACTCCTGGTGGCCATCAGACCTAGGCCCACACCCACTCCCTCCAACCACACCAGAAACCTCAGAATCATCATTGATAACAAGCTCACCATGAAATCACAGATCAACGCCATCTCCTCCACCTGCTTCTTCACTCTGTGCATGCTACATAAGATCTTCAAGTGACTACATATACACATGAGACACACCTTGACACAAGCCCTCATCACCAGCCGACTGGACTACAGCAATGCCATCTATGTAGGAATCGCTGCACACCTTCTACAGAGACTTCAGACCATACAGAATGCCGCAGACAGACTCATCCTTGGGCTTCCCCGACGAACCCATATCACACCCCACCTCAGGAAACTCCACTGGCTCCCCATACAGAAGAGATGCCAATTAAAGCTGCTGACCCACACACCAGGTTCTACACAACGAAGGACCTGTCTAAATTAACCACCGCCTGGGCTTCCACCAACCATCGAGAAGACTTCGCTCTGCCTTCCTTTCAATTGCCCATATTCCCCACATCTTCCAAAGCAGAAGTGGAAGACTCTCCTTCTCCCATATTGCAGCAAAGACCTGAAACAGCCTCCCCATGCACGTCCGGAACATCACCTCACTTCCGGAATTCCGAATGGCCCTCAAGACCTGGCTGTTCAAATAAGCCTATGGGGCCTGCAAGTGCCTGGATATCTTATCAGGTGATTAGCTGCAATTTATAAATCCTGATTGATCAGTGGTTTGGGTCTTAACCCCTGACATGTGTCTGATGGCCTCACTCCCTCCCCAGTGCATCTGTCGCCAATTGGCCAACACTGGGGAGGGTAAGAAAGGTTCCGTTGGTCCTTTGCACCAGAGGGTTTCATTTTTATCCCCCAGGCTTGGGCTGCTTGGGAAGTGCTTCCTGGGCTGCTTCAGAACAGCTTCTCGAGCAGCCTGTGATTTTTTTTTTTGTAATGACAATCAGCGTGCACATTTACTGAATCAGTGCTCAGGGGCATATCTGAGCACTGATTCTTTTGGGAGAGGTATCGTTGGAATCTCTGCCTTCCAATGGTACCTCTCCCAGTGGATTCCTGTTTGGGGATTGCCACAGGGAAGCGATATACAAGCTGGGATTCACCCACTAGCAACAAGGGATGGTGGAGAGGTCCCATAGGCACGGGCATGTGCTCCTCCAACTCTCCAAATTTTCAGTTTTGCTGCCCCCCCCCAGGAGCAGATGGAGGCTATGACCTGTGATCTGCCCACCCGGAGAGGAGAGAAAGCCCACTAGGCACCAGTGATTTTTAAAAAATAAACATGTACGGGTGGGTGGCTGCCCATCAGGGCATGGCCAGGCCCCCATCCCCAATATATAGGGAACAACTTTTCTGCCCCCCCCCGGATGGCAGATGGGGTGATTGCCACCGATATGCCCACCAGGGGGCAGAAAACCCATTAGACACACCAGGGGAGCAGATGGGGTGATTGCTACTGATCTGCTCCAACAGGGGGCACAAAACCCACTAGACACCATGGATTGTTTTTAATAAAAATATAGGGGTGCAGGCTGCCCACCAGGGCATGGCCATGCCCTCACCTCCAATATATATGGAACAGCCTTTCTGCCCCTGGGGGGGGCAAATTGGGTGATTGCCCTGATCTGGACTCCTGGGGCCAGAAAGCCCACTAAACACCAGGTTTTTTTTTTAAATATAGGGGTGAGGCAACAGTCTTTTTGCCCCAAGGGGCGGATGGTGGTGATTACCCCAGTCTACCCCATTAGGGGGCAGAAAGCCCACTAGACATCAGGGTATTTAAAAAGAAACTTTGGGGTAGTGGCTGCCTACCATGGGCATGGCCATACCCCACCCCAGAAGGGGCACAGACACTCTTTCTGCCCCTTTGGTGACAGGTAAGGGTGTGATTACCCCCCAATCTGCCCCCTCAGGACAGAAAGTACACTAGATACCAGGAAAACAAACATAGGGGAGGGAGCTGCTCGCCATGGGCATGGTGAAGTTGCACCCTAAAAAGGGCTCAACAGTCTTTCTGCCCTCACTTGGGGTGAATGGGGGCAATTACCCTCAATCTGCTTCCCCGGGGGGCAGAAAGTCCACTGTCAAGAGTAGCTGTATTTATGCAGTATTGTTTTGAGGGGCGGGACTCCTTGAGGATGGGCCTATGCCATCCCCACCTCGGGCCCAATAGATTTTATGACCTCCCTAGGTGGTTGGATAGGGGCATTCACTTCCAATCTGCCCCCTGGAGGGCAGAAAGCACATTAAACACCAGGGATTTTAAAATTGCACTAAAACAAACAAAATGAGGTGACTGCCTGGCCTGGCATTGAACGATACCCCTTCCCCAGAAGAGGCAATAGTGTATTTCTGCCCCCCGCAAGGGCAGATAGGAAGTTTGTCTCAATTGGGGAGGTTACCCCACCCAAATCTGTCCCCTGGGGAGGTTAGAGAACCCACTAGACCACAGGCATTTTGCATTTGGGGCAAAAGAAAAGGATGTGGGTGTTGTACTCTGCATTGAGCCACACCCCCAGCCCAAAAGGGACAAACCAATCTTCCCGCCCCTCCCCAAGGGTAGGCTGGGAGTTTGCCCCCAATTTGCCTCAGTGAGAGACAGAAAGCCACTTAAACACCAGGAAATTCAAAATGGCGCCACAACAAACAAAAGGAGGTGGTGGCCTACCCTGTCATTGAGCCATACTCCTGCCCCAGAAGGGGCAATAGCATCTTTCTGCCCTCCCCCCAGGAACAGATAGGACATTTGTACCAATTGGGGCTGTTGACTCAAATCTGCCCCCGGGGGGGGTAGAAAGCCCACTAGACACCAGGAATTTTGCATTCGGAGCAAAAGAAAGGGGTGCGGGCACTGCACTCTGGGATCGGCCACACCCCCACCCTAAAAGGGACAAACCAATCTTTGTGCCCCTCCCCAGAGGAAGACTGCTGGGGGTTTGGCCCCAATTTGCCCCCAGGAGCAGAAAGCCCAGTGGGTGACAGGACAATTATTTTATTTAACACAAAAAAATGATATTATTATAAAACATAAAAACTGTCAATACGCATGTAAATCCCTACTAATATCTTAATTCCTTAACAATAAAAAACAAAATTTAAAAAAACAAATCTATCCATAAAAAATACAAATTAATTAAAACGCATTTTTAATTAACTAAAGTTTACTACATTAAAAATTAAATGATAATCCACAGATCCTGCATGAGCAATCTCGTTCACCTCTCAGTGCCAGTGCCAGACTCTGATGCAGTCCAGTAATCAAGTGTGGAACAATAGCAGCAAAATGTCTCCAGGATACAAAATCACCTTTATTGTGTGAACTGTGATGCGTTTTGACTCATAACCAGCCTTTGTCAATCCTAATAAAATGCTCATTTTCCTAATATGCCACCAAAATAAACATCAAAGAAATACTCTCTATACAGCACAGTCCTTACAATCCACCTTAATTCATTGTATATAATAAAGAGTCTGAACTATAATATAAACAGAAATGTAACTGTATACAATAGGTTGTTGATCATGATCATAAAAAGAAGACAAATTTATTCTCATCAGAAACCAACGCCCATATTGATTATCACAGTGAAAATATATCAAACTAAGTATATTTCATAATTGATGGACCTTTTAAGAATTTACCGAGTGTTTTAAAGTTGCCAAAGTGCTAAAATTGAATCCCATTTTGAGTAAAAGAGTTCCATAATAACTGCTTTCAGACATCATGATATATATATATATATGTATATATATATATATATCACTTGTACAAAACCCGGAAGTGCGGAGCTTCAATCGCGGCGGTCCCAGAAGGGTTCCGGTAACCCTTACATCCAAGACAACTCTCTCCGTTTCAAGAAAAGAACTTCCAGGACACCCACCTAAGGCGCTACCTTGCCTGAATAAATGAATGAAGGATTCCTGGGTGTCCTGGAAGTTCTTTTCTTGAAACGGAGAGAGTTGTCTTGGATATACATTGACAAAGCCAGAGTGGCGAAACGGGTCTGTCAGCGCTGAGAGGGGTTCTACACGAATAAAAAGAAAATTACTCACGGACTCGAGTGTGCTCCTGTTTTGTGTCGGCTGACACAATTCTGGTCTCTGACTGTTTGTGCTGGGAAACGCGGCTCACCACTGCGATAGGAGGCACCCAGGGCGTGTGGCTGCGATGACGGTGAACTCTAGTATTTGTATATATATATATATATATATATATATATATATATATATTATCTACTGGCGGTCGCCAGTAGATAGTTATAGTTAGGACCTATTTTCCATAGGAAATCCACGACATTCTATTTGAAATAACTCTCTTGCCGGTTGACGAATCTTCGCGAAATTTTCAAACTTTATGGCCCGCTCCGGTCCGCTCCTACCCTGAAAGTCTCGGGGTGATTCATCAAGCGGGGGCCAAGAAAAAAGGGGGTCCCAAAACGTGTTTTCCCCATTCATTTTCCCATAGGAAACTTTAGACACGGCTACAGCCCGAACTGCTGAACGGAATTACACCAAATTTGGCAAAGAGGTAGTTCTTGGTTCAGAAAGAACCCTTTTGTTAAATGGTGTAAATCCGTTCAGTAGTTGCGGAGAAATTAAAAAAATAAGAGTCAAAAAATCAATTTCCCATAGGAAACTTTATGCAAGGCTACAGCCCGAACTGCTGAACGGAATTACACCAAATTTGGCAAAGAGGTAGTTCTTGGTTCAGAAAGAACCCTTTTTGTTAAATGGTGTAAATCCGTTCAGTAGTTGCTGAGAAAATCAAAAGTAAAAACACATATATATCTGGGCGGAGCCTAACCACACATGTCATCGTGAGATCTGATTGGCTGTCAGCACTTCATCCTGGAATTGCTGGCAGCCATCTTGAGACCAATATACATGATAGTACCCCATTGAAATGCCTTGTAGTGAATCAAAGATTTTGAGGGTTACCAAAAGGAGAACTATTAAGGGTGATAACAGACTTTAGTTACATTAGAATTCATTTGTTGATGGTACCATACTAATTTCAGGAATTGTGGTGTGTTCTAAGGTGATTTTACCCTGTGAAAAACCTTCTGCTGGGATATCATGAATCATGTTTGAGAGAAAACTATTTTCACATGCTTGTCCCATACAGTTTTGGAAGGTGCTCCAGAAGCTAAAATGAGAGCATATTTTCTGTAAATTCACATTATCTTTCTCAGTCATGTGAGAATGAAGTCTGACATTCTCAGTAAAACATGTACATCCAACAAGGGCAGAGACTGTCAGTTGATTCCTTTGTGTTCTACTGCAGCTTCCCAGAGTGTTCGAAAGAACAACTAGAGTGCTAACAGCCTTACTTATGACAAAAGTATGGCACACCTGAAGCCATCTTGATTGGAATAAACTGGTAACACTTAAAACATTTAATTTAAAAAGGAACAAAATGATGGGGTTCATTTTGTCATAGAAATTATGGTTAGTGCTATAGAAAGAAAAATTAGGACATGTTTCAAGTGAGATCTCAAATATCTTCCTGTTATATTTCAACAGGAGCAGCCTGTCAGTTGATGCCTTTGTGTTCTACTGCAGCTTCCCAGAGTGTTCTAAAGAACAACTAGAGTGCTAACAGCCTTACTTATGACAAAAGTATGGCACACCTGAAGCCATCTTGATTGGAATAAACTGGTAACACTTAAAACATTTAATTTAAAAAGGAACAAAATGATGGGGTTAATTTTGTCATAAAAATTATGGGTAGTGCTGTAGAAAGAAAAATTAGGACATGTTTCAAGTGTGATCTCAAATATCTTCCTGTTATATTTCAACAGGAGCAGCCTGCCAGTTGATGCCTTTGTGTTCTACTGCAGCTTCCCAGAGTGTTCTAAAGAACAACTAGAGCGCTAACAGCCTTACTTATGACAAAAGTATGGCACACCGGAAGCCATCTTGATTGGAATAAACCGTTAATACTTAAAACATTTAATTTAAAAAGGAACAAAATGAGGGGTTCTTTTTTAAATAGAAATTATGGTTAGTGCTGCAGAAAGAAAAATGAGGGCATGTTTTAAGTGAGATCTCAAATCCTCTTCTATTTCATTAGAAAATTCTGACATGCAGACTGAAACAATCACTTTCAATACCAGCAGCAGACTTCCAGTTAACTCCCTGGTGAGCAGTAGCTTTAGTACAGTGATCTAATGAGCAACTAGAGTGCTAACATTCTGAATTTATGGCAAATGTGAGACACATCTGAATGCCTTCTTGATGGAATCAAAGTAAAAAACTGAAAGCATTTCCTACTGAGGAGACTGCAGTAAATGAGGAAATTAGGAAACTTCATAACAAAGAAGTCTTCCAAGATGGCCACCAGAGAAAAAAGAGCCCAAATGTAGCACAAATATTACCCAGATGTAGCCCACATATAGCCCAATGACAAAAGTGTGCAAAACACTTTTTATTTTTAGTTTTTTGCAGTCTTATGTAGTGCAGACTGGTCAGGTATTGGAGCGTTGCATCTTAAAACATGACCCCCTACACTACAAAAACACTACTGCACTACTCTAAACCCTAAAACACTACCCCAGCACGACTCCCTACACTACACAAGCACCACTGCACTATCCTAAACCCTAAAACACTACCCCCAGCATGGCCCCCTACACTACACAAACACCACTGCACTACCCTAAACCCTAACACACTACCCCCAGCACGATCCCCTACACTACCCAAACACCACTGCACTAACCTAAATCCTAAAACAATACCCCCAGCACGACCCCCTACACTACCCAAACACCACTGCACTACCCTAAAACATGACCCCCTACACTACACAAACACCACTGCACTACCCTAAACCCTAAAACACTACCCCCAGCACGACCCCCTACACTACACAAGCACCACTGCACTACCCTAAACCCTAAAACACTACCCCCAGAACGACCCCCTACACTGCCCGAACACCACTGCACTGCCCTAAACCTTGAAACACCAGCCCCTGCACGACCCACTACACTGTTCGAACACCACTGCACTGCCCTAAACCCTGAAACACCACCCCCAGCACGACCCCCTACACTGCCCGAACACCACTGCACTGCCCTAAACCCTGAAACACCACCCCCTTCACGACCCCCTACACTGCCCGAACACCACTGCACTGCCCTAAACCCTGAAACACCACCCCAGCACGGCCCCCTACACTGCCCGAACACCACTGCACTGCCCTAAACAATGAAACACTATCCCCTGCAAGACCCCCTACACTGCCCAAACACCATTCCACTGCCCTAAACCCTGAAACATCACCCCCAGCAAGACCCCCTACACTGCCCGAACACCACTGCCCTAAACCCTGAAACACCACCCCCAGCACGACCCCCTACACTGCCCGAACACCACTGCACTGCCCTAAACCCTGAAACACCACCCCCAGCACGACCCCCTACACTGCACGAACACCACTGCTCTGCCCAAAACCCTGAAACACCAGCCCCAGCACGACCCCCTACACTGCCCGAACACCACTGCACTGCCCTAAACCCTGAAACACCAGCCCCAGCACGACCCCCTACACTGCCCGAACACCACTGCACTACCCTAAACCCAGAAACACCACCCCCAGCACGACCCCCTACACTGCCTGAGCACCACTGCACTGCCCTAAACCCTGAAACACCAGCCCCAACATGACCCCCTACACTGCCCAAACACCACTGCACTGCCCTAAACCCTGAAACACCAGCCCCAGCACGACCACCTACACTGCACGAACACCACTGCACTGCCCTAAACCCTGAAACACCAGCCCCAGCATGACCCCCTACACTGCCCGAACACCACTGCACTGCCCTAAACCGTGAAACACTAGCCCCAGCACAACCCCCTACACTGCCACAACACCATTGCACTGCCCTAAATCCTGAAACACCAGCCCCAGCACAACCCCCTACACTGCCCGAACACTACTGCACTGCCCTAAACCTTGAAACACCACCCCGTGCACGACCCCCTACACTGCCCGAACACCACTGCACTGCCCTAAACCCTGAAACACCACCCCCAGCACGACACCCTACACTGCACGAACACCACTGCACTGCCCTAAACCCTGAAACACCATCCCCCCTGCACGACCCCCTACACTGCCCGAACACTACTGCACTGCCCTAAACCCTGAAACACCATCCCCAGCACGACCCCCTACACTGCACGAACACCCCTGCACTGCCCTAAACCCTGAAACACTACCCCCAGCAAGACCCCCTACACTGCCCGAACACCACTGCACTGCCCTAAACCCTGAAACATCACCCCCAGCAAGACCCCCTACACTGCCCGAACACCACTGCCCTAAACCCTGAAACACCACCCCCAGCAAGACCCCTACACTGCCCGAACACCACTGCACTACCCTAAACCCTACAACACTACCCCCAGCACGACCCCCTACACTACACAAGCACCACTGCACTACCCTAAACCCTAAAACACTACCCCCAGAACGACCCCCTACACTGCCCGAACACCACTGCACTGCCCTAAACCTTGAAACACCAGCCCCTGCACGACCCCCTACACTGTTCGAACACCACTGCACTGCCCTAAACCCTGAAACACCACCCCCAGCACGACCCCCTACACTGCCGAACACCACTGCACTGCCCTAAACCCTGAAACACCACCCCTTCACGACCCCCTACACTGCCCGAACACCACTGCACTGCCCTAAACCCTGAAACACCACCCCCAGCACGGCCCCCTACACTGCCCAAACACCACTGCACTGCCCTAAACCCTGAAACACTATCCCCAGCAAGACCCCCTACACTGCCCAAACACCACTCCACTGCCCTAAACCCTGAAACATCACCCCCAGCAAGACCCCCTACACTGCCCGAACACCACTGCCCTAAACCCTGAAACACCACCCCCAGCACGACCCCCTACACTGCCCGAACACCACTGCACTGCCCTAAACCCTGAAACACCACCCCCAGCATGACCCCCTACACTGCCCGAACACCACTGCTCTGCCCAAAATCCTGAAACACAAGCCCCAGCACGACCCCCTACACTGCCCGAACACCACTGCACTGCCCTAAACCCTGAAACACCAGCCCCAGCACGACCCCCTACACTGCCCGAACACCACTGCACTACCCTAAACCCATAAACACCACCCCCAGCACGACCCCCTACACTGCCTGAGCACCACTGCACTGCCCTAAACCCTGAAACACCAGCCCCAGCACGACCATCTACACTGCACAAACACCACTGCACTGCCCTAAACCCTGAAACACCAGCCCCAGCATGACCCCCTAGACTGCCCGAACACCACTGCACTGCCCTACACCGTGAAACACTAGCCCCAGCACGACCCCCTACACTGCCAGAACACCATTGCACTGCCCTAAACCCTGAAACACCAGCCCCAGCACAACCCCCTACACTGCCCGAACACCACTGCACTGCCCTAAACCCTGAAACACCACCCCGTGCACGACCCCCTACACTGCCCGAACACCACTGCACTGCCCTAAACCCTGAAACACCACCCCCAGCACGACACCCTACACTGCCCGAACACCACTGCACTGCCCTAAACCCTGAAACATCACCCCCAGCAAGACCCCCTACACTGCCCGAACAGCACTGCCCTAAACCCTGAAACACCACCCCCAGCAAGACCCTCTACACTGCCCGAACACCACTGCACTGCCCTAAACCCTGAAACACCAGCCCCAGCACGACCCCCTACATTGCCCGAACACCACTGCACTGCGCTAAACCCTGAAACACCACCCCCTGCATGACCCACTACACTGCCCGAACACCACTGCACTGCCCTAAACCCTGAAACACCATTCCCCCTGCACGACCCCCTACTCTGCCCGAACACTACTGCACTGGCCTAAACCCTGAAACACCATCCCCAGCACGACCCCTACACTGCACGAACACCCCTGCACTGCCCTAAACCCTGAAACACTACCCCCAGCAAGACCCCCTACACTGCCCGAACACCACTGCACTGCCCTAAACCCTGAAACATCACCCCCAGCAAGACCCCCTACACTGCCCGAACACCACTGCCCTAAACCCTGAAACACCACCCCCAGCAAGACCCCCTACACTGCCCGAACACCACTGCACTGCCCTAAACCCTGAAACACCAGCCCCAGCATGACCCCCTACATTGCCCGAACACCACTGCACTGCCCTAAACCCTGAAACACCACCCCCTGCATGACCCACTACACTGCCCGAACACCACTGCACTGCCCTAAACCCTGAAACACCACCCCCAGCACGACCCCCTACACTGCCCGAACACCATTGCACTGCCCTAAACCCTGAAACACCACCCCCTGCACGACCCCCTACACTGCCCGAACACTACTGCACTGCCCTAAACCCTGAAACACCGCCCCCAGCATGACCCCCTACACTGCACGAACACTACTGCACTGCCCTAAACCTTGAAACACCAGCCCCAGCAAGACCCCCTACACTGCCCGAACACCACTGCACTGCCCTAAACCCTGAAACATCACTCCCAGCAAGACCCCCTACACTGCCCGAACACCACTGCCCTAAACCCTGAAACACCACCCCCAGCAAGATCCCCTACACTGCCCGAACAACACTGCAGTGCCCTAAACCCTAAAACACCACCCCCAGCACGACCCCCTACACTGCCCAAACACCACTGCTCTGCCCAAAACCCTGAAACACCAGCCCCAGCACGACCCCCTACACTGCCCGAACACCACTGCACTGCCCTAAACCCTGAAACACCACCCCCAGCACGACCGCCTACACTGCCTGAAAACCACTGCACTGCCCTAAACCCTGAAACACCAGCCCCAGCACGACCCCCTACACTGCCCGAACACCACTGCACTGCCCTAAACCCTCAAACACCAGCCCCAGCACGACCCCCTACACTGCCCGAACACCACTGCACTACCCTAAACCCTGAAACACCAGCCCCAGCAAGACCCCCTACACTGCCCGAACACCACTGCACTGCCCTAAACCCTGAAACACCAGCCCCAGCAAGACCCCCTACACTGCCCGAACACCACTGCACTGCCCTAAACCCTGAAACACCACCTCCAGCAAGACCCCCTACACTGCCCGAACACCACTGCGCTTCCCTAAACGCTGAAACATCAGCCCCAGCAAGACCCCCTACACTGCGCGAACACCATTGCACTGCCCTAAACCCTGAAACACCACCCCCAGCAAGACCCCCTACACTGCCCGAACACCACTGCACTAAACCCGGAAACACCAGCCCCAGCAAGACCACCTACACTGCCCGAACACCACTGCACTGCCCAAAACCCTGAAACACCACCCCCAGCACGACACCCTACACTGCCCGAACACCACTGCACTGCCCTAAACCCTGAAACACCACCCCCAGCACGACCCCTACACTGCCCGAACACCACTGCACTGCCCTAAACCCTGAAACACCACCCCCTGCACGACCCCCTACACTGCCCGAACACCACTGCACTGCCCTAAACCCTAAAACTCTACCCCCAGCATGACCCCCTACACTGCCCGAACACCACTGCACTGCCCTAAACCCTGACTCACCACCCCCTGCACGACCCCCTACACTGCCCGAACACCACTACACTGCCCTAAACCCTGAAACACCACCCCCAGCACGACCCCCTACACTGCCTGAACACCACTGCCCTAAACCCTGAAACACCACCCCCAGCAAGACCCCCTACACTGCCCGAATACCACTGCACTGCCCTAAAGCCTGAAACACCACCTCCAACACAACCCCCTACACTGCCTGAACACCATTGCTCTGCCCTAAACCCTGAAACACTGCCCCCAGCAAGACCCCCTACACTGCCCGAACACCACTGCACTGCCCTACACCCTGAAACATCACCCCCAGCAAGACCCCCTACACTGCCCGAACACCACTGCCCTAAACCCTGAAACACCACCCCCAGCACGACCCCCTACACTGCTCGAACACCACTGCACTGCCCTAAACCCTGAAACACCACCCCCAGCACGACCCCCTACACTGCCCGAACACCACTGCTCTGCCCAGAACACTGAAACACCAGCCCCAGCATGACCCCCTACACTGCCCGAACACCACTGCACTGCCCTAAACCCTGAAACACCAGCCCCAGCACGAACCCCTACACTGCCCGAACACCACTGCACTACCCTAAACCCAGAAACACCACCCCCAGCACGACCCCCTACACTGCCCGAGCACCACTGCCTGCACTGCCCTAAACCCTGAAACACCAGCCCCAGCACGACCCCCTACACTGCCTGAACACTACTGCACTGCCCTAAACCATGAAACACCATCCCCAGCACGACCCCCTACACTGCACGAACACCACTGCACTGCCCTAAACCCTGAAAAACTACCCCCAGCAAGACCCCCTACACTGCCCGAACACCACTGCACTGCCCTAAACCCTAAAACACCAGCTCCAGCACGACCCCCTACACTGCCCGAACACCACTGCACTGCCCTAAACCCTGAAACACCAGCCCCAGCACGACCCCCTACACTGCCCGAACACCACTGCACTACCCTAAACCCATAAACACCCCCCCCAGCACGACCCCCTACACTGCCTGAGCACCACTGCACTGCCCTAAACCCTGAAACACCAGCCCCAGCATGACCCCCTACACTGCCCGAACACCACTGCACTGCCCTAAACCCTGAAACACCAGCCCCAGCACGACCACCTACACTGCACGAACACCACTGCACTGCCCTAAACCCTTAAACACCAGCCCCAGCATGACCCCCTACACTGCCCGAACACCACTGCACTGCCCTAAACCGTGAAACACTAGCCCCAGCACGACCCCCTACACTGCCAGAACACCATTGCACTGCCCTAAACCCTGAAACACCAGCCCCAGCACAACCCCCTACACTGCCCGAACACCACTGCACTGCCCTAAACCCTGAAACACCACCCCGTGCACGACCCCCTACACTGCCCGAACACCACTGCACTGCCCTAAACCCTGAAACACCACCCCCAGCACGACACCCTACACTGCCCGAACACCACTGCACTGCCTTAAACCCTGAAACATCACCCCCAGCAAGACCCCCTACACTGCCCGAACACCACTGCCCTAAACCCTGAAACACCACCCCCAGCAAGACCCCCTACACTACCCGAACACCACTGCACTGCCCTAAACCCTGAAACACCAGCCCCAGCACGACCCCCTACATTGCCCGAACACCACTGCACTGCCCTAAACCCTGAAACACCACCCCTGCATGACCCACTACACTGCCCGAACACCACTGCACTGCCCTAAACCCTGAAACACCATTCCCCCTGCACGACCCCCTACTCTGCCCGAACACTACTGCACTGGCCTAAACCCTGAAACACCATCCCCAGCACGACCCCCTACCCTGCACGAACACCCCTGCACTGCCCTAAACCCTGAAACACTACCCCCAGCAAGACCCCCTACACTGCCCGAACACCACTGCACTGCCCTAAACCCTGAAACATCACCCCCAGCAAGACCCCCTACACTGCCCGAACACCACTGCCCTAAACCCTGAAACACCACCCCCAGCAAGACCCCCTACACTGCCCGAACACCACTGCACTGCCCTAAACCCTGAAACACCAGCCCCAGCACGACCCCCTACATTGCCCGAACACCACTGCACTGCCCTAAACCCTGAAACACCACCCCCTGCACGACCCCCTACACTGCCCGAACACTACTGCACTGCCCTAAACCCTGAAACACCGCCCCCAGCATGACCCCCTACACTGCACGAACACTACTGCACTGCCCTAAACCCTGAAACACTACCCCCAGCAAGACCCCCTACACTGCCCGAACACACTGCACTGCCCTAAACCCTGAAACATCACCCCCAGCAAGACCCCCTACACTGCCCAAACACCACTGCCCTAAACCCTGAAACACCACCCCCAGCAAGACCCCCTACACTGCCCGAACACCACTGCACTAAACCCGGAAACACCAGCCCCAGCAAGACCACCTACACTGCCCGAACACCACTGCACTGCCCTAAACCCTAAATCTTTACCCCCAGCATGACCCCCTCCACTGCCTGAACACCACTGCACTGCCCTAAACCCTGACTCACCACCCCCTGCACGACCCCCTACACTGCCCGAACACCACTACACTGCCCTAAACCCAGAAACACTACCCCCAGCACGACCCCCTACACTGCCCAAACACCACTGCACTGCCCTAAACCCTGAAACACCACCCCCAGCACGACCCCCTACACTGCCCGAACACCACTGCACTGCCCTAAGCCCTGAAACACCAGCCCCTGCACGACCCCCTACACTGCCCGAACACCATTGCACTGCCCTAAACCCTGAAACACCACCCCCAGCACGACCCCCTACACTGCCTGAACACCACTGCCCTAAACCCTGAAACACCACCCCCAGCAAGACCCCCTACACTGCCCGAATACCACTGCACTGCCCTAAAGCCTGAAACACCACCTCCAACACAACCCCCTACACTGCCTGAACACCATTGCTCTGCCCTAAACCCTGAAACACTGCCCCCAGCAAGACCCCCTACACTGCCCGACCACCACTGCACTTCCCTAAACCCTGAAACATCACCCCCAGCAAGACCCCTACACTGCCCGAACACCAGTGCCCTAAACCCTGAAACACCACCCCCAGCACGACCCCCTACACTACTCGAACACCACTGCACTGCCCTAAACCCTGAAACACCACCCCAGCACGACCCCCTACACTGCCCGAACACCACTGCTCTGCCCAAAACACTGAAACACCAGACCCCAGCATGACCCCCTACACTGCCCGAACACCACTGCATTGCCCTAAACCCTGAAACACCAGCCCCAGCACGAACCCCTACACTGCCCGAACACAACTGCACTACCCTAAACCCAGAAACACCACCCCCAGCACGACCCCCTACACTGCCCGAGCACCACTGCCTGCACTGCCCTAAACCCTGAAACACCAGCCCCAGCACGACCCCCTACACTGCCTGAACACTACTGCACTGTCCTAAAGCAATACGTAACTGGAACGAAGTACAAGA